>JADDMT010000319.1:0-11302 GCA_021401465.1 Teratosphaeria epicoccoides | reverse complement strand
GTAGGGGTACCGTAGGGTCAGCGACGTAGGGGCGTCCTACGTCGACAACTGATCCTACTTAGACGACATACGAGCCAACGTATGTACGAAGGACCCCCTTGCCATATGTAGCAGGGTCACTGCATGCTAAGGGCGGCCATTAGAACCTATGCGGTTCAAATGGTCCCCTAGTATCAACCGTATCAAAAAAGCTGCTTTAAGTTTAGAGAAAGCTTTGCTCTAAGCCTCCTCCTAAGGCACTATCCCTAGCTTTTTTCCTCGAATCGCGCCCTTTGCGAGGGCCGTGAGGGGAGCCACGATCTTTAAGTAGGATCGTATGAATCTGCGATAGAAGTTAGTAAATCCTAGGAACACCTGTACTTCTTAGAGGGTAGCCGACTACGGCTACTCCGCGATTACAGAAACCCCTCGGTCATCTATAATAACTCCTTCTGTAGAGACGATGTATCCTAGAAACTTAATCCTATCTGTTAGGAATGAGCACTTCTTTAGGTTTACATACAGAGCGAACTTGCGGAGCTATTCGAGTACTATCCTTAGATGCCGAATATGCTCCTTCTTTAAGTCAGAGTAGACTAGTATATCGTCTAAATATACTACGTAGCAGGTGTTATCGAGGCCGGCTAGGGCCCGGTTAATATACGCTTAGAACGTCGCTAGTGCGTTAGTTAAGCTAAATAGCATTACTGTATGCTCGAAGTATCTATACCGCGTTTAGAATGTAGTCTTCTACTTGTCGCCCTTTCGGATCGGTATCTAGTAGTAGGCGTCCTTCAAGTCGATAGACCAGAAGATAGCAGCGCGACTAAGGCGGTCAAGTGTCTCGCTAATAGGTAGTAGGGGGCAGCGGTTCTTCTAAGTTACTACGTTAAGGCCCCTATAGTTAACGCATAGGCAGAGTGTGTTATCCTTCTTCAGGACGAACATAACTAACGCTCTAGCCTCGCTGTTGCTTCGTCGGATCTACGCGTTTCTTTGCGCCTTGTAAAGGTAGTCTTAAAGTGTTTCGAGCTACGATTCTAACATAGGGTACAGAATTCGATACGGAGGATTATAACCCTCCTTAAGGTTCATCGCATGTTCTGCGTCTAGGGCCTAGGCATGAGCCGTAGCCTCTACGTTGAAAATATCGGCGTATTCCTCTAACTTAGGCAGAAGGGTAACGTCTTCCTTGACGTTCTATATGCGGACCGCATACACGCATTAGACCTTCTTCATGTCCTTGTAGAAGCCATGTGCGTCACGTATCCTTACTACAGGAACTTTGCCTATAGAGCTATAGAACTAATTGTCGGTAGCTCTATTAACAACAACTCCCTGCTTGTAGCGCTAAGGGCGGCCGAGTAGGAGCTCCTTATTAGGAACGTCTTTAGCGTAGAAGACTTCGTTAGTCTCGCGCACTTCTCCTGAGGAGTCCGCGAGTTAGAGGCGCACGTTGTACGCGCCTCGAGCCGCTACGCCTTCGCCTCGAAAGGACTTCATAGTAGGCAGCAGGGCTCCTAGGATCGGCTTCAAACTGAGCCGTACAATTACCTGCTAGGGTATCACGTTAACCTCCGCAAGGTTGTCTAACATATAGTCTACTAGCTTAAGCGAGCTATTAACTCGGACTATACCAGATAGGCGCTAGGCAGGCCACGAGTCTACACTATTAGTAACAGACAGCTTAGATACCCGCGGTAGCCATTCGGTTGTCTTAGGCTTGTCCTTTTTTCGCCTCCTCTCTAGGGAGGTTTTAGACACCTTGCTTACCTTCTTCCTATTACTTCGTTTAGGACAGCAAGCCGCCTAGTAGTCTCTCGCTCTACAGATGTAGTAGCTGCTCGGAGGCTTCTCGCTATTGTCTTTAGGCTTAGAGGGCTTGCTCCTCCGGAATGAACTACCGCGTTAGGCGTGACCCTTAGGGCGCTTGTAATAGTAGCCCTTTAGTAGGTCCTTAGGGCTTAAACGCTTATTATGCTTGCCGCCTGATTTCCTATTTCGCTTCAAGGTAATCTCTATACGTGTTATAAGGGACATAAGGTCTTGCTAAGTTGTCGGAAGTTCATGAAAAGTCATGATTATGTTCTGAAGATTGTCATCAAGTTTAACGAGTAGGTACTACATGCGTTATGTCTTAGTATAGGGTAGCATCTGTCTCTCGAGTGTAGCGAGGTAGGTAGCGAAGCTAGAGGTTGTTTGTCCCTTCCCCTGCTTAGCCTTCTTATACTTAACAGACATAGTAAGGGCATAGTTCCCCGGATCCTCGACCTAGTTAACACAGAACTAGCGAAAGTCTGCCTATGTATACGTTCTGTTATAGACCTGCATAAGGTCATACTACTCATGCTAATTGTTACGAGGTTCCTTATCCTCTTTGAGCTACATCACACTAAAGGCAACTTGTTTGCCCTCTATAGAATATCCGCGTAGGTTAAGCACGAAAACTGCCTTACATGCCTGCAAGAAAGTTCGAGCCTCCTTTAAGGTGTCTCCCTTAAACGGCTTAGGGTTACGTGCGTTACGACTGCCTCCTAGTTAGCCTACTATGGCCCTGAATTCAGGCACTAGATTCGTAGGCACACGCAGAGAGTCTGCGCCTGCTAGGGAGTTGCCTTCGCGGGTCCCTAGCGTGAAATCCCGCTAGATTTCTTCGTCTACTAGTTTATTAGTACCGCTTATAGCGACGTCCTCGTCGTCCTCGCCGTTGTCGCTACTAGAAGGGATGCGGCTCTAGCTCTAGTTCGCAAGGTAGTTTGCGACCTAATTAACAATCATGGCTATAAGGGCTAGGTCGATAGTTAGGGTTAGCTATAGTCCCTGTGTAGGGGGTCTATTACCTTGTCCGCTACGTAATTAGCCTCTAGCAGAACCGTCGCTTGATATAGTGTTACTCGTAGGGGGTACTTCTTGTCATAGGGGTAGGTGCTAATAGCAGGAAGGTAACTAGGTATTAGACTCGTAGAGCTGTAAAGAACATCGACAATAGCAATTGTCCTTGTAACTAACTATCCCCTAGGGAAAGGGAATTGAATTAAGCACGAAGCTCCTAACTGCCTGTCCTGAAGCCATTCCTATATACTAGAGAGACAGGGCAGTTCTGTTAGATCTGTCGACAGACCTAACAGATCTGTGTCTGTAGATCTATAGACTAACCCTATAGATCTGAGGGTCTATTATCCCGTGACAGATCCTTTCTCCCCTATAGGCCTGTAGATCTGTAGACTAACCCTACAGATCCGGGGATCTGTCCTTACGTGACAGATCCTTTCTCCTATGACTATGCTTATGACTTAAAGTCCTTAGGACTCTCATAATCCTGTAACTCGTAGCACTCCTAACACTCATGACACTATCCCCCTCTTAGCCTAGCTTGTCCCTAAGCTACCTTATTAGTGCGGGGTTTCTCTTGTCATTTCCTTTTATGCCGTGATGTCTTCTCTTTCTATATTACTGCCTTGTGTCATCCTAGACACTAACGCCCCTTTAACACAGAAACGTAAACGCCGCGCGAATTAAATCTATCGTTAGGGCCAGGATAGCATAAAGTCCTATACTTAGTGTCAAGAGTTAAAGCTCGTTTGTTAGGTACACATTTCCTTAGGGAAATGTTCGTAATGTCACTTTAGTAACTGTCGAAGTTATAATGCGAAGGTAACAGAGGTCGAATAGAAGAAGTTAGGTAATTAGCGGAAAAGACTAATTGCTGATCTTGATCGTGCGAAGGCGGTCCTACTAAGGCTTTGCAGAAGATGATAGAGGCGCATGCAAAGGAGATGCGTCTTCGAAAACAGTTAGACGCGGTCGACTAGGAGGTCGAGGATAGTCGCGCTCTCGAAGAGCGGGAGATCAGGGAGGATAAGGCCAAAGCACAGGCTCTCTCGCAGGCTAGGTTCCTTCTTAACCTAGATCCTTCGGCGGGTCTTACTCTTAGTCCTACGACATAGAGCGTAATAGAGGGTTTCGCTAACGCCTCGTATTAGGGTTTCCTGGATGGCGTGGTAGCCGAGCCGATCGACAGCGTCCCGCAGGAGTCTAGTCGTGGCTTATGATCTTCTTCCTAGGTTTGTTCCTTTCTCGAAACTTCGTATCTTTTACTAACAGTTTCGCAGATGTTCTAGCGGTTCCTAGGTGTTCTTAGTACTCCTATATCCTTCCCATTTTACTAAGTACTCTCGCTATCTGTCCCGCTAGCGAGTGTCAACAATCTTCTTAACAGAGTACTCGGGGTTTTCTAATTCAGGGTCGAGTAGTAAGGGTTCCGTTTGCAGTGTAGCGTCTAGCGCTACTTGTTCTAGCAGAGAGACATAGAACACAGGGTGTATTCTTATCTACTCGGGTAGCTGTAACTTAAAATTAACTAGTCCTTTCTTGGCCTTAATCCTGAATCGTCCTAGTTTTACAGCGTCTAGTTTTTTACTCGTCTTGTCTGATTTGATGTGACAGCGGAGGAGATACACCTTGTCCCTCTCCTTTAGAATTAGTCCCTTAATTCTCTTACGATTTGCGTACTATGCCATGTTCTACTAATAGAACTACAGGTCGAGTCGTGCTTCTGTTTGTAGTCGGCGTAGATGTTCTACTTGTCTAAGTGCTACTAGGTTCGGATTACTAGCTAAGACGTCCGGGATGTCTTCTATAGCTGATCTATATGCCATCTAAAAAGGCGAGAGTCCTGTCGACTCTGCTAGCGTACTATTATACGCGAGCTGTGCTATTAGCAACAACTCTACCTAGTTGTTCTAGTCCCTATTCACATAGGATCGAAGGTACTATTCTAACGTCTGATTTAGACGTTCTGTCTGTCTATCCGTCTAAGGGTAGAAGGAAGTACTTAGTCGATGTTTGACCTAGAATTGCCTCATTAGGGCTCTCTAGAAGTTAGAGGTAAACACGGATCCTCGATCCGTTACTAGGTCCTGTAGCATGCTATGTAGTACTACTACCCATTTAATGAAGACATACGCGATATCTTTAGTCTTGAAGTCTTTGCGGTAAGGGATAAACTTCCTAAACTTAGTGAATTAGTCGACTACTACCATGATCCTGTCGAAGAACTCATTCGTAGCGGGTTCTCTCGATTAAGGTAGTTTAACGATGAAATCCATGGCGAGCGATTCCTATAGCCGTTAAGGTACCTTAAGTAGTCGTAGTAGCCTATATGGTTTGTGACAGTTATACTTACTTTGTCGGCAAGTTACACATTAACGGACGTAGTCCTTAATTGCCTTGCTTATCCTAGGGAAGTAATATTCTTGTCAGAGAATTTGCTTCATTTTAGACACTCCTAGGTGTCCTGCCTAAGGTACGTCATGTCGGAGTCGTAGTAGCTCTGATCGTAAAGACGTTAGCACATACACTAATCCTTGAAACAGAAGGATTCCGTCTTCGTCTTCCTAATCCTCCTGTCTATTCATGTCGTCGCGGACAGCTAGTATAGTTAGGTCGTAGACTAGCGCGTTCTTCAGGTCGTCCTAAAATCCACTAGTCTATGTAACAGTCGTGGCTGCGAGTCAGTTAACTCCTAGCGTGCTATCGCTATTTTCCTGGAGAATAGCGTGTTTCTCCCGCTTCATGCCCTTCATGTAGTCAGTCTAGCGGCTAAGTGCATCGGCGCGTGCGTTATCGGTCCCCTTGCGATAGACGATCTTGTAGTTAAAACTAGAGAGCTCCTTACTCTACCGAACCTGTCGTTAGTTTAACTCTTTCGTCGTTATGAAGTATCGCAAGTTCTCATAGTCTGTGTAGACCGTGACCTAGTGCTTAGAACCTTCTAAGTAGACTCGCTAGGCCTTGTAGGCATCTACTATAGCTAGAAGTTCTTTGTCATAGACATCGTATTAGAGTTTAGGTCTAGACAATTTCCTCGAGTAGTAGGCGACTAGCTGTAGTCGTCTACTCGGTCCTAGTTGACTTAAGCATGCCCTAAGCGCTACGTCAGAGGCATCTGTTTCGACTATGATAGGCTTATCTAGGTCGAATATAAGTAAGATCAGCTAATCTGTAAATTATCGCTTAAGTTCCTTAAAGGCATTCTGTTAGGCGTCGTCCTACACAAATAGTGTATCCTTCATAGTAAGAGTCGTAAGTAGTGCCGTAATCTTCGAATAGTTTGCTACAAATCTTTAGTAGAAGTTAGCGAACCTAAGGAAGGACTATACTTCCTTAACATTAGTTAGCGTAGGCTACTCTTTTACGACTTAGACTTTCTTAGTGTCTATCTTGATTCTATCCTATGCTACTATGTAGCCGAGGAATTATACTTCCTGCTTGTGAAACTCGCTCTTCTAAGGCTTAACCTTTAACTAGTAATCCTAGAGTTTCTAAAGTACCTTACGCACGTAAGTCCTATGTTCTTCGATTGTCCGTAAGTAGACGAGGATGTCGTCTAGGTATACAACTACAAAGACGTCAAGGTACTCTCGTAGCACGTTATTAATAAATGCCTGCTATGTAGCTAGGGCATTTGTTAACCTAAATAGCATGACTATGTACTCGTAGTATCCGAACCTAGTTTAGAACGCAGTCTTCTATTCTTCGCCTTCCTTAATTCAAATTCAGTTATATACTCCGGGTATGTCGAACTTCGAGAACTACATTGCTCCTTGTAGGCGGTCCTGCAATTCCGAGAGCAAAGGAAGCAGATAACTATTCTTTATCATGATGTCGTTTAATCTACAATAATCTACGTAGAGTCGCTAGTTATCTTCCCCCTTAGGCACAAACAGGATCGGATATCTAGCTGTAGACTGCAACTCACGGATGAAGCCTTTCTAGAGGTTGTCTTCAAGGTATTTCCGGAGAATCTCTAGTTTCGCTACTAATAACAGGCGAACTAATTGCTTCGTTAGTGTCTTGCTAGGGAGTAAGGGTATCCCGTAGTCCTACTCCTAGTGTTCTAGCAGAGCTTCTTAGTCAGGTTCTTCCTCGAAAAGAGTAGCAAACTCTTTATACTTATCAGGAACTATGAATTCGACCTTGACTTCTGATTGCGTTGCTTTAACCTATAGGACATACACTTCCTATTCTGGATCCTTGATAGCAGTTACTATCTCTCTTAAAGTCATAGCACATATTTCGATCTTGCCTAGTACGTCATGTACTACAGGTAGAGGTATTAATCTTGAGAGTTCCGGGAACTAGATCCTCTCATTCTTCTAGTCGAGATAGGGGTTAGCGTTTCTTAGCCATAGTAACCCTAGTACTACATCTGAGCCTAGTAACTCTGTGATGTCAAACTAGAGGATCTCTTAGTAGCGTCCTATCCGTAGAGGCATCATCTTAGTCTCTTCCTTAACTACTCCTTAGTTATACGTGACTAGCTTTCCATTAATCGCTTGTAGCGAGAAAGCATTCGTCTTCGCCTATAGCTTTATCCTAGCTATCCTGGCAAACTTAGGCGTCATGAAGATTCTAGTACATCCTGAATCTATTAAGGCCCTAGCTAGTGTCTCGTTAATGTGCACCTATACTCTAAGGTTGTTCGCGTATCTGGCGCCAATCGCGGCACATCGTTGCAGCCCTGTCTAGTCTATCTGTAGGTCTAATTCTAGCGGACCTTGTTGTTTCCCAAATAACTGTCTTTACGGACTAGTTCAGGGATCGTACGGTCTCGGCTTCTTCTCTGAGCGTTACCGTTCTCTGGCCTAAGAGGTCGTTCTTGCCCTTAGCCTCGCTATTCCTGCGTGTTTCTTGCGTACTCTATCTTTAAGTAGTAGACTTAGAGTCATAGCGCTCGTGAAATCTAAATACCTTCGTAGGTCAGGTAGCCTCCCTAGGGTGTAAACTCTACCCCAAACGGTATAATTTCTTGGACAACTTTCTGATGCGCGTGAGGTTAAGCTACGACTAGTAGTCTCCTTAGGTGTCGTCGCATATAGTCGGCTAGTTCGTCATACTAAAGCTAGTCGATGTGTTGTACTCTATTAATCTATGGGCAAGCTTAAGCCTACTAGTTCTGTATAATTCGGATAATATCGAGCCTAATGTCATGCGGCGGCATAGCCTATCGCTCTATGCTCTCGTCTTCCTCGGAATCAGGAATGACGGCTTCGACAATCTCGTAGTTGTCGTCTAAACCTTCTTCTTCTCCTTCTAGCTCCTGTTGCCTTAGGACTGTCGCACTAGAAGGTGTACCCCTTAGCGCATAGATCGACTATGCCTTGTTTCGGCTAGGGTACTATCTAGAACCATCTTTGTCACTCATGTGAATTCGACAATCGTCGTCGTAGCATGCAGTCTAAGTAAGTGCGGCATAGTCTAGTTCTCGAGTAGTGGCGGCCTTTTGCTTAGGTGCTGTTGTTGTCGCGCGAGCCTGCTCTATCCTAGGCGGCTCTTGTCGTTGCTTCTTAGCAAAACATTTGCGGGCAAAATGTCCTTTCTTTCTACAGTTATGGCACTCGAGATTACTCTTGTCGAATGGCTTCTTCAGACCATTCTAGGGAGGAGAGCCCTTCTGCAGCTTTCCTTAGGGTCTATTCCTCGGACGCCCCTTAGTCGCATCTAACTCTATAGGTTAGAGACCGTAGTAATCGCTTCGCCATTTTAGTGCTAATCGTTAGACCTTATGGTTAGCCTGTGCTAGCTTGCGATTTCTATGTTGTCGTTCTTGCTGTCGTTCCTAGATGCGATTATTGATTCTAATCGCGAGATCGCTTATTTCCTTGAATGTCGTTAGCTAATCTCCTCAGGCAATTTCGTCTTTAACTTTCTCCTTTATTCCCTAGTAGAACTAAGCGGCTAAAGCATTATCATTCTAGTCGACTCGAGCAGAGAGGGTCTAAAAGTCCGCGTAGTACTTGATGGCGGAACCCTTCTGCTAGATTCCTAGGAGAGCTCTCTTGGCCTCTTGTTGCTTATTACCGAGCCTAAAAGCTTCGCGTAACGCCTTAAACAAAGACTTGTCTAAGTTAAGAATCTCCCTAGTTGTCGTCTTCCTAGCTTCGACGTTACTAACATAATCTAGATAATCTGTTAGATGAGGCTAGATAAACTCGAACGCTAGTCCCTTTAGGTAAGAGACAATTTACATCATTCGCTTATGATATGTTGTAAACTGTTCTGTATCTACGTTAAATGCTAACTAGCATTATAGGATAAACATCTCGACTTAAGATCGTTGCCCTATAAACTCTGTAGGGCTTCCTATCTTGAAGCTGTTGTTACTATGTCTATTCCTAGTAGTTGAACCTGCGACAGATGCTAGAGCCATCTCGCTAAGGTGAATAGATTCGAGCTACTACGTAATTTAAGGTATAGCGGCAACTTGTCCTTATAGTGTTAGTTAACTGTCACTAGAAATTAAACTAACAGCTAAAGAACTACTTGACATAGGCGTACGTTAAGCGCTCGACAAGTCCCCTGATGCTTCCTTAGAAGTAGTACTCAAAATGTCATAAGGGTAGGTGCTAATAGCAGGAAGGTAACTAGGTGTTAGACTCGTAGAGCTATGAAGAACATCGACAATAGCAATTGTCCTTGTAACTGACTATCCCCTAGGGAAAGGGAATTAAATTAAGCACGAAGCTCCTAACTACCTGTCCTGAAGCCATTCCTATATACTAGAGAGATAGGGTAGTTCTGTTAGATCTGTCGACAGACCTAATAGATCCGTGTCTGTAGATCTATAGACTAACCCTATAGATCCGAGAGTCTGTTATCCCGTGACAGATCCTTTCTCCCCTACAGGCCTGTAGATCTGTAGACTAACCCTATAGATCCGGGGATCTGTCCTCACGTGATAGATCCTTTCTCCTATGACTATGCTTATGACTTATAGTCCTTAGGACCCTCACGATCCTGTGACTTGTAGTACTCCTGACACTTATGACACTTCTGCAGGCTAGTTACTTAGGCTAGCTTCGCTATCGCGGGCGCTCGGGATAGCGCTTACTACGCGTTAGTTGCGAGTTCGTAGTACTCTAGACATATCGTAGTATTCTCTACTAGACTACAAAGCAGGGGGGAGAAAGCAGAACTAATATAGATATATATGCTATATGATATAGAAAATATCTCGTAGTATGTCATGAGTGTCAGGAGTACTGTCCAGAGTACTATAGGATACAGGATCATGTGGGTCCTAAGTGCTATGAGTCATAGTACTGTCATAGGAGTACTATGAGTCATAGGCACAGTCATAGAAGAAAGGATCTGTCACGTGAGGACAGATCCCCGGATCTGTAGGGTTAGTCTACAAATCCATGGGCTTGCAAGGAAGAAGGGATCTGTCACGTGATAATAGACCCTTGGATCTATAGGGTTAGTCTACAGATCTACAGACACGGATCTGTCGGGTCTGTCGACAGATCTAACAGAGCTGCTCTGTCGCTCTCTAGTATATAGGGATAGCTTTAGGACAGGCAGTTAGGAGCTTCGTGCTCAATCTTAATTTAATCCTCTCTTGCTTAGAGGAGAGTCAGTTACAAGGTTAACTGCTATTGTCGATATTCTTCACAGCTCCCGAGTCTAACACCTAGTTACCTTCCTGCTATCGGCACCTACCCTTATGACATTTTGAGCACCACTTCTAGGGAAGCATCAGGAGACTCGGCGAGCGCTTGACATACGCCTATGTCAAGTAGTTCTTTAACTGTTAGTTTAAGCTCTAGCGACAGTCAACCGACACTACAAGAACAAGTTGCCGCTATACCTTAAATCACGTAGTAGCTCGAATCCATTTACCTTAGCGAGATGGCTCTAGCATCCGTCGCAGGTTCAACTACCGGGAATGGACACGGCAACAACGGCTTCAAGATAGGAAGCCCTACAGAGTTCACAGGACAACGATCTCAAGTCGAGATGTTTATCCTACAATGCTAGTTAGCATTTAACGTGGATACGGAACGGTTTACGACACATCATAAGCAAATGATGTACATTGTCTCTTACCTGAAGGGACCGGCGTTCGAGTTTATCTAGCCTCATCTAACGGATTATCTGGATCACGTCGGCAGCGCCGAAGCCAGGAAGACGACGACTAGGGAGATTCTTAACTCAGACAAGTCTTTGTTTAAGGCATTACGCGAAGCGTTCGGGCTCAGTAATGAGCAACAAGAGGCCGAAAGAGCTCTCCTAGGAATCTAGCAGAAGGGTTCCGCCACGAAGTACCGCGCGGACTTTTAGACTCTCTCTGCTCGAGTCGACTAGAATGATAACGCTTTAGCCGCTCAGTTCTACTAGGGACTAAAGGAGACGGTTAAAGACGAAATTGCCTGAGGAGATTAGCTAACGACATTCAAGGAAATAAGCGATCTCGCGATTAGAATCAATAATCGCATCTAGGAACGACAGCAAGAACGACAACATAGAAATCGCAAGCTAG
>JADDMT010000318.1:0-11494 GCA_021401465.1 Teratosphaeria epicoccoides | reverse complement strand
CGTATACATGGGCGGACTTTCGCTAGTTCTGTGTCGACTAGGTCGAGGATCCGGGGAATCGCGCCCTCACCGTGTCTGTCGAGTACGAGAAGGCTAAGCAGGGGAAGGGACAAACAACCTCTAGCTTCGCTACCTATCTCGCCACGCTCGAGGGACAGATGCTACCCTATACCGAGACGTAACGCGTGCGGCACTTGCTTGTCAAACTTAATGACAATCTTTGGAACATAATCATGACTTTTCATGAACTTCCAACAACTCGGCAAGACCTCGTGTCCCTTGCGACACGTATGGAAATCACCTTGAAGCGAAATGGAAAATCAGGCGGTAAGGACAATAAGCGTCTAAGCCTCGAGGACCTACCGAAGGGCCGCTATTACAAGCGCCCTAGGGGTCACGTCTAACGCGGTAGTTCATTCCGGAGGAGCAAGCCCTCCGAGCCAAAAGACAGTAGCGAGAAGCCTCCGAGTAACTGCCACATCTGTAGAGTGAGGGACTACTAGGCGGCTTGCTGTCCTAAACGAAGCGATAGGAAGAAGGTAAGCAAGGTGTCCGAAACCTCCCTAGAGGGGAGGCGAAAGAAGGACAAGCCCGAGACAACCGAATGGCTACCGCGGGTATCTAAGCTGTCCGTCACTAATAGTGTAGACTCGTGGCCTGCCTGGCGCCTATCCGGCGCAGTCCGAGTTAATGGCTCGCTCGAGCTAGTAGACTATATGTTAGATGACCTTGCGGAGGTTAACGTGATACCCTAGAGGGTAATCGTACGGCTCGGTTTGAAGCCGATCCTAGGAGCCCTGCTGCCTACCATGAAGTCTTTTTAGGGCGAAGGCGTAGCGGCTCGAGGCGCGTACAACGTGCGCCTCTAACTCGCGGACTCCTCGGGAGAAGTGCGCGAGACTAACGAAGTCTTCTACGCCGAAGACGTTCCTGATAAGGAGCTCCTGCTCGGCCGCCCTTGGCGCCACAAGCAGGGAGTCGTTGTTAATGGAGCTACTAACAACTAGTTCTACGGCTCCATAGGCGAAGTTCCTGCGGTGCGGATGCGTGACGCACACAGCTTCTACAAGGACATGAAGAAGGTCTAATGCGTGTATGCGGTCCGCATATAGAACGTCAAGGAAGACGTTACCCTTCCGCCTGAGTTAGAGGAATACGCCGATATTTTCGACGCAGAGGCTGCGGCCTATGCCCGGGCCCTAGACGCGGAACATGCGATTAACCTTAAGGAGGGTTACAATCCTCCGCATCGACCTCTGTACCCCATGTCGGAATCGCAGCTCGAAACACTTCGAGACTACCTCTACAAGGCGCAAAGGAACGCGTGGATCCGACGAAGCGACAGCGAGGCTAGAGCGTTAGTTATGTTCGTCCCGAAGAAGGACAACACACTCCGCCTATGCGTTAACTATAGGGGCCTTAACGCGGTAACCTAGAAGAACCGCTGCCCCCTACTACTTATTAGCGAGACGCTTGACCGCCTTAGTCGCGCCGCCATCTTCTCGTCTATCGACTTGAAGGACGCCTACTACCGGATACCGATCCGAAAGGGCGACAAGTAGAAGACTACATTCCGAACGCGGTACAGACACTTTAAGTATACAGTGATGCCATTTAGCTTGACTAACGTACTAGCGACATTCCAAGCGTATATTAACCGGGCCCTAGCCGGCCTCGTTGACACCTGCTACGTAGTATATTTGGACGATATACTAGTCTATTCCGACTCGAAGGAGGAGCATATTCGGCATCTAAGTATGGTGCTTAAATGGCTCTGCAAGTTCGCTCTATACGCGAACCTAAAGAAGTGCTCATTCCTGACGGATAGGATTAAGTTTCTCGGATACATCGTCTCCATGGAAGGAGTCATCATAGATGACCGAAGGGTGTCCGTAATCGCGGAGTAGCTACGGCTAACTACCCTCCGAGAAGTGCAGGTGTTCCTAGGATTCACTAACTTCTACTGCAGATTCATACGATCTTACTCGAAGATCGTGGCTCCCCTTACGGCCCTCGCAAAGGGCGCGGTTCGAGGAAAAAAGCCAGGGAAAGTGCCTTAGGAGGAGGCTTAGAGTAAGGCCTTCTCTAAACTTAAAGCAGCTTTTCAAACTGCGCCTATACTTCGGCACTTTGACCTCGCTACGAAGATCCGGATAGAGACCGATGCTTCAAAATTCGTAATAGCCGCAATTATATCGCAGCTCTAGTCGCACGAAGGCAGTACGCGATAGTACCCGATTGCCTTCTAGTCGCGGAAGATGCAGGGCGCTAAGCTTAACTACAAGACTTACGACCAAGAGCTTTTAGCTATTGTTGACAGCTTCAAGGAGTACTGACACTACCTTGAAGGCGCAGCGCACCCTATTAAGGTGCTTACCGACCATAACAACCTTCGCGGCTTCATAGGCGTGAAGCAGCTAAGTAGTCAGTAAGCAAGGTAGGCGACTTTCCTTGCTAGCTTTGACTTCGTCATCTAGCATTGTTCCGGAAAGACGAATCCGGCTAACAGTCCTTCGCGACGACTAGACTACAACACTAGGGAAGAGGGTGACTAATAGCTTCTCCCTACGCTGCAAACGAAGCTTGTAGTTTAGGGCGGCGATCTGTCGTTAGCTCCTCTTGTAGGTCGACTGCGGGTCTAATGGGGCCCTACAGCCTCCGCTAGTGACGAACCCTCCTATCTAGCAGTTATGGCGACTATGTCTAGCTCGATCCGTGCGGTAGTTAACCGGCTTACATGCGGTAAGCATGCGATGTCTAAAGAACCCTTTAAAGAAGTCTCGAGACTTATTCAGCGGTTGTAAGAGCGAGAACCGGAGTTGATTAATGAGGGTGTAGCCCTCTAGGACACCGCAGGCGGTCCGAAGTACTAGACCAAGTCAGGCGATTTGTGGTACTTTGACAATAGGCTCTACATACCCGCTAACTACGCACTCTGTTCGCAGCTCCTCCATATTCATCATGACGATGAACTCGCGGGCCATTTTGGCGTAGAGAAGACGAACGCACTTCTCGGACGTAAATACTAGTAGCCTACGCTAGAACAGGATGTCTCTGACTATGTCAAATCCTGCTAGACGTGCCAGATTAGCAAATCTCGGCGCTATCGCCCCTATGGCGATGCTCAGGCGCTCCTACTACTAGAGAGACCATAGCAAGACTTGACCATGGATTTCATTACCGATTTGCTGCCAGCAAAGTAGAAAGGCAATGTGGTTAATGCTGTCCTTGTAGTAGTCGACTAATACTCGAAGATGAATATCTTCATCCTATATACGAAAAAGTGCACAAGCGGCAAGCTTGCGCGGCTACTTTGCAACGAAGTTGTATAGCGCTTTAGTGTCCCCCGAAGTATCCTATTAGATCGAGGTTCTGTCTTTACTAGTGAATACTAGCAAGAATTTGTGTTTGAAGCGCGTGTTAAGCACTACCTAAGTACAGCATTCTATCTACAGACTAATAGTCAGACTAAACGTATGAACTAGACTCTTAAGTAGTACCTCCGGTGCTACTACACTAAGAACCAGGATGCCTAGGCCGACGCAATTCCTATGGCGGAATTTGCAGTCAATAATAGCGTGCATGCTACTATGCGCATGTCGCCATTTCAGATTCTCTATGGCTTTGATCCGGAAATACACCTAGAACCGCCTCAGGACGAGTCTTCTGAGGAGAGGGTGCCGGCCGCCGCGGAATCAGCGCGGCGTATGCGCGAGGTACATTCGGTGCTAATAGAACACTAGAAAAAGGCCTCAGAATCCCAGATTAAACATAATAACGCCTGTGCTAAACCGATGTAGTACGTAGTTAGTACGAAGGTGTTACTGTTGACGAAGAATCTCAAGCTGAAACTTCCGAGCAAGAAGATGACGCCAAGGTTCGTCGGACCCTTCCGGATACGCGACGCGATAGGCTCGCAGGCGTACCGGCTATCGTTGCTATCGTCGTATCGTGTGCACGACGTCTTCTACGTATCTCTACTCGAACCATAGGTACAGCGCGAGGGCGAAGAGCCCGCGGACCCGATGCTAGTAGCAGAAGAGAACGAAGAGTAGGAAGTCGAGGGTATTAAGGACAGTATGCGGCGCAAGGGCGCAACGCACTATCTAGTGAAGTAGAAAGGATACCTACCTAAGTACACACAATAGGTTCTGGCCGAAGACTACAAGAACACTCTAGAAGCTATTCGTGAATTCGAAGAGCGGAGGAGGCGTGAGCAGGGCTTGAGAAGGTCGATTCGTAGGAAGATGAGGGTTCTAGAGCAGAATTCTTGACATGTGTATGTAGCGCATGACGCGCGAAGCGACAACGAGAAGCAAACGCCCTACTTATACATCATTGATGCCTAAAGGCATACCCAGAATAAACCTAAGAAGAACAAGAGACATGCTCAGATTAGCTTCGTAGCTAATGCTTAGCGACTACTAGTTAGGGGCTTCCTGACCGAACCTGAAGTAGGAGAGTCTTTCTTGTTACAGTCCGCTAGGGACTGCCTACCCGCACGGGGTCTACTAAACACCCCGAAGCGACCATGAGTAACGGGGGTAGCAACGCCACGAAGAGAGGCTAGCATCTTCTTCTTTAGTAGGTTGCGAGGGAGCTCGTCTTCAGAGCCTATAGTAGCCGGAGAACTAGCGACACCCTTACCGCGCCTAGTCGCGACGACTACCTCATCCTTAGCATCAGAAGGCGAAGAGACTCGAGCGCGCTTGCGGCTGTCACGCTCGGCCCTCGAGATCATCTTGCGCTTCTTGACACGAGTGTCAACCACATCATCGGACTCGGTGTCTCCCTTAGGCGCAACTAGTGCGGTGACACTACGGCGCGAAGGGATCACGTTAGGACCGAAGGTATCCTGAACGTCGTCATCCTCCTCATCCTCAAAGATCTGGCCTAGAGGCTTGTGCCTTAGCGTCTTGACGGACGTAGTGCGGGTCGCAAGCGGGGAAGGCTCGGCTTCCTCGTCGCTGACCTCAATTTCGGCCCTGGCCCTCTTCTTCTTCTTAGACAGTAGCGTCGAGGCGGCGTAGGCGGCGGCGCTACAATGTGTTAGCTGTACGCACGCGACAGGATTCGAGTGAGTAACTTACGGCTTAGTCCTCGGGACCGGCTTAGAGGCAGGCTGCCTCTCGGTACGGCGCTAGGGCGTGGCCTTAGCGGCGGGAGCGGTGAATTGCTTGATGACCTTCTTGCGGATCATCCGCGTCTTAAAGTCATCGTCAATAGAGGCAAGGGCCCCGAGTTACTAACGCTGACGGCTAGTTGGATATTTCTCGACGCTAACGTTAGCCTAGCGGAGAAAGTCAGCATTCATACTTGGAGGGCACCCGCACTATATGCGTACTATGGCGAAGGTCTCGACCCTAACGGTTAGCACCTTCAAGATCTTCTAGACTAAGTCTGCGATTAGACCTAGACAAACATTTTCGCCTGTTAGCAGAGAGTCGAAGCGAACGCCGCTGTGAGAACGGTTAGTAGTCGCGGTGAAGTACAAGAGGGCGCCGAGCAGGTAGGCGAGTGCCTCGTAGTACTTAGCCTATAGCCTGTTCATAGTCGGAGTACCTTCGGCAATCCCCTCGTCGCGCGCACTCTAGAAGTCATCGATGTTACGGCAGAGCTAGTTGTACTTGCTATACACCTCTTTAGGGAGGTCTTGGCATTTTTGATGCTTGCTATTACAGTTGACACAATTGCGGTAGACACTGCCCTCATCAAACCCGCTAACGTAGATCTCGGCTACGCTTCGGTTAGTACAAGTCACGCATACCTCGCGGGTAGGGGACGCCTTACTAACACGCGGAGGAGAGATGTGTGCAGCTTGGCTACTAAGGTTGTCAAGGCATCGTCGACACGAGCGACGATCGCGGGCAGAGCGAGTAGCGTCGAACTTAGTCTGTAGCACATGAGCTATTATAGCTAAGACAGGTTGATTGATCTTGATTGATTGATTGAAGAAGAAGGAGCTCTAGTACGGACCCGCAGACATAGCGAGGCGCAAGCTAAGCGAAGTAGGAGCGGAGGTCGATGTTAGTGTCTTAGAACAGGAAAGTTTAGGAAGCGACGAGGTTTTTATACCCTCTGACAGCCCCCCTGTTGCCTACCGCAACCGTTAAGCTAGTAACTCGAACTACATGCGTAGAGTACCTGCCTTTAGTTAACTTACAAGGGGACCGAATGATGTAATAACGGATAACGCGGCTGTCACGCATGTGCGCCGACCGCACTCGTGCTAGCCTACTAGCATGGAAATGTGGCGAGGCCCGCGCCAGGAGCGCGCTCCTGCCGTTTCGAGCGGCGCGCGCAGAGCGTCCGCGTACTTTCCTACTACCCCGAGGTTCTGCGACACGTTCTTCACAGTCACGACTAAATAGGGACGGCCAAGCTACTTGGCGAGGCCGGCGCGCATGCTCGCCCTATAATTTCAAGGATTGACCGAAGTACGTACTCGTAGTTTCCTGATATCTCGATCCGCATGTAAAGCGAAGGTGTTACGAAGCCGCCTAACATGTGACGGATTAAAACCCGCCCGAGTTAGCAGCCTCCGCCCTGTACTCGCTACGAAGGTGTTAAGGTGTGCGCATGACACATGTTACGCAGGCTATCTACCTATTCACCCTTGCGTAGTGTAAGCGTGCTACATCCCGTACCCTATATGTTCCGCGTGCGTCACTTAGTAAGGCTAGGGACATCCTCATAGGAGGAGGGGCAGTGATACGGTTGATACTAGGGGACCATTTAAACCGCATGGGTTCTAATGGCTGCCCTTAGTATGCAGTGACCCTGCCACATATGGCAAGGGGGTCCTTCGTACATACGTTAGCTTGTATGTCGTCCGAGTAGGATTAGTTGTCAACGTAGGACGCCCCCACGTCGCTGACCCTACGGTACCCCTACGGGGTTAGGCTCGGACATGCTTTCCCTAATTGAGGAGCGTCGGGGGTTATAAGCACCCTTAGCGCCACCTCTGCGATAAACAGAAAGCAGCGCTGTCTTATACCTACTAAAAGGTCGGATTACTCTGTCACACTGCGAGATATTTTCATATCATATAGCACATACATCTATATCAGCATCTACCCTACCTTCTACGTATTACTCCTTAAGCTAGCTACTAATAGCCCGCTCCGGGCTAGGCAGTAGTTAGAATAGCAGAGATTCGAGGCGGATGCAGACGACATGTACGAGGTAGACTACATTAAGGAGAAACAGGTCGACGAGTTTAGCGACTAGTCCTACTTAGTATCCTAGAAGGGGTATAGTAGTAAGGAGGATACCTAGGAACTAGCGGTACATATTAGCAAGGCGGCTATAAACGCTTTCGAGAAGAAGCTAGGCACACGTCGCCCCCCTTAGGGCAAGGATAAGTAGGTAGGGGCACCTCGTCGCTAGGGGGCCTAGAAGGTGTCTAAACGGGCTAGACTAGACTAGGCGAGCAGGGATTAGACACAAGTGTATGTAGCAAACAGCTAAAGGGTACAGCTATCTACTATTAGCAAGACTTTAAACAACAATAGGGGCTAGGCCGCCCTAGCTTAGGCCAGGCAAATGCTAACCTATACCTAGATCCCTAGTACTCTTACTAGCTATATAGCCTTGCCTAAACTACACTCGTACTACTCTAGCCTAGACTACACTAGATTAGTCCGTTCTAGACTAGGCTAACCTAGTTACTATCCTCATCATCCTCATGCCCCTTGTTTAGGGCCCTGCCCTCTAACTCGCGGGTAGTTAGGACAAGAAGCATGCCCTAGAGGTCGGACTTAGGCCTACCGCTCTTCATCTTACTAATACGGGCCGAGATGTTCTAGAGCGAGGTCGCTATTTCCGCAAACTGATCCGCTTAATATCCTCGAGCTGCTTACTAGCCGAGGTGTCCTCGATTAAGAACTTCGAGCCCTTAAGCTTCTAGACAGGGTTAGTACAGACTAGGCGAGGCTAAAAAGGACCTAACACTTACGTTTAGGGTTAGAGCACTCCTGTTACAAACGCGCTTTGCTACCTTCTTGCTAGATTAGTCCTACCTCTCCTGCCTAAGGTACTACGACAAGCCGCCCTTGCTACGAAGGGTGTTACCTAGCTCCCTACAAACTAGTTAGCTCTATTCTAGGACAAGGTGCCCTAGTCTAGCACTTACAGGATCGTAGTGCCCGCGATCTTCCTAATGTAGCGCATAATAGCCTCCTTCTCCTCGTCACTAGCATTGTCGGCTAAGGCTTCGATTTTGCGGCGTATACCCTTCTACTTGTCCTCTTTCGAGGCCGGGAGCTATTAGAGTTAGCTACAGTGTACTAAACTAGACTAGACTAACCTACCTAGAAGTAGTCCTTGCTACTTAGGCAGTTGCTATAGTTAGGGGTGATGCTAGCAGGGACAGGCTTATTCATAATAGGGCAGAGCTTCTTGATGTTAGCTAGGTTAGGATCCTCGTAACAGCTGTAGTACGGATTAGCTAGAAATGAGGAAGTAGTCTCTAGGTCGTAGTTGTACTCCTTGCGTACGACCTTAGCGGCTGATCTCTTCCTGTTCGCTATCGTATTAGTCTAGTTCAGGCTAGACAAGTTCGTTTACAGTTAGATTACAGGACTCTAGGACTACATGCTACTATTAGTACCTAAAATGCCCGCACTACTACAAAATGGACTAAATTAGACTAATTTGCCCTACTCTCGCTAGCCTACAGATTTCGTATTTTACTTACTAATTAGAGGTAGATGTAGGTTAGAAGGTTTAGAATTAAACTTCGAGTTCTTTTAATATTACTAATATGACTTATTACTAGCAACTTCCCCTTTAGGACTAGTTACTACTACTAAGTTCCATATCTTTTGACAACCTTCTGCCTATACTAGTTGTGAATTTCGACACTATCATGCAGGTTTTAAGGACAAAACCTAGGGGAGAGAGGGAGTAATGTTAGGACTACCTCCGCATATCCCTACAGAATCTACCTACTAACTTACTAGCCCTGACTAGCCTAGCAGGGCGCAATCCGGCTAGGGTCGTCCCTATTAGGGCCTAGGCCCGCCTAGCCTAGGCATAGTAAGGGGACTCCTTAATCCCCCTAACTTATCCTACTTCCTTCTCTATCGATTTAAGTAGTCCTACTATATACCTATAGCCTGTACTTTAGCTAGCCTGCATTAGTCTTGTTACCTTACAAAGCCTCAAAATAGTCTATTGCTTCCTTGCTATAGTAGGGATATAACCTGCTAGAATGTCTTCTTCCTCCTAAATTGTCCTTTCTAAAGCTTCCTAGGCTCATTAAACTTGCTTGTATATAGGTGCCTCTATTAAACAACCTAGATGATTCATTTCTAGGGGGTCGTAAAAGTATTCCTTAGTAACGTAATGCTATTAGACGCTATTCTGTCTAGTACCTGCAGCAAATTAGTATACTAGAGTAATATAGATATATGTGCTATATGATATGAAAATATCTCGTAGTGTGACAGAGTAATCCGACCTTTTAGTAGGTACAAGACAGCGCTGCTTTCTGCTTATCGCAGAGGTGGCGCTAAGGGTGCTTATAACCCCCGACGCTCCTTAATTAGGGAAAGCATGTCCGAGCCTAACCCCATAGGGGTACTATAGGGTCAGCGACGTGGGGGCGTCCTACGTCGACAACTGATCCTACTTGGACGACATACGAGCCAACGTATGTACGAAGGACCCCCTTGCCATATGTGGCAGGGTCACTGCATGCTAAGGGCGGCCATTAGAACCTATGCGGTTCAAATGGTCCCCTAGTATCAACCGTATCATAGAGCTTGCCTAGGCAAATGCAAATACCTTAGAAGATCACGTGTCTAGCTATAGGGTTAGACTCATGACAGTTACTAGCGTGGTGTAGACAGTCTTATCTGATTTGCTACATTAAGCGTAGGAAGCTAATCGCTAGCTACTCTAGTAACTAAGGTTACTACCTTTAATTAGTTCCTAATTAGATTATGTATAAGGCATAGTAGTATAAGCCTATAATCCTTTACTCTTAACATAAACATTAACTATTCTTATTACAGACAGACTATTAGCCTCTTGTCTTAGCTACTATAACACTACTAACGTTGTCGACTAATCTCTTCATGCTAATAACATAGCATTAAGGCGCTTTGCTATGTCTGTAAGTCTAGACTATTTAAGCGTACTAAGTACTATCTAATTGTCTAGGCCTTACTTAATAGATTACTAACTTTCATTAAGATTTGCTACATTAGATGCTTTAAGCTTATAGTGCTTATCGTGCTGTTAGCAGTTACCCTAATCAAGATAATTAGTCTTCTAAAGACTTATGCTTATACTCTATGCTATGCATGCTACTTATATATCTTCTGTGCTTCCTACACAAATTCTAACTTTTTGACATATTATAGCATAGAAGGACGACAGCATAACACTCTAAGTCTAGAGCTATATACACTAACAGAGGTAGGAGATGTAGACACTAAGTCCTTAAGACTACTTGTAGTTAGTTTATTAGCCTGCCTATACCTCTACTTTGTTGCAAACTTCTTACTGATGTTTGCTAGGCTCTAGACAACGCGCTAGACGAGGATGTTAGCTTCGCCGGCGAGAAAGATCGCGATGCGATTTGCCCTCAACGTAGACTATTAGGGGGTGAACATCAATCATGGCTGCCTGTAACATGGGCATACCTTCCAACATTCCGTATTCTTTCGTCCGTGAGCATGGGTCAGAACTGCTGCATGCTTCAGGGAGGCCCATGTGGATCAGCATGGCATGCAATATTCAGAGTCTTGCAACAACGCGCCCCAAGGACTATGCTGGAAACCATGCACTTCTGGTCAAATCATCAATACGGGCAATCTGTCACCGGGTTTGAGGACACACTGAAGCCTCTACCCATTGTCGCCATGACCGAATTATCAATCGTAGCGCAACAGAGCATCCGTATGGCCATCGGAGACGCTATGATGATTGCCTCGAGGGCATCCAGAGATCCTCTTGAGATCCAGAAAACACTTGCGCACGATATGCTCCAGGATATCAGGTCATGGTTGGAATTACTTCGTCACGCATCGATCGGGGATGGACGTTGGGATTTTGAGGCACAAGTCGAGCATTCAAAGGCCAGCGTGTAGTCCAGTCAAGCAAAGAGCGAGCGAGTTGCACGTTGCCGCCACGGAGCGCCGGCTTCCGCAGTGTTCAGCCTACTCCTATGGTTTGCTTCCATGGCGTGAAGCTGCAGAACAGTCTTAACAATCTTGGCATTTAAAGTTGTATGGAAATTGATTAATCTCTACCAAACACTTGTATATCAGTGGAAGATGGCGACCACCCCTCTTGCGCCTTCCCTCATCCGAATCGCTTCAACTCTTCCTCTGTTGAGGCTGTCCAGTTCTTGATCCCCTCAGTAAAGTAGTCTCGCCTTCCCCTATTCTTCTCTTCCTTCTGCCTCCTGTTGTCCTCTGCGGAGTCGAGCCCCCCCCCCACCGACACCCCCCCCCCCACCGACACCCCCCCCACCGACACCCCC
>JADDMT010000317.1:0-11507 GCA_021401465.1 Teratosphaeria epicoccoides | reverse complement strand
CTCCTAACTACCTGTCCTAAAGCCATCCCTATATACTAGAGAGCGACAGAGCAGCTCTGTTAGATCTGTCGACAGACCTGACAGATCCGTGTCTGTAGATCTGTAGACTAACCCTACAGATCTAAGGTTCTGTCATCACGTGACAGATCCCTTCTTCCTTGTAAGCCCATAGATCTGTAGACTAACCCTACAGATCTAGGGATCTGTCCTCACGTGACAGATCCTTTCTTCTATGACTATGCCTATAACTTATAGTACTCCCATGACAGTACTATGACTCATAGCACTTAGGACCTACATGATCCTGTATCCTATAGTACTCTAGACAGTACTCCTGACACTCATGACATCTAGGCTCTATCCTAGTCTATACTAGATTAGGTTAGACAGGTAACTAAGAGTTAAGGTTAGCCTATTAATTATTAACTAATAGAGTTATAATGTAGCTAATTTGTATAAGGTTAAAATAAGGGAATTTAAACTTAGCTAGCTATAGATTTACCTATAGCATTTTACTTGTTAAGGACTAGCTAACATAATTAATGCTTGTATCTTATATAATCTAACTATTTAACATAATAGCCTATACCTTGTTCTGTTTAGTAAGGTAATATATTAGCTAGGTAGGGAGATTAGGGAGATAAGCTATTAAGGAAGGCATTATATTAGAGAGGGTAATATACTACCTACTATAATATATTAACATATTACCCTTACTAATGTGTTACCTCTACTAAGCTAAGATTAAGCATTATTTACAGAACAGAATCTAGTGCGTAACATTATCGCTTTAGACATAGTTGTAGCGTTTCCATAAATAGGTCGAATAATTTACATCGGGGATGATCGCGCCATGAATCACGATGAAATCATATCCTATCCCTCCCCAGGCGCTGAAGTATGTATGTGCCGTGCTCTCCCTCTGGAGCAAGCTGCTTCCGTGACTCTTGACTGACCACTCGACCGCAAGGGCCGCATGTAGACAACTCCCTTAAATATATCACCTAGTGCTAATCGCGATCGTTCGAGAGTGTTCAGCCTGCCCATGGCACCAGAAGCTGTGTTGCGACATGGTGCCCATTCTCGAGGGCTACATCGTACGGAAGATCCCCTCGTGTATTTTTGATGGCAACATCCGCGCCATGATCGAGCAAAAGCTGTATTACATCTAGGTCGCCGACTCTGGCTGCTTCATGCAACGGGGTGCCAAGTGAGAAGGGTTCGCGCTGGATAAATGAGTCTTCATCATTCTCGTACAGAATCGCATTGACAGCTGCGCCTTCCTGAAGGATCAATTTCACAACCGTAAGTCGATCATCTCTTTTACGCAAAGCAGCCCAATGTAGGAGCTGACCACGATGTACATTGCCCTTGTTGGCAAACAGCGCCTCGATTACTGGGAGAGGACCCTTGTGGACGGCGACGGACAAAGGCGTTATGTCGATGCCGCACGGAGCGTTAGGGTCAGCACCGTGAGCCAAGAACCATTTGACCAGCTCGAGGTCATCTATCGCAAGACTATGGCTACCGGTCAGCTTTGTATGAGTGTATGAGGAAATCCTTATTTACGCCATTGCCGGTGGATCGTACCACCCCAGCTTTGTATTGATGGGCCACCCGTGTTCGAGCAAGAGGCGAATGATCGGTTTGGTTCGGGACAACACTGCAGCTCTTATGTCTTCTGGTCCCACGCGGACGCCCTCGGACAGAAGGTAGGCCACCATACGCTCATTCCTGCGGTCAATGGCAGTTTCCAGAGCGGTTCCGGGCGTTTGCAGCGTACCTGGGCTTGCACTTGTGTAACGAAGAGTAGTGAACGCTTCCCTGGCTGCGGAAAGATCGCTATCTGCTGCTGCGTGACGGAGATTGGCGAGAAGCTGCAGGTGATACGGGCTCACTTCCTTCTTGTCTTTGAAGGCAGTCTCGTCGACGGCGTCGAAATCAAAGGCGTCCAAAATAACCATGGCGAGCGAGTTGGGTGTGCAGGTGCAGGAGCGATGGCATGGCACGGGAAGACACTAAGAGCTGCGGAACGCGGACGGAGACTAACTACATGTAGCACTAGCGTAGTGCACTCGCACGCGACGTGCAATTAGCCAAGATACGCCGCAGCCTGCGCTTCAGTGATGCACAGCTGCTGGGCAAGCGCTGGCCGCACCTACACAGCCGCTACGGCCGCCGGCACGCCTTGCATTACGAGATGGTCCCGCACAGCCCGTGCATGAGACTGCTCTCACCATCTGTGCCTTGCTGCTCGCCCTCTCGCGCCGAACCCACATGCTCCTCCTGCTTTCTCCGCTGCTCTCTCTGGTCTCCCTGCTCCTGCGCAGCCGACGGCCGTAAGTACTGGCCGGCCTGCTCTTCGGTGATATGGAGCTCTCCTGCGAGAAGCCCTCTCACCTGTGCGAGTGCGTCGGCTCGACCTGTTCCTTGCGTGATCATCCGCTGCAGTGCCGCTCTTGCGCTAGCGACCCTCCCTGCAGCATGTCTATTGCGGTCCTCAACGGTCCGTGTGCTCTGCTTGTGGTCTTGAGGAGCGCTCGCCTCCCTTGCTGACATCGAAGTCGGTGCACCCTCCACTCTGCGTGCTTCTGTCGTCGAAGCCACGCTACTGCTCTCCCCGGCGTGGCCACCGTCGGGGCGCCAGAGTGCTTCGTTGATGTAGAATTGCGGCGTGTTTCCTGGAGCGCAGTGAATGATCAGGGACGTCTCCCCCACGATGCGTTCCTCGTCCATTTCGCGCACTCGATACTCCTTGTATGTGACGGGCAGTCCTCCGCAAGCTCGAACTGCCCGGATCACATCGATCTGCTCTGGAAGCGCGGCTGTTCCTTTGTACATCGCAACCATGACGATATTGCTGGTTCTGGAGAAGAGGCCGCCGCCGCGCCCTGCGTTGTACATATTGATCACCTGCTGCATATGATCGATCACGTTCTGCTTGCCGCTTGTATTGGCTCTCGACGGCCCGATATGGGCAAGAATTCCAGCACGCTCAGACGTGATGGCAACTGCTGTGCACGAATTCAAGGCCTGGGTGTACAGGTATCGTCGTGCAGCCGTCCATTCGACGCATGCAACCGCATTCATTCGCACCTCTTTGGCAGCGCCATCTGCGTCGCGGACCTGTCTCAGGGTAAGGGACATTGTCGCCGGTGATCTTCTCGCTGCTGAGAATTCGATCCGTGTAGTCGCGTGCCAACCCGTTGAAGCGAGCGTTGGTAGTGACCTGTACGACCATGCTGCTGTTGCGCGCGTCTACGCCACACAGCAACTTCGCGTCCGTTTCATCCATCGAAAATACTACGTAAGGAAGGACGGCCGACCAGCACCACTTACAGCGCTTGGGGTCGTTTGGCTGTGGACCGTTTCGTATTCGACATGGGACGAAGGAAAACTCGTCTCAATCAGATATGAGACGGAGTGCGCGGCTAACGTCTGGACAGTCTGTTCTGTTGTACGCACATCACTGCGCGACCTAGTTGAGGAGAACTCCAAGCTCAGCAATTCGGGGTGCAAAGCCGAGCACTGCAGGAAGAGGATGCTTACAATCAAATGTCTCTGATTCAAGTCAAGCCGGGAGTGACGCTACTCTAGAATTAGGGCAAGAACATATCAAAGACACCCTTTTACGAGCACGTCCTTCCATTTGACTTGCGAGAATCATCACAACCGGAAGATGGTGTGCGGGATTCATCCTAAGTGCGGAGACCTCGGCAAGGCGTGGCACATACTTCGCATGTTGAAATCACAACGTCAGCGAAAGCTGTGGCGGCCCTCTTCCAATCACAACGGCGAGACCGCAGCCGAATGATGGAAGACAGGGAGAACAAAATGTTTGGAGAACTGGTATTCGTGGAGGGAGTCGATCTCCAGCTGCGACTTGTCCATCTGATTGGGGCGGATTGTTGATCTGTCTGCTACCGGCCGCTCCCAGCACCCAGACCAGCTGCACCGCAAGCGCGGAGTCCTGAAAGCTTTTGGCGCTGTCATCTCTGTCAGTCGCTCTTCCAATACTGGTTTCTGCCTTGATGAAGATCCAGTAAGACGGCACAGAATCGAAGGAGCCACGGGCCATCTGAGGATGGATCTTTTGAAGTTGCAGAGCGTTGTTGTCAGGCTGCTAATAACGATATACGAGCTAGTCACTCTATTCCTTCCCGTCTAGTCTGCATCACGCATCCCTCACTTGCGCTTCCTTTTCTTGCCGTCCGTCGCAACAGCAGCAATGGAACGATACCTCCTCACGGCCTCGACAGCCAAATCAACGAGCTCCTGCGCTTCCGGTTCAGCATCGGCATCGTCGCCGTCTTCAGCCAGGAGGTCCAAGGCGCGGAGCTCATTAGCGAGAGACTGAAGCGCCTGGTTGCATCGTCTCTCTACACTCGGGGTGACCGGTTTAGCTGAGGATGAAGTGGTGCGCGCACGATGCCTCCTCGACTCCTCCTGCAACTTGGCGACCGTCTTGAACTTGGCGACCGCATCGACAGCCAAGTCAACAATGTCCTGCGCTTCAGGTTGAGCACCGGTATCGTCTCCGTCTTCTTCCTCGGCGAGGGAGCCCAAGGTGCGGAGCTCATTGACGAGAGACTGGAGCGCCTGCTTGAATCGTTCTTCTACATTCAACGTGACTGGTTGAGCAGAGGATGAACTGACGCGCCCGGGCGTTGTCGTTGTCAGGTTGCCAACAAAACTGCCGTCTGAACCTTCATCTTCGACAGTTTGCTGATTCTCCTCCTCTCCGTCACCGTCACTATCGTCATCCTCCACATCCTCCTCGTCGCTGCTCCGCACCTCCTCAATCAAGTCCAACGCCCTATCCACCAAGCCCTCCACCTCCTCTTTCAACAAGGTGTTCGCCTTTTCCCCACGCCTCCGCTGAATCGCCACCAAGACTTTACAGCTCATCCTTCAATCGAAGTCCCTGTGTCACCGCCAGATGTCCAAAACCCTGCGTTGCATCAACGCGGCGAGCTCCGCTGCCTCTGGATACCTGGACGATGACAAGAGGTGCATGGCCACGAGTTCGGATTCGAAGCGGGACTTCTGGGATTCCGTCATGTGCCAGGCGGCATCGCGCCCGCCAGCGAGGAGAGCGGGTGCGAGAGTGTTACGGGTCCCGAAGCGCTAGACATGAATCAGCATACTGGCAGAAGCGAGTCCTGGGAGAAGAAGGGATAGATGGATTACGGGACTTGACGTACTTCGTTACGTAGCGCTTCGGGCATAGAGTCAATGGAGGCGGCAAGGCGAACATTGAATTCGGGAAAGGCGGCAGAGGCCATGGGCGATGGCGGAGTCTGGGTGAGTGCTCGATGTTTGACTGATGATGAGATGCAGAAAATCGGGCGGTCAGGCAGGCTGTACTGCGAATGAACATAACCCGTTAATTGAGAGAAGTATAGAACCAAGTCTACTAGGAACATTCGTTCCTCTTCTGTCTGCACGGATTAAGAGAAACCTAAATGCAGTAAGGTATGTAGCCCTTTATCTAAACCCTCCCTTAGTGTTTATACTAAGACAAGGGAGAGATTTATGTTTATACTTAGACAAGGGAGAGATTAGTGTTTATACCTAGACAAGGGAAGGATTAGTCCTCTAAGCTTGCTTGCTAATTACTAACTACTCTTTAAAGAACAGTTAGCCTAAAGTAGAAGACCTAGGATCCTAGTATACTTAAGAGACTAGAGGTTCTCTCTCTTAAGTAGCTTTAATAGCCTAAGTCTAAGTCTAGAAACCTATTAGAAAGTATCTATAAGTATTTTGTTACTAGTACTCTAGGTAGTAGTTCTATAAACAAACTACTTAGATCTAGGTAGTAGTTCTATAAACAAACTACCTAGATTCTCTGTATAAAGGGCAAGGCCTATACATAACCCCTAATAAGGGACAAGGCTAGCTATAAAGGACTAAATAGCTAGCAGATAGTCCTTCTCTTCCTATTATACTTGTTAAATACTACATGAGCCCCTATATACATGCTGTTTACCTGTAATATCAAGTACAAGCAATTTTACTATAGAAGGGCTATCCTCTAGCTAATTAACCCTAGTGTCTAAAGGGTCTATAAATGAAGAAGTGTTAGCAGAAATGCGTCATGTTATTAAAGGATGCATGCCTAATAACAGCAGATTATAGCTAAGCTAACTGCTATGTAAGCTACGTTAAATGAATTAGAGTCCTAGTAGTAATAGGGTATAGGCGCCCTGTTAGAGGAGCTGCTAAAAGCTCTTACAGACACGCTAGCTATAGTAACGCGCGCAAATCTAGCATAGAACTAACAGGACCCTAAGAGTAGAGGCTACTAATATAGGACAGAAAGGCTAAATTGTTTAGGGACTACCTACTCTAGATAAGGAGTTCGCTTAGAGTACATTCTAGGACAAAACCCCTAATAAGCGTAGATTATTACTAGAACATAATCTACGACACTCTCCCTGCTTGCTAACGCGCTTGTATGCGCTACTTCTAGGAGAAAGGAGGCCTAGATAGAGACAAGGACCCTAAAGCTTTCTTTGCGTAACTTAAAGCCATTTTCGCTAATAGTAACAAGATAGCGAAGGCTCTAGAATAGCTTACAAACCTTCGACATGTAGTAGGCTAGCTATAGCACAAGTACTAGCTAGAATTTAACAGACTCCTGCTGTTAGCAGGAGGGGACTAGTAGACAGATAACGCGAAGATTAGATACCTCAAGAATTTGTTTTCGAACCCTACAAGGATGTACATAGCAAACGTAAAAGACAGGGAGGACTACTACGCGTTCGTAGAGGAGGTTAAAAGAGTCATGACAAAGTCTAAGGTAACTGACTAGTTCAAGGTGGCCTATAGGAGGTAGTTAAGAGAGAAGAACAAGGACTCTAAGGGGATTTCTATAGTTACTATGTAGGTGCCTAACTCTAGGGTTAGGTCCTAAGTAGACGCGGATAGAGATATAGTTATGGCACTAACTCGCACTATAGGAGACCGGCCTAATAGTAGGGGACCCTAACAGAATAGCAGGGGAAAACAGCGTGCTAAATAGGTAGACACTACTAAAAGAGAGAGGCGCTAGGAGAATAACCTGTGTTACTACTACGGAGCGTCTAGACACTAGGTTAAAGGGTGTCCCTACGCCCTAGCTATACCCCTAGCCTAGATTAACGCTACTTAGGTGTCGCTATTACTAGAGGACAGTTAGGAGACAGAGGAACCTAGGAAGAAAGACTCGGGAAAAGATTAACTCCTGCTTAGAGTTAGGAAGTAGGAGTAATAGAAGCATTAGTAGAAGGATAGGAGAGAGTTAAGGGATCTATAGACAGGAACCTAATTTATACTAACGTAGTCCTTACAAATAATACTAGGACATTAGCTCTTATCGATGAAGGGTGCTAGTACTACACTATAATTAACAGAGACCTAGCAAAAGGGCTCGGTTTAAGCTTAATAAGCAAAGAGTCTCGAATTACGAGGGGCGTAATAGCGTTAATGCGAGACTCTGTAGTAGAAGGAGTAGTCGCCTTCTAGATAGAAATCAAGGGGTTCTAGCAACTAGTATACGCATACATAGTAAAGGACCTAGCCTTCCCCCTAATCCTAGGGAACCCCTAGAAGGCTTACAATAAAGTGCGGACCGCGCCAGAAAAGCGCTAGTACTAGCATAGGAGAGCGGGATAGTAGATAGACAAGGGGCGGAACTACTAAGAATACAAGGACCGCAGGAACTTTACCTAGGTATGCGCGACTATAACAGCAGACGTTAAAAAAGCCTTAAAGACGAAGGAATACCTAACGCTTAACAAGTTAAGAAAGGCGCTTCCTCTAGAGCTTCGACACATGGCTCCGCTGTTTTGCCGCAGGGAAGCAGAGAAATTAGCGCCATACTGCCTAGGTATTAACTACTACGTCAGACTCTACAAAGGACTAGACAGATCCTAGCTAGCTCTGCTATAGGGACCCCTATATAGCATGTTAAAGGAGGAACTACTTGTACTAAGGAAGTCCTTAGACAAACTGTTAGGGAAGGGATTCATCTAGCCTACTAACTTAGAGGCCGCGGCTCCTGTGCTTTTTGTCTAGAAGCTAGGAGGAGGCCTCTAGTTCTGCTACGACTACTATACCCTTAACGTAATCACAAAGCAAGACAGGTACTCCCTTCTGTTAATTCCGGAGACCTTAAGGAACCTTATAGGCGCCTAGTAGCTTACTAAGGTAGACGTAGTATTAGCCTTTCACTAAATCTGTATGGCGAAAGGCTACAAGTATAAAACGGCCTTTCGTATAAGGTTCGGCTTATTCGAATAGTTAGTATGTCCGTTCGGTTTATCTAGGGCTCTAGTAACCTTCTAGCAATATATTAACATACTATTATACAAGGAGTTAGACGACTACGCCTCTACATACATAGATAACGTCATTATATATAGCGGCAGTTTACGAGAAGACTATTTTGCTAAAGTAACGCAAGTACTCTAGAAGCTCTAGGACAGGGGCCTATACCTTGACCCTAGGAAGAGTAAGTTTGCTAAGAAGGAGATTAAGTACCTAGGGTTCATAATCTATGCTAACAGAAAAGGCGTAGGGACTAACCTAGAAAAGGTAGAAGCCATGCGTAACTAGGAGTAGCTAAGGACATAGAAGGAAGTCCGTAGATTCCTTAGCTTCGCTAACTACTACAGGATGTTTATCCCGAACTACTTGAAAACAGCTAGGCCGTTAGCAGCGCTTACAGGAAAGAGCAGGCCATTCTCCTAGGGAGTAAGTAAGGAGTCCGCATTTAAAACGCTAAAGGCAAAGTTCTGTTTAGCACTAGTCCTTTCTTAATAGAACCTAGAGCTACTAACCTTTTTAGAGACTAACTATAGTAGGTTTGTGTTAGGGGTAGCTCTCCTGCAAGAAAACAATAGAGTCTGTAGACTAGTAGGCTTCTTCTTATAGAAGCTTAACAAAGTAGAGATTAATTACGACATCTATAATAAGGAGATGTTAGCCGTGATATCTAGCCTTAAGTTCTAGGGCCCTAAGCTGAAATCGTGTAGCCCCTTCACAATTCTCACGGACTACAAAAACCTAGAGTACTTCATGGTTAAGTAGCAGCTATCTAAGTAGCAGATATAGTAGTATAAGACTCTCGCGTAATTCTAGTTCTCTATAGTATATTGCCTAGGCGCTAAGGCAGTAATCCCGGACGCGTTATCAAGACAAGAACAGGACACGCTAGGAGTAGAAGATAAGGAATTACGGTTTAAGAGGTTCTTAGACCTAGAGGTTATGAAAAATTAGCTAGAGATAGCGGATGAGAGTAGTAATAGCGTACTAATTACCTTAATCTACATACTATCTACTACCTTAGTTAAGGACAAACTGCTACCTATTAGCTCTATGCCCTCCGACCTAGAACCTACTAGGCCCTTCTAGGACTATACCCTTAACGATTTGTAGGCAGCTATAGTAGAAAAGGACGAGCTATACTCGACAGTACTTAAAGTAGTAAAGAGCGGCTCCTAGACGCTACTAGCTAGAGTGAAGCTAAAATTGCAAGCAGGGGACTACAAGATTAACAAGAGGGGCTTCCTGCGATACCGCGACAAGCTCTAGGTCCTAGGAGCAACAGCTAGTTAGCCTGGGCACGACACCCTAGACCCTAGAGACGAAAGTAACGACACGCTTAGGACAAGGCTAATCTAGTCTAGGTATGATGCTACGGTATACAGGCATCTAGGACAGGATGCTACAGCAATAATCCTAGGGCGCGACTTCTATTAGCCGTTACTGTCTAAGCATGTCTAGCAGTTCCTAAGGAACTACAACTACTATAGTCGTAACAAGGTATAGAGAGAGTATAAGTATAGACTACTAAAGCTATTACTAGTTCCTAACAGATTCTTCTAGGAGATCTCGATAGACTTCATGACAGATCTGCCTAAGTCTAAGGGATGTTAGTACATATAGGTTATTAAAGACCGCTTATATAAGTCCGTAGTGTTATAGGTAATGCCTAGCATAAAAGCAGAGGAAAACGCGGAAAAGTTTATAGACTGTTAGGCCTAGTACTACAGAATGCTAACAGCTATTACAAGCAACTATAGTACTAACTAGATTAGCACCTTTTAGAGGGCCTTTTGTAAAAGAATAGGAGTGTCCTAGCAGTTAAGCTCTATATACTACCTACAAACAGATAGAGGCCCTAAACGCCTTAATTAAGAGGTACAAGCGTACCTCTAGAACTACATTAATTATAAGTAATCTAACTAGAAGCGGTAGCTCCCTGTAGCTTAACTAGCGCCAAACAGGAGGTATTACTTAGGGATTAGCATAAGCTCCTTCTTTGCTACCTATAGCTACAAAGTATAGGGCCCTATATCTTTAGCTAAGGACGCTAAAGAGCATAGCCTGTTAAAAGCTGCTAAGAGGGCAAAGGCGTTCATAGAGAAGATCTAGAGCATAATAGGAATCTGCTAAGCCATAATAGCGGCCTATGTAAGAATAAGAGGAGTCTGCTAATAAACGTTAGAAACTCGCCCTAATTTACAAAGTTAGTAATAAGGTCTAGCTAGATCTGCGGAACTACACTACAGAGAGACTAAAGAAAAGCTTAGACGCTAAGCACGCGAAGTACATAGTAGCTAAGGTAATATTACTAGTCTCTATCTGTTTAACTAGGCTCCTAAGTAATATATACCTAGTGTTCTATACTAACCTGCTAAGACTAGTAGGTAAGGACCCTATGCCTAGGCAGAAGAATAACGACAAACAGCTAGACCCTATGTTGTTCAAGTTGCATAAAGAGTAGTTAGTAGAGGAGATACTCTATGCGAGGAACAAGAGAAGGAGAAAAGGGCGCGAGGTCCTAGTGAAATAGTTAGGGTACTACGACCCTACATAGGAACCCTTAGAGAACCTTATGAATACCGAGGTAATAGACCGCTTTAAACAGACTTAGGGAAGCGTAGAAAGCGCTAACAGACTAAGGGAGAGGTAGGACAAGGGCAAAGTGTCATAAGGGTAGGTACCGATAGCAGGAAGGTAACTAGGTGTTAGACTCGTAGAGCTGTGAAGAATATCGACAATGGCAATTGTCCTTGTAACTGACTATCCCCTAGGGAAAGGGAATTAAATTGAGCACGAAGCTCCTAACTGCCTGTCCTAAAGCTATCCCTATATACTAGAGAGACAGAGTAGCTCTGTTAGATCTGTCGACAGACCTAACAGATCTGTGTCTATAGATCTGTAGACTAACCCTATAGATCTAAGGGTCTGTCATCCTATAACAGATCCCTTCTTCCTTGTAGGCCTATAGATCTGTAGACTAACCCTACAGATCGAGGGATCTATCCTTACATGACAGATCCTTTCTCCTATAACTATGCCTATAACTCATAGTACTCCTATGACTATACTATGACTCATAGCACTTAGGACCCTCATGATCCTGTAACCTATAGTACTCCTGACACTCATGACACTATCCCCCTCTTAGCCTAGCTTGTCCCTAAGCTACCTTATTAGTACAGGGTTTCTCTTGTCAT
>JADDMT010000316.1:0-11596 GCA_021401465.1 Teratosphaeria epicoccoides | reverse complement strand
TGCCTATCCTAGGGAAGTAATATTCTTGTCGGAGAATTTGCTTCATTTTAGACACTCCTAGGTGTCCTGCCTAAGGTACCTTGTGTTAGAGGCGTAGTAGTTCCGATTATAAAGACGTTAGCATGTATACTAATCCTTGAAACAGAAGGATTCCGTCTTCGTCTTCCTAATCCTCCTGTCTATTAATGTCGTTGCGGACAGCGAGTGCAGTTAGGTCGTAGACTAGCGCGTTCTTCAGGTCGTCCTAAAATTCACTAGTCTATGTAATAGTCATAGCCGCGAGTTAGTTAACTCCTAGCGTGCTATCGCTATTTTCCTGGAGAATAGCGTGTTTCTCCTACTTCACGCCCTTCATGTAGTCCGTCTAGCGGCTAAGTGCATCGGCGCGTATGTTATCGGTCCTGTTACAATAGACAATCTTACAGTTACAACTAGAGAGCTCCTTACTCTACCGAACCTGTCGTTAGTTTAACTCTTTTGTCATTATGAAGTATCGCAAGTTCTCATAGTCTGTGTAGACCGTAACCTAGTGCTTAGAACCTTCTAAGTAGACTCGCTAGGCCTTGTAGGCGTCTACTATGGCTAGAAGTTCTTTGTCGTAGATGTCATAACAGAGTTTAGGTCCAGACAATTTCCTCGAGTAGTAGGCGATTAGCTGTAGTCGTCTACTCGGTCCTAGTTAACTTAAGCATGCCCTGAGTGCTACGTCGGAGGCATCTGTTTCGACTGTAATAGGCTTATCTAGGTCGAATACAAGTAAGATTAGCTGATCTGTAAATTGTTACTTGAGTTCCTTAAAGGCATTCCGTTAGGCGTTGTCCTATACAAATAGTGTATCCTTCGTCGTAAGAGTCGTAAGTAGTGCCGTAATCTTCGAATAGTTTGCTACAAATCTTCTGTAGAAGTTAGCGAATCTAAGGAAGGACTATACTTCCTTAACATTAGTTAGCGTAGGCTACTCTTTTACGACTTCCTGCTTATGAAACTCGCTCTTCTGAGGCTTGACCTTTAACCGGTAATCCTGGAGTTTCTGAAGTAACTTGCGCACGTAAGTCCTATGCTCTTCGATTGTCTAGGAGTAGACAAGGATGTCGTCTAGGTATATAACTACAAAGACGTTAAGGTACTCTTATAGCACATTGTTAATAAATGCCTACCATGTAGCCAGGGCGTTTGTTAACCTAAATAGCATGACTATGTACTCGTAGTATCCGAACCTAGTTCGGAACGTAGTCTTCTATTCTTCGCTTTCCTTAATTTGAATTTAGTTATACGCTCTAGGTATGTCGAACTTCAAGAACTATATTGCTCCTTGTAGGCAGTCCTGCAATTTCGAGAGCAAAGGAAGCAGATAACTATTCTTTATCGTGATGTCGTTTAATCTACAATAATCTACGTAGAGTCCCTAGTTATCTTCCCCCTTAGGCACAAACAGGATTAGATATCTGGCTAGGGACTACGACTCGCGGATGAAGCCTTTCCGGAGGTTGTCTTCTAGGTATTTCCGGAGAATCTCTAGTTCCGCTACTAATAACGGGCGAACTAATTGCTTCGTTAGTATCTTGCTAGGGAGTAAGGGTATCCTGTAGTCCTACTCCTAGTATTCTAGCAGAGCTTCTTAGTTAGGTTCTTCCTTAAAAAGAGTAGCGAACTCTTTATACGTATTAGGAACTATGAATTCGACCTTGACTTCCGATTGCGTTAGTTTGACCTATAGGACATACACTTCCTGTTCTAGATCCTTAATAGCGGCTACTATCTCGCTTGAAGTCATAGTACATATTTCGATCTTGCCTAGTACGTCGTGTACTATAGGTAGAGGTATCGATCTTGAGAGTTCTAGGAACTAGATCCTCTCATTCTTCTAGTTAATATAGGGGTTAGCGTTTCTTAGCCATAGTAACCCTAGTACTACATCTAAGCCTAGTGACTCTATAATGTCGAACTAGAGCATCTCTTAGTAGCGTCCTATCCGCAGAGGCATTATCTCGGTCTCTTTGTTAACTACTCCTTAGTTGTACGTGACCGGCTTTCTATTAATCGCTAATAGCGAGAAAGCATTTGTCTTCGCCTGTAGCTTTATCCTAGCTATCCTGGCAAACTTAGGCGGCATGAAGATTCTAGTACATCCTGAATCTATTAAGGCCCTAGCTAGCGTCTCGTTAATGTGCACCTATACTCTAAGGTTGTTCGCGTATCTGGCGCTAATCGCGGCACATTGTTGCAGCCTTGTCTAGTCTGTCCGTAGGTCTAATTCTGGCGGACCTCATTGTTTCCCGAATAACTGTCTTTACAGAATAGTTTAGGGATCGTGCGGTCTCGGCTTCTTCTCTAAGCGTTACTGTTTTCTGGCCTAAGAGGTCGTTCTCGCTCTTAGCCTTACTGTTCCTACGCGTTCCTTGCGTACTCTATCTTTAAGTAGTAGACTTAGAGTCGTAGCGCTTGTAGAATCTAAATACCTTTGTAGGTTAGGTAGCCTCCCTAGGGCGTGAATTCTACCCTGAACAGTACAATTTCTTAGACAACTTTCTGATGCGCGTAAGGTTAAGCTACGACTAGTAGTCTCCTTAGGTGTCGTCGCATTCAGTCGGCTAGTTCGTTATACTAAAGCTAGTCGACATGTTATACTCTATTAATCTATGGGCAAGCCTAAGCCTACTAGTTCTATATGATTCGGATAATATCGAGTCTAATGTCATGTAGCGGCATAGCCTATCGCTCTATGCTCTCGTCCTCCTTAGAATCAGGAATAACGGCTTCGACAAGCTCGTAGTTGTCGTCCGAACCTTCTTCTTCTTCTTCTAGCTCCTGTCGCCTCAGGACTGTCACACTAGAAGGTGTACCCCTTAGCGCACAGATTAACTATGCCTTGTTTTAGCTAGGGTACTATCCGGAACTATCTTTATCACTCATGTGAATTCGACAATCGTCGTCATAGCACGTAGTCTAAGTAAGTGCGGCATAGTCCGGTTCTCGAGTAGCGGCAGCCTTTTGCTTAGGTGCTGTCGTTGTCGCGCGAGCCTGCTCTATCCTAGGTAGCTCTTGTCGTTGCTTCTTAGCAAAACATTTGCGGGCAAAGTGTCCTTTCTTTCCATAGTTGTAGCACTCGAGATTACTCTTGTCGACTAGCTTCTTTAGACTATTCTAGGGAGGAGAGCCCTTCCGCGGCTTTCCTCGGGGTCTATTCCTTAGACGCCCCTTAGTCGCATCTAACTCTATCGGTTAGAGACTATAGTAATCACTTCGCCATTTTAGTGCCGATCGTTAGACCTTATGGTTAGCCTGTGCTAGCTTGCGATTTCCATGTTGTCATTCTTGCTATCATTCCTAGATGCGATTATCGATTCTAATCGCGAGATCGCTCATTTCCTTGAATGTCGTTAGCCGATCTCCTCAGGCAATTTCGTCTTTAACCGTCTCCTTTAGTCCCTAGTAGAACTAAGCGGCTAAAGCATTATCATTCTAGTCGACTTAAGCAGAGAGAGTCTAAAAGTCCGCGCGGTACTTAATAGTAGAACCCTTCTGCTAAATTCCTAGGAGAGCTCTCTTAGCCTCTTGTTGTTTGTTGCCAAGCCTAAAGGCTTCGCGTAACGCCTTAAACAAGGACTTGTCTAAGTTAAGGATCTCCCTACTTGTCGTCTTCCTGTCTTTGACATTACTAATGTAATCTAGATAATCTGCTAGATAAGGCTAGATGAACTCGAACGCTAGTCCCTTTAGGTAAGAGACAATGTACATTATTTGCTTATTATGCGTCATAAACTGTTCTATATCTACGTTAAATGCTAACTAGTATTATAGGATAAACATCTTGACTTGAGATTGTTGTCCTGTAAACTCTGTAGGGCTTCCTATCTTGAATCCGTTGTTGCTATGTCTACTCCTAGTAGTCGAACCTACAACACATGCTAGAGCCATCTCGCTAAGGTGAATAGATTCGAGCTACTAAGTAATTTGAGGTATGGCGGCAACTTGTTCTTATGGTGTTAGTTAACTGTTATCACTAGAGGTTAAACTAACAGCTAAGGAACTACTTAACATAGGCATATGTTAAGCGCTCGACGAGTCCCCTAATACTTCCTTAGAAGCAGTGCTCAAAATGTCATAAGGGTAGGTGCCGATAGCAGGAAGGGGATTAGTTATTAGACTCGTAGAGCTGTAAAGAATATCGACAATAGCAATTAACCTTGTAACTAACTATCCCCTTAGGAAAGGGAATTAAATTAAATTAAGCACGAAGCTCCTAACTACCTGTCCTAAAGCTATCCCTATATACTAGAGAGACAGGGCAGCTCTGTCGGATCTGTTAACAGACCTATTAGACCCGTGTCTATAGATCTGTAGACTAGCCCTACAGATCCTAGGGTCTGTTCTTACGTAACAGATCCTTTCTCTATGTAGGCCTATAGATCTGTAGACTAACCCTACAGATCTAGGTGTCTGTCCTCACGTGACAGATCCTTTCTCCTATGACTATGCTATTACTTAGGCTATAGTGTTCGTGACTTATAGCACTTAGGACACTCATGACCCTGTGACTTATAGTACTACTAACACTCATGACAAAGTACATGTCTATCTAATTAACCTAGGTGTCAAACTTGTCCTAGTTGCTATAATAGAAGTCTGGCTTTCTAATCTTAAGAGAGTTGTTTCTGGCATAGGTTCCTAGTACGTTGCTAGTACTAGTAGTATGTCAAGTACTACTTGTCTCGCTAGGGGCAGGAGTTTCCCTTCTGACTTGTAATAAGGCACTTATCCTAAGGGCGTTTAAAGTGTTACAGTTACTTGTAACAGGTAGTCAGGTAACTTCCTATTACGTGTAAGCTAAGGCTTCTTTAGAGAGTACTAACACAAGTACAAGCTAAGACAATAAAGATTAGTACAAAGGTAATTCTAATTAGTAAGTAGGTAACATAAGTTAAACGCATTAAAGCTTTAAGGGCATCTTAGCGTTCCTAAATACATAGGAGACATCATAGTGTTCTATCCTGCTCTGTCCTACTCTGTTACTCTGTTTAACAGAGCGCTATAGAGTAGTAGAGTACTCTGTAGCGGCTTATGCAAGGTACTCTGTCCTACTCTGTTACTCTGTCTAACAGAGTACTATAGAGTAGCAGAGTACTCTGTAGCGCTACCCTACTTCTTGTAGCGCTATCCCTGCTTATTACGCGCTGTCCCTACTTACTATGCATGTTCTAGCTAGCTAAAGCTTAGCCCTAGAATATTCCGTAACATAGCACTAGAGTTAAACCAAACCTTTAAAGTAATAGTGCCGCTAAAAGGGACTAACCTAGTTACCTTAAAATAGGTGTTTAATGCTAAATATAATACTAATAGTTTAGCTAATAAATTTAAGGCCTAACTAGTAGCCTAGAGCTTTATTTAGAAGTTTAGGATTAACTTTAAGGACACCTTTACTAATATGCTAGTCATATAGGTGTTAGCTGCAGGCTTGGTATTACGTGACCTTGCGGATATTTCTTAGGTTGTAATGTGTGTACATATGTAGCCAACTGTAATTAGCCCTGTTGCAGGACTGATTACTAAGCCTTTTGTAGTCATGTAGGGTAGTAGTAAAAGGTTAGCACACCTTTCTATTAAGAGTAATTAGTCCTGTATTATTAGACCTAGGTTCGAGTAATTCTTTCGCTTAGATCTCTAGCTAAGAGTACAGGGTATCTGCAGATACTAACTAGCTTAGAGTAACATATGCCTAATTCTACAGGGTAAGCTGCTACTAAGTCATGTGTCTATAGAGAGTTAGCTGCCTCCCTCTAAGTCATGTGTCTATGTAGGCCCCTCTTCTCTAAGTCATGTAATAGTACGCCATTTAGTTTAGTAGAACTAAGGGTAGTCCCCTTAGAGGGGGGATAATAATATGCTAGACATATAGGTGTTAGCTATAGGCTTAGTATCATGTGACCTTGCGGATATTTAAGATGCTAGATGTACAGGTGCTAGCTACAGGCTTGGCGTCACGTGACCTCTCGGATATTTCTTAGGTTGCAATGTATGTGCATATGTAGCTAAGTATAATCAGCCCTGTTATAGGACTAATTACTAAGCCTTTTGTAGCCATGTAGGGTAGTAGTAAAAGGCTAGCATACCTTCCCTATCATTTACGCTAACTATAAGACATGACACTATTAGACTCTTCATGGTAGTTATTTCCCTTAATGACTAGGAGCTCTACTAGGTAGATATTAACAATGCCTTCATAGAATCTACTCTTAAAGAGCATATATTTATAAAGGCTCTACTAGGAGTATCTATTAACAAAGGGGAAGTACTAAGGTTGCTTAAGAGCCTATACGGCCTAAGGTAGGTAGCTTATAACTAGTATTAGCTATGTAGGAAGGAAATCTTAGGAATAGGCTTTATCTAGAGTAAAGCTAATCTATGTTTATTTGTACATTATAAGAAGGAGATCATGCTTCTTGTCTATGTTAATAACATCATAATTAGGATGAAGAAGATTACTAACATGAAATAGTTTAAACCTACTAAACGTGAAGATTACCTAGGACTAAAAGGTAGGTACCTTTAGGCTAGATTAGGAGCATTATTTAGTTAAAGTCCTTAACAAGCTTAACATGTTACATAAATGTAGCCGACCTACTAAATCCCTAGTTAACTCCTATGAAGACATCTGGCCTATAACTATAGCTAATACCCGAATAGATAAGAGAGAATTCTAGGAGGTAATTAGTAGCTAGATGTATACTAGAATCCTTATCTAACTAGACAATACATTTGCTCTAGGAAGACTTAGTCAATTTCTCTCTGACCTAGCGTAGTACTATAAGTAGAGACTAAAGAAACTTAGTCAATATATGAGATTATCAAAGAGCCTAGGCATTATCTACTCAAGGAGTAGGAGCTAGTTCTTAGAAGGATACTTAGACTTAGACTACGTAATAGACAAAACAGATAGGATATTAGTACTAGGAAATGTTTTTAAGTTAGCTAGGGGACTAGTATCCTAGGCGAGCAAGAAGCAAAAGTTAGTTACTAGTTCTATAATAGAGGCTAGACGTATAGTAATAGCAAGATGTGCTAAGCAATCTTAGTCCCTTAGTTAAATCCTAAGGGACATGAGGATAGGTTAGCACATTAGGAATGACTTAGGGAACCTAGTCATTAAGGAGAAGACCTAATTTGCTATTAGATCGCTAATAGTTTGACTAGATTCAAGCTGCCATTTCCCTAGCAAAGGATGCATAAGTTAGTAAGAGGTCTAAGCACATTAACGTAGCATACTACTACTAGTAACACCTTTACAGAATAGGGCTAATATCTATTAGTTACATCCCTACTAATAAGATAGTAGTAGACAGACTAACAAAACTGAAGAATAGATCCTAATTTGAAAAGTTTGTTAGCTAACTAGGGCTATAGGAGGGGTAGTTTAAGAAGAGTAGAGAGATTTCTTTTGTCTACTAAGACTAGGCTTGCTACTAAGTAGCAGCTTAGTCAAACACTAGCTAGCCTACTCCCTTAGGCAATCTCATCTGTCGTTTTTGAATAAAAGAAAAGCATGCTAACTAGGCACTAAAGCTAGCACTACTAGAGCTGAGACTACCTAAACTACCTTGACTACCTAAACTACTACTACCTAACATGTAACAGAGACTCTCTAGTTGTGTAGTTAAGCCCTAGCGCTAACGGAGATTCTCGCGGAGTACATTCTTGAGGAAGTTGATTATGCCTTGTAAGTTAGGGACTAGAGCAGCTAAGACTAGAGTAGCTAGGACTAGCGTAGCCTGAGACTAAGGTAGCTAGCGATAGAGACAGGGATTAGTCAGTAGAGGAGCAAAAGAATGACTAGGACGGTTCTAATTAAACGGGACTAGGGCGCTCTATAGTAAGGGCTAAGAGGTAATTAAGATAAAGCGCATGCACTTAGGAAGGCTAGCGGCTACGCGGACGTTATAGAAGAGACAGTCAAGGGGACTAGTTTCACTATATTGACGCTAGGGTAACCTCTTGACTAACTGACATGCATCTATAGTCTTAAAGGCATTGTCATAGTCTGATGAGTGATTCTCAGGAGGGTTAAGCTAGCCGTACACAACTAGTTGACAAGAAGGAGTAACTAGAGGTAGACATCTTGACGGCGTAGCCTGAGAAGAGCTACCGGAAGTAAAAACACCGCGTATAGGACTACTAGGCGGACCCTAAGAAGAACTAGAGACGCCGCGCATAGGACTGCTAGATGTTAAACTCTCTTAGAATGCGCCTAAGGCAAAGGACGCCTTATTTAAGTTCCTTAGACGCGTCAGGCTACCTAAAGGCAAGCGCAGAGTAGTAGCTAAACTAGTTAGGAGTTAGCAACTAGAAGAAGGAGTAGCAGGAGTTACAAAGAGGTTGCCTTAGGTAACTAAGGTTATCCTAAAGTATACAGAGGACAAGAAGTCATACTAGCTATGCTAGACTAAGTCGGAGGACATGATGCCTAGGGTTAATCGAGGTGTGTGTTACGATAAGAACGTAACGGCTAATTGCCGCGGACATTTAATTCAAGACTAGTAGAGCTACTACCTAGAACTAGCGGTATGTTAGTAGAGCTACTATAGGGACAGTTAGTACTACTATGACTACAGCCGTAACTACTAGTAGTATTAGTGACGCCGGAGTTCTTAGTTAGGTCAATGAACTCCAGAACACTAGGAGATTATTAGCGCCTACTAGCACTAGCCCGGGAAGAGGAGAAGCTATTACCTTTAATCTTGATTAGGGCACATCTAGTGTCCCTAGGACAGGAAGAGCAAGATTAGGCGGAAGAGTGACTAACTATACGGTTAGAACCGCAGTAACAGAAGGTACTACGGAAACTACTAACTAACGCGCCTAGGGTATCAGGGTTGTAGAACTCGCATATTTCTAGGTAGTTTGCAAAAGTATAGTTTTTATAGGCCTTACAAAACAGTAGTAAGTTGCCGCTAGTTATAATGTAGTCCTGACTATGTCTATTCCCGTTCTTGCAGTTCTAGCAGGCCGCATTACTAGGGTGTACCTGATGATCCTTAGTTATACCCGTAGCGATTACTAGAAACCTAAATGTATTCTTCGTAATAAAGCTAGCTCCTCTGAAATTAGGATAGTACTAAATCTTCTTAGTAAAGCGCTAACTAGACTCCTGAATGTGCTTAGTGTAAGCGCCACAAAAAGCAGGAGGAATTAACTTAGTACTACCCTAGTAGGCAAGGCGGCAACAAATGTTAAAGATCCTAGCTACATCTTCGTAGCCTAGCCTATAATGACAACTATCCATATTAATTGTTAGTAAAGGACTAGGAGTTAGGAAACCTAATACCTATGCCTAAGATTAGAGCTAATTGATGTTATTAATAGTTAGTCTTAGTAGAATAGAGGTGTCATCCCTGCTAGCTAAGTAGCTATGTGCTAGACGATTTAGGCGCTAGTTATTAGGATTATTACTACTACTACCTAAGCTACTGCCGCTAAAGCTAGTAGCTATTAAACTAGGACTAGGGTGAAGGGTCGCTATTATTAGACAGGTGATTAAGTTAGTTAATGTCTAAAGGTAACAAGAAAGCAAAGTAGAGGTAGATGTAAGTAAGAAGGAGCTAGAGCGAAGATTTAGCGCTTCTTATAGCCCTACTAGCTCGCTGCCGCGTTACAGGAGTCCCACATGTGACAGCAGTAATAACACTACATATGCTAGTGACGGCGGAGAAGCTTCTAGACACTCTATTCACAAGATTTAGGAATGTAACTACATGCGATTAGTTACTTAGTAATCACAGGTTAGGAGTAGGAGCAATTTACTTGTTAGGAATTAACATTCGCAGCTGCAAAGACTATAACTAGCTAGTAGATATCACTAACAAGGAACACTTAATGTTTAAGGGCGTGTATAGATAGATACTCATGCGGAGTACTAACATATGGCTAAGTAGGAGTGTTAAATTAGGCAGTTACATGCTAGTAGGCAAAAGGATCGGCCTAGGCTATAAGGAGCCTCAGGTAACACCTAAGTCATGCATGGCCTTAAGCAGCAACTAAGACTAGTTAGGTGACCCTACATTCTTAGCAGAGGTAAGAAGAATCTCTTCTCCCCTCTGACTAAGAAGAGATAGGAATACTTAACACACATATTTATAATACTAGTACCTAGTCGGCACCTCTTTAGTTGCTACTCCTAAGCGCAATTTTACCGTTCGTTTTAATAGTAACTTAGAAGAACCGCTACCCCCTACTACTTATTAGCAAGACGCTTAACCGCCTTAATAACAACGCTATCTTCTTGTCTATTGACTTAAAGGACGCCTACTACTAGATACCTATCTAAAAGGCAACGAGTAGAAGACTACATTCTAAACATAGTATAGACACTCTAAGTATATAGTAATACTATTTAGATTAAATAACGTACTAGCAACTTTCTAAGCGTATATTAATTAGGCCCTAGCCGGCCTCGTTAATACCTGCTACATAGTGTATCTAGACAATATACTAGTCTACTCTAACTCGAAGGAAGAGCACATCTAGTATCTAAAGATAGTACTTAAAAGACTTAGTAAGTTTACTCTATATGCAAACCTAAAGAAGTACTTATGCCTTACAGATAGGATTAAGTTTCTTGGATACTTCGTCTCTATAAATGACTAAAGGGTGTCCGTAATTGCAGAGTAGCTATAACTAGCTACTCTCTAAGAAGTATAGGTATTCCTAGGATTTACTAGCTTCTATCGTAGATTCATATAGTCCTATTCAAAGATTATAGCTCCTATTATAGCCCTTGCAAAGGGTGCGCTTTAAGGTAAAAAGCTAGGGATAGTGCCTTAGGAGGAGGCTTAGAGTAAGGCCTTTTCTAAACTTAAAGCAGCTTTTTAAACTACGCCTATACTTTAGCACTTTGACTCTACTACAAAGATCTAGATAGAGACTAATGCTTCAAAATTCGTAATAGCTATAAGTATATCGTAGCTCTAGTTACACGAAGGTAGTACGTAATAGTACCTAATTGCCTTCTAGTTATAGAAGATGCAGGGCACTAAGGTTAATGAAAAGACTCACGACTAAGAGCTTTTAGCTATTGTTAACAGCTTCAGGGAGTACCGACACTACCTTAAGGGCGTAGCGTACCCTATTAAGGTACTTTTTAACTATAATAACCTTTGCGGCTTCATAGGTGTAAAGCAGCTAAGTAGTTAGCAAGCAAGGTAGGCGACTTTCCTTACTAGCTTTGACTTCGTTATCTAGCATTGTTCTAGGAAGATGAATCTAGCCGATAGTCCTTCGCGACGACTAGACTACAACACTAGGGAGTAGGGTAACTAACAGCTCCTCCCTACGCTGTAGATGATGCTTGTAGTTTAGGGTAGTAACCCGTTATTAGCTCCTCTTGTAGGTTAACTACAGGCCTAATAGGGCCTTATAGCCTCCGCTAGCAATAAACCCTCCTATCTAGCAGTCTTAGTAACTATGTCTAGCTCATTCCATGTAATAGTCAACTAGCTTACATGTAGTAAGCATGTGATGTCTAAAGAACCCTTTAAAGAAGTCTCGAGACTTATTTAGCGGTTACAAGAGCAAGAACCGGAGTTAATTAATAAGGGTGTAGCCC
>JADDMT010000315.1:0-11691 GCA_021401465.1 Teratosphaeria epicoccoides | reverse complement strand
TCCTCGACCTAGTCGACACAGAACTAGCGAAAGTCCGCCTATGTATACGTTCTGTCGTGGACCCGCATAAGGTCATACCGCTCATGCTAATTGTTACGAGGTTCCTTATCCTCTTCGAGCCACATCATACTAAAGGCGACTCGTTCGCCCTCCGTGGAATATCCGCGTAGGTTAAGCACGAAAACTGCCTCACATGCCTGCAAGAAAGTTCGAGCCTCCTTCAAGGTGTCTCCCTTGAACGGCTTCGGGTTGCGTGCGTTACGACTACCTCCCGGTTAGCCTACTATGGCCCTGAATTTAGGCACCAAGTTCGCGGGCACACGCGGAGGGTCTGCGCCTCCTAGTAAGTTGTCTTCGCGGGTCCCTGGCGTGAAATCTCGCTGGATTTCTTCGTCCGCTAGTTTGTTAGTACCGCTCATGGCGACGTCTTCGTCGTCCTCGCCGTTGTCGCTGCTAGGAGCGGTGCGGCTCTAGCTCTAGTTCGCAAGGCGGTTCGCGACCTGATCGACAATCATGGCTACGAGGGCCGGGTCGATAGTCGGGGTTAGCTGTAGTCCCTGTGCGGGGGGTCTATTACCTAGTCCGCCGCGTAATTGTCCTCTAGCGGAACCGTCGCTCGATGTAGTGTCGCTCGCAGCGGTTACTTCTGCGGGCTAGTTACTCGGGCCAGCTTCGCCATCGCGGGCGCTCGGGATGGCGCTCGCTACGCGTTAGTTGCGAGTTCGTGGTGCTCTAGACATATTGTAGTATTCTCTGCTAGACTGCAAAGCAGGGGGGAGAAAGCAGAACTAATATAGATGTATGTGCTATATGATATGAAAATATCTCGCAGTGTGACAGAGTAATCCGACCTTTTAGTAGGTATAAGACAGCGCTGCTTTCTGCTTATCGCAGAGGTGGCGCTAAGGGTGCTTATAACCCCCGACGCTCCTTAATTAGGGAAAGCATGTCCGAGCCTAACCCCGTAGGGGTACCGTAGGGTCAGCGACGTAGGGGCGTCCTACGTTGACAACTAATCCTACTCGGACGACATACGAGCTAACGTATGTACGAAGGACCCCCTTGCCATATGTGGCAGGGTCACTGCATGCTAAGGGCGGCCATTAGAACCCATGCGGTTTAGATGGTCCCCTAGTATCAACCGTATCAACTACATTAAACTCCGCGAAGGACTAGATAGATCCTAACTAGCTCTGCTATAGGGACCCCTATACGGCATGTCGAAGGAGGAACTACTTGTTTTAAGGAAGTCCTTAGACGAACTGTTAGGGAAGGGATTCATTCGGCCTACTAACTTAGAGGCTACGGCTCCTGTGCTTTTTGTCCGGAAGCTAGGAGGAGGGCTCTAGTTCTGCTACGATTACTACGCCCTTAACGCAATCACAAAGCAAGATAGGTACCCCCTCCTGTTAATACTAGAGACCTTAAGGAACCTCACGGGCGCCTAGTAGCTTACTAAGGTAGACGTAGTGTCGGCCTTCTACTAAATCCGTATGGCGAAAGGCCATGAGTATAAGACAGCCTTTCGCACGAGGTTCGGTTCATTTGAATAGCTAGTATGTCTGTTCGGTTTATCTAGGGCTCTAGCAACGTTCTAACGATATATTAACACACTACTACGCGAGGAATTAGACGACTACGCCTCCGCGTACATAGACGACGTTATCATATATAGCGGCAGTTCGCGAGAAGACTATTTCGCTAAAGTAACGCGAGTACTCTAGAAGCTCTAGGACAGGGGCCTCTACCTTGACCCCAGGAAGAGCGAGTTTGCCAAAAAGGATATCAAGTACCTAGGGTTCATGATCTATGCTAACGGAAAAGGCGTAGGGACCGAGCTAGAAAAGGTAGAGGCCGTGCGTAACTAGGAGCGGCTAAAAACACAAAAGGAAGTGCGTAGATTCCTCGGCTTCGCTAACTACTACAGGATGTTTATCCCGAACTACTCGAAGACAGCTAGGCCCTTGACGGCGCTTACAGGGAAGGGCAGACCGTTTAACCCTAACCCTAAACGACAGTTAGCCTAGGTGCGAGACCTTGGACTCTAGGGACGAAAGCGACAACATGCTTAGGACAAAGCTTATTTAGTCTGTACACGACGCTACAGTGTACAGGCACCTAGGACGGGACGCTACGACGATGATCCTAGGGCGCGATTTCTACTAGCCGTTACTGTCTAAGCATGTCTGGCAGTTCCTGAGGAACTACGACTACTATAGTCGTAACAAGGTATAGAGAGAGTACAAGTATAGACTACTAAAGCTATTACTAGTTCCTGACAGATTCTTCTAGGAGATCTTAATAGACTTCATGACAGACCTGCCTGATTCTAAGGGATGTCGATACCTATAGGTTATCAAGGATCGCCTATGTAAGTACGTAGTTTTGCAGGTAATGCCTAGCATAAAAGCAGAGGAATGCGCGGAGAAGTTCATAGATTGCTAGGCCTAGTACCATAGAATGCTAACAGCTATTACGAGCGACTAGGGCACTAACTAGACTAGCACCTTCTAGACGACCTTCTGTAAAGGAATAGGCGTGTCCTAGCAGTTAAGCTCTACGTACTACCTATAAACAGACAGAGGCCCTAAACGCCTAAACTAAGAGGTGCAAGCGTACCTCTAGAACTATATTAACTATAAGCAATCTGACTAGAAGCGATGGCTCCCTGTAGCTTAACTAGCGCTAAACAGGAGGTATCATTCGGGAATTAGCATAAGCCCCTTCTTCGCTACCTATAGCTATGAAGTATAGGGCCCTATACCTTTAACTAAGGACCCCGTAGGGCCTAGCCTGTTAAAAGCAGCTAAGAGAGCAAGGGCGTTTGTAGGAAAGATTCAGGACATAACGGGAATCTGCCAAGTAACAATAGCGGCTTCCGTGTAAGAATAGGAGGAGTCCGCTAATAAACGCCGAAACCCTACCCTAATTTATAAAGTTAGTAACAAGGTCTAGCTAGATCTGCGGAACTACACTACAGAGAGACCTAAGAAAAGCTTAGACGCCAAGCATGCGAAGTACATAGTAGCTAAATTATTATCACTAGTCTCTATCCGCTTAACTAGGCTCCTAAACAATATACACCTAGTGTTCTATACTAACCTACTAAGACTAGCAGGCAGAGACCCTATGCCTAGGCAGGAGAACGACGACGAACAGCCAGACCCCCTTTTGTTTAAGTCGCACGAGGAGTAGTTAGTAGAGGAGGTACTCTACGCAAGGGACAAGAGAAGGGGAAGAGGACGCGAGGTCCTAGTGAAATAGTCAGGGTACTACAAACCTACATAGGAGCCCCTAGAAAACCTAATAGACACTAAAGTAATAGACCGCTTCGAGCAGACTTAGGGAAGCGCGGAGAATAACGACGGCCCTAGAGAGAGGTAGGGTAAGAAGAAAAAGGAAACGAGATATAGGACTTAGTAAAGGGAGTCTAGCATTCGTAACAAGGAGTACAGGCGTTTAAGAAGGACAAAAGTTAGAGGGGGAAAATTGACATTAGGTAACTATATATACAACGAAAGAAAAAACCCCCCCTAGCCGCGGGCCCCCGCGCCGAGGATAGAGGACCCTAGCGACAATCATGCGAGATTGTCACTAGGGGCCCCGCTAGCGGGGCCAGCCCCCCTGCTGTCTAAGGGGCCCTCGCTAGACCCCCTAGACCCGCCGACTAGGCTGCTGTCAGAGTCCCCGGCCTCTTAGTTAGGGCCCCGCGTAGTAGCGCCAGACTGACGCTGACGAGGGCTCTCGCCCTTACTAGCAACGTTCTCCCGCCGCCTACCTAAGGTAAGCGCTAGTAGAACGCCCCTAGACCTTCTAAACTATTAGCGCGCAGAAACACATAGAGTATAGGATGAACTTACAGGAGGCCCTACTAGGCGACAGCGGCACCTACGGTCCCTACGACCTCCTAGGCCATGACGCTACTCGAGGTTAGCGGCGTAATCATGGAGGACACTAATAGAAAATACCCGGACAGTAGACCTGCTAACTACAAAGGCCCTAAGGCCCTCTAGGCCTTAAGGACCTTCGCTAGGTCGTTATGCGCGGCGGCGCTGTCGCGATGTTAGCCGTGCTAAACCCCTAGGGTGCGGGTCATACCTGTTAGCGTCCTAGGAATAGGTCTAGGAGGCGTAGGAGACATGGGTAAGGGCGGGGCTAGCTAGGTTAGCGGAGCATTTTGCGCGGACACTAAGTAACACGTACAGGGCTTTGTAGTTTAGGCGCTTGCTAGCGTAGCGCTAGTAGGCGCGGGCTTAGGTAGACTAGACAGATTCATTAGCTGAAGCTAGGCATAACGACAAGGACTCTAGAACATACCGATTATAGGACGTAATCTACGCCCTAGAGGGCGTAGCCGACGTAGTAGATAGTAGGGGCTATCTAGTTCTAGTTAGTATCGCCTAGAATCCCGGAGGAAAAGCCAGAAGGTAGGAGAAAGAGAGGGGGGGCTTACAGTTTAAGGTAAGCATGTAAGAGAAAGGAAGCAAGAGTAATAGCGAAGGGCGCTTTTTATATAGTAAGGAACGTACTAGCACGGGCCTAGGAGCGCCCCTACAATGGCTTGGATAGCAATGAATAGAAGTGAAGTAAAGAGGGGTAGGAAAGTAAAGTAGACTTAAATAAGCGAACTAGAGTCTAGGAACCCGGCAAGACTAGTTAGAGGCTAGGCTGTAGGCATAGGAGAACAGGGAGTATAAGAAGTAAAGTAAAGTAGACTTAGACAAGTAGAGTAGACTTAGACAAGGGAAGTGAAGTCAGGAAGCCGTGTTAGCCTAGCCGCGATCTAGACTTTATGTGCTAGAAGGAAACTGACGGATTCCTTGCTGTGAACAAGAAGGGGGGGGGGGGTAATGTAAAGGGCGAGGCCCTAAGTCTTGGCACAGGCTAGGGCCTATGCGACGCGACCCCTGACGAGGCCGGCTATAAAAGACCGGATAGCTAGCAGATAGTCCCTCTCTCCCCATCGTACTTGTTGAATACTACATGAACCCCTATGTATACGTCGTTTACCTGTAACATTAATAAATGCCTGCTATGTAGCCAGGGCATTTGTTAATCTAAATAGCATGACTATGTACTCGTAGTGTCCGAACCTAGTTCAGAACGCGGTCTTCTATTCTTCGCCTTCCTTAATTCAAATTCGGTTATACGCTCTAGGTATATCGAACTTCGAGAACTACATTGCTCCTTGTAGGCGGTCCTGCAATTCCGAGAGCAAAGGAGGTAGATAACTATTCTTTATTATGATGTCGTTTAATCTACGATAATCTACGCAGAGTCGCTAGTTATCTTCCCCCTTAGGCATAAACAGGATCGGGTATCTAGCTAGGGACTACGACTCGCGGATGAAGCCTTTCTAGAGGTTATCTTCTAGGTATTTCCGGAGAATCTCTAGTTTTGCCGCTAACAACAGGCGAACTGATTGCTTCGTTAGTATCTTGCTAGGGAGTAAGGGTATCCTGTAGTCCTACTCCTAGTGTTCTAGCAGAGCTTCTTAGTCAGGTTCTTCCTTGAAAAGAGTAGCGAACTCTTTATACTTATTAGGAACTATGAATTCGACCCTGACTTCTGTTTGCGTTGCTTTAACCTATAGGACATGCACTTCCTGTTCTAGATCCTTAATAGCGGCTACTATCTCGCTTGAAGTCATAGCACATATTTCGATCTTGCCTAGTACGTCGTGTACTATAGGTAGAGGTATCGATCTTGAGAGTTCTAGGAACTAGATCCTCTCATTCTTCTAGTCGATATAGGGGTTAGCGTTTCTTAGCCATAGCAACCCTAGTACTACATCTAAGCCTAGTGACTCCGTGATGTCGAACTAGAGCATCTCTTAGTAGCGTCCTATCTGCAGAGGTATTATCTTAGTCTCTTTGTTAACTACTCCTTAGTTATACGTGACCGGCTTTCTATTAATCGCTTGTAGCGAGAAAGCATTCGTCTTCGCCTGTAGCTTTATCCTAGCTGTCCTAGCGAACTTAGGCGTCATGAAGATTCTAGTACATCCTGAATCTATTAAGGCCCTAGCTAGCGTCTCGTCGATGTGTACCTATACTCTAAGGTTGTTCGCGTATCTGGCGCCGATCGCGGCACATTGTTGCAGCCCTGTCTAGTCTGTCCGTAGGTCTAATTCTAGCGGACCTCGTCGTTTCCCGAATAACTGTCTTCACGGACTAGTTTAGGGATCGTATAGTCTTAGCTTCTTCTCTAAGCGTTACCGTTTTCTGGCCTAAGAGGTCGTTCTCGCTCTTAGCCTCGCTGTTCCTGCGCGTTTCTTACGTACTCTATCTTTAAGTGATAGACTCGGAGTCGTAGCGCTTGTGAAATCTGAATACCTTCGTAGGTCAGGTAGCCTCCCTAGGGCGTAAACTCTACCCCGAACAGTACAATTTCTTAGACAACTTTCTGATACGCGTGAGGTTAAGCTACGACTAGTAGTCTCCTTAGGTATCGTCGCATACAGTCGGCTAGTTCATCATACTAAAGCTAGTTGACGTGTTGTACTCTATTAATCCATAGGCAAGCCTAAGCCTACTAGTTCTGTATAATTCGGATAATATTAAGTCTAATGTCATGCGGTAGCATAGCCTATCGCTCTATGCTCTCGTCTTCCTCAGAATCAGGAATGACGGCTTCGACAAGCTCGTAGTTGTCGTCCGAACCTTCTCCTTCTTCTTCTTCTAGCTCCTGTTGCCTTAGGACTATCGTACTAGAAGGTGTACCTCTTAGCGTACAGATTGATTATGCCTTGTTTCGGCTAGGGTACTATCCGGAACTATCTTTATTACTCATGTGAATTCGACAATCGTCGTCGTAGCACGTAGTCTAAGTAAGTGCGGCATAGTCCGGTTCTCAAGTAGTAGCGGCCTTTTGCTAAGGCGCCGTTATAGTCGCGCAAGCCTGCTCTATCCTAGGCAGTTCTTCTCGTTGCCTCTTAGCAAAACACTCGCGGGCAAAGTGTCCTTTCTTTCCACAGTTATGGCACTCGAGATTACTCTTGTCGAATGGCTTCTTCAGACCATTCTAGGGAGGAGAGCCCTTCCGCGGCTTTCCTTAGGGTCTATTCCTCGGACGCCCCTTAGTCGCATCTAACTCCATAGGTTAGAGACTATAGTAATCGCTTCGCCATTTTAGTGCTAATCGTTAGACCTTATGGTTAGCCTGTACTAGCTTGCGATTTCTATGTTACTATTCTTGCTGTCGTTCCTAGATGCGATTATCGATTCTAATCGCGAGATCGCTCATTTCCTTGAATGTCGTTAGCTAATCTCCTCGGGCAATTTCGTCCTTAACTGTCTCCTTTAGTCCCTAGTAGAACTAAGCGGCTAAAGCATTATCATTCTAGTCGACTTAAGCAGAGAGGGTCTGAAAGTCCGCGCGGTACTTAATGGCGGAACCCTTCTGCTAGATTCCTAGGAGAGCTCTCTTAGCCTCTTGTTGCTTATTACCGAGCCTAAAAGCTTCGCGTAATGCCTTAAACAAAGACTTGTCTAAGTTGAGAATCTCCCTAGTTGTTGTCTTCCTAGCTTCGACGTTGCTAACGTGATCTAGATAATCTGTTAGATAAGGCTAGATAAACTCGAACGCTAGTCCCTTTAGGTAAGAGACAATATACATCATTCGCTTATAATGTGTTATAAACTATTCCGTATCTATGTTAAATGCTAACTAGCATTATAGGATAAACATCTCGACTTGAGATCGTTGTCCTGTAAACTCTGTAGGGCTTCCTATCTTGAAGCCGTTATTACTATGTCTATTCCCGGTAGTTGAACCTGCGACAGATGCTAGAGCCATCTCGCTAAGGTAAATGGATTCGAGCTACTACGTAATTTAAGGTATAGCGGCAACTTGTTCTCATAGTGTTAGTTGATTGTCGCTAGAAATTAAACTAACAGCTAAAGAACTACTTAACATAGGCGTATGTCAAGCGCTCTACGAGTCCCCTGATGCTTCCTTAGAAGTAGTGCTCAAAATGTCATAAGGGTAGGTGCCGATAGCAGGAAGGTGACTAGGTGTTAGACTCGCCAAGCTATGAAGAATATCAATAATAGTAGTTAACCTTGTAACTAACTATCCCCTAGGGAAAGGGAATTAAATTAAGCACGAAGCTCCTAACTGCCTGTCCTAAAGCTATCCCTATATACTAGAGAGATAGAGCAGCTCTGTTAGATCTGTCGACAGACCTAATAGATCTGTGTCTATAGATCTGTAGACTAATCCTATAGATCTAAGAGTCTGTTATCCTACGACAGATCCCTTCTTCCTTGTAGGCCTGTAGATCTGTAGACTAACCCTACAGATCCGGGGATCTGTCCTCACGTGACAGATCCTTTCTCCTATGACTATGCCTATAACTTATAGTACTCCTATAACTTTACTATAACTTATAGCACTTAGGACCCTCATGATCTTAAAACCTACAGTACTCCTGACACCTATGACAAGCTGTCGTTTAATATGATGTCGTCCTTAGTTAGTAGTCCCTTAGGACAACTACCTGTTATAAGGGTAGGTGCTAATAGCAGGAAGGTAACTAGGTGTTAGACTCGCAGAGCTGTGAAGAATATCGACAATAGCAGTTAACCTTGTAACTAACTATCCCCTAGGGAAAGGGAATTAAATTAAGCACGAAGCTCCTAACTGCCTGTCCTAAAGCCATCCCTATATACTAGAGAGACAGAGCAGCTCTGTTAGATCTGTCGACAGACCTAACAGATCTATGTCTATAGATCTGTAGACTAACCCTACAGATCTAAGGGTCTATTATCCTACAACAGATCCCTTCTTCCTTATAGGCCTGTAGATCTGTAGACTAACCCTATAGATCTAGGGATCTGTCCTCACGTGACAGATCCTTTCTTCTATAACTATGCCTATGACTTATAGTACTCCTATGACTATACCTATAACTCATAGCACTTAGGACCCTCATGATCCTGAAACCCGTAGTACTCCTAATACTCATGACACTATCCCCTTCTTAGCCTAGCTCGTCCCTAAGCTACCTTATTAGTGCGGGGTTTCTCTTGTCATTTCTTTTTGTGCCATGATGTCTTCTCTTTCTACATTACTACCTTGTGTCATCCTAGACACTAACGCCCCTTTAACGTAGAAACGTAAACGCCGCGCGAATCGAATCTATCGTTAGGGCTAGGACAGCACATCTCGAAAACCTAACCCCTAAGCAGTACGAAGTACAAAGAGTAGACTAAGTAGAGCTAAGTTAGCTAAGTAGGTGCTAGTAGTATACTAGTAGTATCTTACTAGCTCGGCCTACTTGGCCCTACTCCTAGCCACTCGATTCACGGGCTCGTTAGCCTTCCTACTCATGCCTACTTGTAGGCGTGCTTATTTAACGGCTTTCTACTCGATCGCTACTTACCTACACTCGTACGCTCCTCTAACGTGTATGTCTACTTAGCCCTACTCCTAGCCGTGCAATCCGGCGACAGGCATCACTACTAAGTGTTAGCGATATGTAGTAGTTAGAATGAAACTTGTCTTTAGACTACCCCCTTACACAGCTCATTTACCGTACTAGCTACTACGCCGCTGTCTCTACGCTATAGGCAGTCTCTGAAGCCTTCTATAGTCGACGGCTATAGCTTGTAAGTCGTCTACATCCTCCTATGCCTTTCCTTATACGCTTAGAGGCGCATCTAGTCCGCAACCTATTTGACGATCTTGTCTTCGACCTCTACGCTCTCTAACATTCCCTCATACTTCTTGACTACTAGAAACCGAAGTCGAGGCAGCTAAGCAGCTATAACAGTCATGTAGAGTACGAACTACTTAGAGTACATGAAACTGTAGAGGTCCGCATTAATGTCATCTAAATTCCGGTAAATACATACATACCTGCCTACTATGTTAGTAGTAGCTAAGCAGCTACTACGACCAAAATATGCTACTGTCGAATCACATCTACCTGCTATTACCATATCAAATTAGTAGGGACTATAGCTCTTACTAGCATGCTAGTCTTATAGGAGCTAAGAAACAAGTAAACTATAAGTAATACTATCTCCGCTAGCTCGCCAGACTTCAGGAAACATGGCTAGACCCCTGTTTAGAACACTACTATGTCTCTACGCCCGCCTGCTCGCTAGCCTACCATAGCCTTAGAAACATGTGTCGAGATGCACATATGTACTTGTTAGCGCATCTCGTTCCTCTACACGTAGTACTAGACAATAAACGGCTTGTTCATTATGCTATTCAAAGTAGCTAAGTTGTTACGGGCTCCTGTAATGACGTCGCCAAATTCGCCCTGTAGACGCTGTCTAAACTGTAGAGAGAACTCGTCATATAATGGCTCTATGTCATATGTATTCTACAGGCCTTAGTAGAATGCCTAGGTGTACTAGTCTTCTGTCTTGTACTCGACATTGACCTTCTTTTAGCCTGACTAATTAGCATCTTCTGTCTTCATTATAATGAAGACGACCTTCCTATTCCTTTTGCTCCTAAACACACGGACCCCCCTAAAACTCATCTAAGGGGCGTTAGGGGTCTCATTGTAACTGACGACAATTAGCCTGCTAAAGAAAAGCTCATGTGTACCTAGCGGTCTAGTAAGTAGCACTCTAAACACCTTGTTTGTAATTAGGGACAGTATACTGTTAGCCTACTCCCTTGTCGCGCGACTCGCTATGTCCTCCCCTTTAAAGATCTTCTTGAACAGCAGGATTTTGACGCGTCTAGTAAACATGAAGTTAGTAACTAGTTGTTATATCTTAGGGTTAACTGCATACTTATTCCTATTCTAGGTTAGCCGCCTAGCGTAGCTGTCCTTGTAGTTGTCGTGCTAGTCGATTATCTGGCAATTCTTGCTGTAGTAGGCTACTACCTGACATAGGTACATCTTAAGCGGGCTGTCGATGCCACAATTAGCGCATTAAGCGACTATGCTAGCCATTGTCTCGAATAGTAAGATAGAGGGTTAATTGATGTTACTACTACTTGTGTGTATTAGGCAAGTCTTTAAAGTTAGTTAATGTAATTAGTAAAGAGTTAAAGTAGAAGAGTAGTAGTAGATATAGATATCTCTTGCTGCCGAGTACACGTGCTACTACCTAGCTAGCGTACATGAGGCCCTCGTAACTGCCGTCTAGATTAGTTAGCTACTACGTGCTACTATGTACTACATGTAGGTAGTTATTACTCTTAATAAAGAAGCAGCAAACATAGCGACATCTATCCTATGCAGCTATGTCTGCCGAGTACACATGCTGCTGTCGAGCTAGCGTCAGTGTGACTATGTCGTGGTTACTACTATTCCTAATGCCTCCGTATAGTAGTAGATAAGGTCTGTAGGTCGTAACTACAAGGATCATTTTTTACTGCCTTTTAAGGCAGAATCGCCTAATATTGTGCCTTCTTCATTTAGTCATGTGCCTAGGCAGCAGTGTATGATATTTAACCGAATCTGTGACAGAGTCACGTGCCTTCTGTTTCTGGCCATTTTTTAGGCAGTAGCGTCATGTGCCTTCTATTTCTAGTCATTTTTCAGGCAGAAGCTAATAATGTGACAATGCAACATGTGTAGTTAGCGACTATGCAGAGCACATGACCTATAGCTACTAAAATACAAAAGAAGCTTAGTACTCTAAACTTCTTTCTTTTAAACAACTACCTTATCTAGTACTCGGCTTCTTCTTTAGCATCTATACAGATACTAGCATACTA
>JADDMT010000314.1:0-12496 GCA_021401465.1 Teratosphaeria epicoccoides | reverse complement strand
TCGCCCTCTACGCGAACCTAAAGAAGTGCTCATTCCTGACGGATAGGATTGAGTTTCTCGGATACATCGTCTCTACGGAAGGAGTCATCATGGATGACTGAAGGGTGTCCGCAATCGCGGAGTAGCTACAGCCGACTACCCTCTAAGAAGTGCAGGTGTTCCTAGGATTCACTAACTTCTACCGCAGATTCATACGATCTTACTTGAAGATCGTGGCTCCCCTCATGGCCCTCGCAAAGGGCGCGGTTCGAGGAAAAAAGCCAGGGAAAGTGCCTTAGGAGGAGGCTTAGAGCAAGGCCTTCTCTAAACTCAAAGCAGCTTTTCAAACTACGCCTATACTTTAGCACTTTGACCCCGCTACGAAGATCCGGATAGAGACTGATGCTTCAAAATTCGCAATAGCCGCAATTATATCGCAGCTCTAGTCGCACGAAGGCAGTACGCAATAGTACCCGATTGCCTTCTAGTCGCGGAAGATGCAGGGCGCTAAGCTCAACTACGAGACTCACGACCAAGAGCTTTTGGCTATTGTTGACGGCTTCAAGGAGTACCGACACTACCTCGAAGGCGTAGCGCACCCTATTAAGGTACTCACCGACTATAACAACCTTCGCGGCTTCATGGGCGTGAAGCAGCTAAGTAGTCGGCAAGCAAGGTAGGCGACTTTCCTCGCTAGCTTTGACTTCGTTATCTAGCATCGTTCCGGAAAGACGAATCCGGCCGACGGTCCTTCGCGACGACTAGACTACGACACTAGGGAAGAGGGTAACTGACAGCTTCTCCCTACGCTGCAAACGAAGCTTGCAGTTTAGGGCGGCGATCTGTCGTTAGCTCCTCTTGTAGGCCGACTGCGGGTCCAATGGAGCCTCACGGCCTCCGCTAGTGACGAACCCTCCTATCTGGCAGTTATGGCGACTGTGTCTAGCTCGATCCGTGCGGTAGTTAACCGGCTCACATGCGGTAAGCATGCGATGTCTAAAGAACCCTTTAAAGAAGTCTCGAGACTTATTCAGCGGTTGCAAGAGCGAGAACCGGAGTTGATCAATGAGGGTGTAGCCCTCTAGGACACTGCAGGCGGTCCGAAGTACTAGACCAAGTCGGGCGATTTGTGGTACTTTGACAATAGGCTCTACGTACCCGCTAACCGCGCACTCCGTTCGCAGCTCCTCTGTATTTACTATGACAATGAACTCGCGGGCCATTTTGGCGTAGAGAAGACGAACGCACTTCTCGGACGCAAATACTAGTAGCCTACGCTAGAACAGGATGTCTCTAACTATGTCAAATCCTGCCAGACGTGCCAGATTAGCAAATCTCGGCGCCATCGCCCCTACGGCGATGCTTAGGCGCTCCTACTGCCAGAGAGACCATGGCAAGACTTAACCATGGATTTCATTACCGATTTGCCGCTAGCAAAGTAGAAAGGCGATGTAGTTGATGCTGTCCTTGTAGTAGTCGACCGATACTCGAAGATGAATATCTTCATCCTATGTACGAAAAAGTGCACAAGTGGCGAGCTTGCGTAGCTACTTCGCGACGAAGTCATATGGCGCTTTAGTGTCCCCCGAAGTATCCTATTAGATCGAGGTTCTGTCTTTACCAGTGAATACTAGCAAGAATTTGTGTTTAAGGCGCGTGTCAAGCACCGCCTAAGTATAGCATTCCATCTACAGACTAATAGTCAGACTAAACGTATGAACTAGACTCTTAAGTAGTACCTTCGGTACTACTACGCTAAGAACCAGGATGCCTAGGCCGACGCAATTCCTATGGCGGAATTTGCAGTTAATAACAGCGTGCATGCTACTATGCGCATGTCGCCATTTCAGATTCTTTATGGCTTTGATCCGGAAATACACCTAGAACCGCCTTAGGACGAGTCTTCTGAGGAGAGGGTGCCAGCCGCCGCGGAATCAGCGCGGCGTATGCGCGAGGTACATTCGGTGCTAATAGAACACTAGAAAAAGGCCTCAGAATCCCAGATTAAACATAATAACACCTATGCTAAACCGATGCAGTACGCAGTTAGTACGAAGGTATTGCTGTCGACGAAGAATCTCAAGCTGAAACTTCCGAGCAAGAAGATGACGCCAAGGTTCGTCGGACCCTTCCGGATACGCGACGCGATAGGCTCGCAGGCGTACCGGCTATCGTTGCTATTGTCGTATTGTATGCACGACGTCTTCCACGTATCTCTACTCGAACCATAGGTACAGCGCGAGGGCAAAAAGCCCGCGGACCCGATGCTAGTAGCAGAAGAGAACGAAGAGTAGGAAGTCGAGGGTATTAAGGACAGTATGTGGCGCAAGGGCGCAACGCACTATCTAGTGAAGTAGAAAGGATACCTACCTGAGTACACACAATAGGTTCCGGCCGAAGACTGCAAGAACGCTCCGGAAGCTATTCGTGAATTCGAAGAGCAGAGGAGGCGTAAGCAGGGCTTAAGAAGGTCGATTCGTGGGAAGATGAGGGTTCCGGAGCAGAATTCTTAACACGTGTATGTAGCGCATGACGCGCGAAGCGACAACGAGAAGCAAACGCCCTACTCATACATCATTGATGCCTAAAGGCACACCTAGAATAAACCTAAGAAGAACAAGAGACATGCTCGGATTAGCTTCGTAGCTAATGCTTAGCGACTACTAGTCGGGGGCTTCCTGACTAAACCCGAAGCAGGAGAGTCTTTCTTGTTACGGTCCGCTAGGGACTGCCTACCCGCACGGGGTCTACTAAACACCCCGAAGCGACCATGAGTAACGGGGGTAGCAACGCCACGAAGAGAGGCCGGCATCTTCTTCTTTAGTAGGTTGCGAGGGAGCTCGTCTTCGGAGCCTATAGTAGCCGGAGAACTAGCGACACCCTCACCGCGCCTAGTCGCGACGACTACCTCATCCTTAGCATCAGAAGGCGAAGAGACTCAAGCGCGCTTGCGGCTGTCGCGCTCGGCCCTCGAGATCATCTTGCGCTTCTTGACATGAGTGTCGACCACATCATCGGACTCGGTATCTCCCTTAGGCGTAACTAGTACGGTGACACTACGGCGCGAAGGGATCACGTCAGGACCGAAGGTATCCTGAACGTCGTCATCCTCCTCATCCTCAAAGATCTGGCCTAGAGGCTTGTGCCTTAGCGTCTTGACGGACGCAGTGCGGGTCGCAAGCGGGGAAGGCTCGGCTTCCTCGTCGCTGACCTCAATTTCGGCCCTAGCCCTCTTCTTCTTCTTGGATAGTAGCGTCGAGGCGGCGTAGGCGGCGGCGCTACAATGTGTTAGCTGTACGCACGCGACAGGATTCGAGTGAGTAACTTACGGCTTAGTCCTTAGGACCGGCTTAGAGGCAGGCTGCCTCTCGGTACGGCGCTAGGGCGTGGCCTTAGCGGCAGGAGCGTTAAATTGCTTGATGACCTTCTTGCGGATCATCCGCGTCTCAAAGTCATCGTCAATAGAGGCAAGGGCCCCGAGTTGCTGACGCTAACAGCTAGTCGGATACTTCTCGACGCTAACGTTAGCCTAGCAGAAAAGTCAGCATTTCATACTTGGAGGGTACCCGCACTGTATGCGTACTATGGCGAAGGTCTCGACCCTAACGGTTAGCACCTTCAAGATCTTCTAGACTAAGTCTACGATCAGACCTAGACAAACGTTTTCGCCTGTTAGCAGAGAGTCGAAGCGAACGCCGCCGTGAGAACGGTTAGTAGTCGCGGTGAAGCACGAGAGGGCGCCAAGCAGGTAGGCGAGTGCCTCGCGGTACTTAGCCTGTAGCCTGTTCATGGTCAGAGTGCCTTCGGCAATCCCCTCGTTGCGCGTACTCTAGAAGTCATCGATGTTACGGCAGAGCTAGTTATACTCGCCATACACCTCTTCAGGGAGGTCTTGGCATTTTTGATGCTTGCCATTGCAGTTGACACAATTGCGGTAGATACCGCCCTCATTAAACCCGCTAACGCAGATCTCGGCTACGCTTCGGTTAGTACAAGTCACGCATACCTCGCGGGTAGGGGACGCCTTACTAACACGCGGAGGAGAGATGTGTGCAGCTTAGCTACTAAGGTTGTCAAGGCATCGTCGACACGAGCGACGATCGCGGGCAGAGCGAGTGGCGTCGAACTTAGTCTGCAGCACATGAGCCATTATAGCTAAGACGGGTTAATTGATCTTGATTAATTGATTGAAGAAGAAGGAGCTCCGGTACAGACCCGCAGACACGGCAAGGCGCAAGCTAAGCGAAGTAGGAGCGGAGGTCGATGTTAGTGTCTTAGAACAGGAAAGTTTAGGAAGCGACGAGGTTTTTATACCCTCTGACAGCCCCCCTGTTGCCTACCGCAACCGTTGAGCTAGTGACTCGAACTACATGCGCAGAGTACCTACCTCTAGTTAACTTACAAGGGGACCGAATGATGTAATAACGGATAACGCGGCTATCACGCATGTGCGCCGACCGCACTCGTGCTAGCCTACTAGCATGGAAATGTGACGAGGCCCGCGCTAGGAGCGCGCTCCTGCCGTTTCGAGCGGCGCGCGCAGAGCGTCCGCATACTTTCCTACTACCCCGAGGTTCTGCGACACGTTCTTCACGGTCACGACTAAATAGGGACGGCCAAGCTACTTGGCGAGGCCGGCGCGCATGCTCGCCCTATAATTTCAAGGATTAACTGAAGTACGTACTCGTGGTTTCCTGATATCTTAATCCGCATGTAAAGCGAAGGTGTTGCGAAGCCGCCTAACATGTGACAGATTAAAACCCGCCCGAGTTAGCAGCCTCCGCCCCGCACTCGCTGCAAAGGTGTTAAGGTATGCGCATGACACATGTTACGCAGGCTATCTACCTATTCACCCTTGCGCGGTGTAAGCGTGCTACATCCCGTACCCTATATGTTCTGCGTGCGTCACTTAGTAAGGCTAGGGACATCCTCATAGGAGGAGGGGCAGTGATACGGTTGATACTAGGGGACCATTTGAACCGCATAGGTTCTAATGGCCGCCCTTGGCATGCAGTGACCCTGCCACATATGGCAAGGGGGTCCTTCGTACATACGTTAGCTTGTATGTCGTCCGAGTAGGATCAGTTGTCGACGTAGGACGCCCCTACGTCGCTGACCCTACGGTACCCCTACGGGGTTAGGCTCGGACATGCTTTCCCTAATTAAGGAGCGTCGGGGGTTATAAGCACCCTTAGCGCCACCTCTGCGATAAGCAGAAAGCAGCGCTGTCTTGTACCTACTAAAAGGTCGGATTACTCTGTCACACTACGAGATATTTTCATATCATATAGCACATACATCTATATCAGTTATAGGAGAACTATGATTTATAGGGTCATAAGTGTCCTAAGTGCTATAAGTTACAGCATAGTCATAAGAGAACTATAAGTCATAGGAGAAAGGATCTGTCACGTGAGGACAGACACCTAGATCTATAGGGTTAGTCTACAGATCTATAGGCCTACATAGGAGAAAGGATCTGTCACGTGAGAACGGACCCTAGGATCTGTAGGGTTAGTCTACAGATCTACAGACACGGGTCTAATAGGTCTGTTAACAGATCTAACAGAGCTACCCTAACTCTCTAGTATATAGGGATGGCTTCAGGACAGGTAGTTAGGAGCTTCGTGCTTAATCTTAATCTTAATTCCCTTTCCTAAGGGGAGAGTTAGTTACAAGGTTAATTGCCTTTGTCGATATTCTTCATAGCTCCGCGAGTCTAACACCTGATCGCCTTCCTGCTATCGGCACCTACCCTTCTAAGAATTTTAAGCACTACTTCTAAGGAAGTATCAGGGGACTTGTCGAGCGCTTGACATACGCCTATGTCAAGTAGTTCTTCAGCTGTTAGTTTAACCTCTAGCGACGATAGTTAACCGACACTACGAGAACAAGTTGCCGCTATACCTCAAATTACTTAGTAGCTCGAATCTATTTACCTTAGCGAGATAGCTCTAGCATCTGTCGCAGGTTCGACTACTAGGAATAGACGCGGCAACAACGGCTTCAAGATAGGAAGCCCTACGGAGTTTACAGGACAACGATCTTAAGTTAAGAGGTTTATCCTGTAATGCTAGTTAGCATTTAACGTAGATACGGAATAATTTAAAACACATTATAAGTGAATGATGTACATCGTCTCTTACCTAAAGGGACTAGCGTTTGAATTTATCTAGCCTCATCTTACAAATTATCTGGATTATGTTAGTAACGTTGAAGCTAGGAAGACGACGACTAGGGAGATCCTTAACTTAGACAAGTCCTTGTTTAAGGCGTTACGCGAAGCCTTTAGGCTCTACAACGAATAACAAGAGGCCGAGAGAGCTCTCCTAGGAATCTAGCAGAAGGGTTCCGCTATCAAGTACCGCGCAGACTTTTAGACCCTATCTGCTCGAGTCGACTAGAATGATAATGCCTTAGCCGCTTAGTTCTATTAGGGACTAAAGGAAACGGTTAAAGACGAAATTGCCTAGGGAGATTAGCTAACGACATTCAAGGAAATAAGCGATCTCGCGATTAGAATCGATAATCGCATCTAGGAATGATAGCAGGAACAATAACATAGAAATTAGAGGCTAGCGCAGGCTAACTATAAGGTCTAACGATTAGCACTAAAATGGCGAAGCGATTACTACAGTCTGTTTCTAATGGAGTTATGTGAAGGGCGAAGCCCTGAGTCTTGGCACAGGCTAGGGCCTGTGCGACCCCTGACGAAGCCGGCTATAAAAGACCGGACAGCTGGCAGATAGTCCTTCTCTCCCCATCGTACTTGTTGAATACCACATGAACCCCTGTGTATACGCTGTTCACCCGTGACATTAAGTACGATCAATTTCACCATGGATAGGCCGTCCCCTAGCCAATTAACCCCGGTGTCCGAAGGATCCACGAACGAGGAAGCGTTAGCAGAAATGCGCCGTGTCGTCGAGGGAATGCACACCTAGCAACAGCAAATTATGGCCGAGCTGACAGCCACGAGGGCCGCGTTAAATGAATCGGAGTCCCGACAGCGACAGAACCCGGGCGTCCTGTCGGAGGAGCTACTAAAGACCCTCGCGGACGCGCTAGCCGTAGCAACGCGTGCGAACTCCGTCGTAGAACCGACGGTACCCCGAGAATGGAGGCTACTAACGTGGGACGGAAAAGCCGAATCGTTCAGGGATTACCTGCTCCGTATTAGGAGTTCGTTCAGGGCGCGCTCTAGGGTAAAACCCCCGATAGGCGCGGATTATTACTAGAACACGATCTACGACACCCTCCCCGCTCGCCAGCGCGCCCGGATGCGCCATTTCTGGGAGAAAGGAGGCCCGGACGGAGCGAAGGACCCCGAAGCTTTCCTCACGCAACTCGAGGCCGTGTTCGCGGACAGCAACGAGACGGCGAGAGCTCTAGAACAGCTCACGAACCTCCGACACGCGGCAGGCCAACCATGGCACAAGCACCAGCTGGAATTCGACGAACTCCTGCTGTCCGCAGGAGGAGACTAGTAGACAGATGACGCGAAGATCGGATACCTCAAGAATTCGTTTTCGAACCCCGCCAGGATGTACACGGCGAACGTGAGAGACAAGGGGGACTACTACGCGTTTGCGGAGGAGGTCGAAAGGGTCATGACAAACTCCGAGGCAACCGACTAGTTCAAGGCGGCCTATAGGAGGTAGTTAAGAGACAAGAACAAGGACTCCGAAGGTATTCCCACGGCTGCTGTGCAAGTGCCTAACCCCGGAGTCGGATCCCGAATAGACGCGGATAGGGATACGGTCATGGCACCGACTCGTACCGCAGGAGACCGATATGACGGCAAAGGACCCCGACAAAACAACGGGGGGAAACGACGCGCCAGATAGGTAGACGCCACGGAGAGAGAGAAACGCTAGGAGAATAACCTGTGCTACCGCTACGGAGCGTCCGGACACTAAGTCAAGGGGTGTCCCTACGCCTCGGCCACACCCCTAGCCCGGATCAATACGACTAGAGTGTCGCCATCGCTAGAGGACGATGGAATGGCAGAGGAACCCGGGAGGAACAACTCGGGAAAAGATTGACTCCTGCTCGGAGTCAGGAAGCGGGAGTAACGGAGACATTAGCAGAAGGATGGGAGAGAGTTAAGGGATCCATGGACGGGAACCTGATCTATACTGATGTAGTCCTGGCAAATAATACCGGGACATCAGCTCTCATCGATGAAGGGTGCTAATGCTACGCTGCAATTAACGGAGACCTAGCAAAAGGTCTCGGCTTGAGCTTAATAAGCAAGGAGTCACGCATAGCGAGGGGCGCAACAGCGTCGATGCGAGACTCCGCGGTAGAAGGAGTAGTCGCCTTCCGGATGGAAATCGAGGGGTTCTAGCAACTAGTGTACGCATACGTAGTAAAGGATCTAGCCTTCCCCCTGATACTAGGGAACCCCTAGAAGGCTCACAATAAAGTGCGGACCGCGCCAGAAAGGCGTCGGTATTAGCATGGAAGAGCGGGACGGTAGATAAACGAAGGACGGAACTACCGAGAATACGAGGACCGCGGGAACTTTACCCGGGTATGCGCGACCGCGACGGCGGATGTCGCGGAGGCCTTAAAGGCAAAGGAATATCCGACGCTAGACGAGTTGAAGAAGGCGTTACCTCCGGAGCTTCAGCACATGGCTCCGCTGTTCTGCCGCCAGGAAGCGGAAAAATTAGCGCCACACCGCCCTGGCATCGACTACCGCATCGAACTCCGCGAAGAACTAGACGGATCCTAGCCGGCTCTGCCGTGGGGGCCCCTGTACGGCATGTCGAAGGAGGAACTACTGGTTTTAAGGAAGTCCTTAGACGAACTGTTAGGGAAGGGATTCATTCGGCCTACTAACTCAGAGGCTGCGGCTCCCGTGCTCTTTGTCCGGAAGCCGGGGGGAGGGCTCCGGTTCTGCTGCAATTACCGCGCCCTTAACGCGATCACAAAGCAAGATAGGTACCCCCTCCCGTTGATACCGGAGACCTTGAGGAACCTCACGGGCGCCTAGTAGCTCACTAAGGTAGATGTAGTGTCGGCCTTCCACCAAATCCGTATGGCAAAAGGCCATGAGTACAAGACAGCCTTTCGCACGAGGTTCGGTTCATTTGAATGGCTAGTGTGTCCGTTCGGTTTATCCGGGGCTCCGGCAACGTTCTAACGATATATCAACATACTGCTACGCGAGGAATTAGACGACTGCGCCTCCGCGTACATGGACGACGTCATCATATACAGTGGCGGTTCGCGAGAAGACCATTTCGCTAAAGTAACGCGAGTACTCCGGAAGCTCTAGGACAGGGGCCTCTACCTTGACCCCGGGAAGAGCGAGTTCGCCAAAAAGGATATCAAGTACCTAGGGTTCATAATACACGCCGACGGAAAAGGCGTGGGGACCGAGCCAGAAAAGGTAGAGGCCGTGCGTAACTAGGAGCGACCAAAAACACAAAAGGAAGTCCGTAGATTCCTCGGCTTCGCTAACTACTACAGGATGTTCATCCCGAACTACTCGAAGACGGCCGGGCCCTTGACGGCGCTTACAGGGAAGGGCAGACTGTTCTCCTAGGGGAAACTCGAGGAGTCCGCGTTTAGAACGCTAAAAGCGAAGTTCTGTTTAGCGCTAGTCCTTTCTTAATGGAACCCGGAGCTGCCGACCTTTTTAGAGACCGACTGCAGCGGGTTTGCGTTAGGGGCGGCTCTCCTGCAAGAAAACAACGGAGTCCGGAGACTAGTAGGCTTCTTCTCGCAGAAACTTAACAAGGCGGAGATTAATTACGACATCCATGACAAAGAGATGCTAGCCGTGATATCTAGTCTGAAGTTCTAGGGCCCCGAGCTGAAGTCGTGTAGGCCCTTCACTATTCTCACGGACCACAAAAACCTGGAGTACTTCATGGTCAAGCGACAGCTGTCCGAGCGGCAGATACGGTGGTACGAAACCCTCGCGCAATTCCAGTTTTCCCTGGTATATCGCCCGGGCGCCGAAGGAGTAGTCCCGGACGCGCTGTCAAGACGAGAACAGGACACGCTAGGAGCGGAAGATAAGGAATCACGGTTTAGGAGGTTTTTGGACCCGGAAGTCGTGGAGAGTTAGCCGGACCCCGTGGATGAGAGCAGGGACGTCGTACCGATCACCCCGATCGGCCTGTTACCTACTACCGTAGAGAACGAACAGCAATTCGCTAACTCCGCAACCTCTAACCGGGAGCCCATAGGGCCGTTCTAGGACAGCACCCTTAATGACCTATGGACAGCCACAGTAGAGAAAGACGAGCTGTACTCGACGGTGTTGAAAGCAGTAAAGAGCGGCTCCCAGGCGCTACTAGCCGGAGCGAGGCTGAAACTACAAGCGGGGGACTACAAGATCGACAAGAGGGGCTTCCTGCGATACCGCGACAAACTATGGGTCCTAGGAGCAAACGACAGTCAGCCCGGGGGCGAGACCCCGGACTCTAACGACGAAAGTAACAACATGCTTAGGACGAAGCTCATTTAGTCCGTGCACGACGCTGCGGTATACGGGCACCTAGGACGGGACGCCACGACGATGATCCTGGGGCGCGACTTCTACTAGCCGTTACTGTCTAAGCATGTCCGGCGGTTCCTGAGGAACTGCGACTACTACGGTCGCAACAAAGTATAGAGAGAGTACAAGCACGGACTGCTGAAGCCATTACTAGTTCCTAACAGATTCTTCTAGGAGATCTCCATGGACTTCATGACAGACTTGCCTGACTCCGAGGGATGTCGATACCTATGGGTTATCAAGGATCGCCTATGCAAGTACGTAGTTTTGCAGGCGATGCCTAGCATGAAAGCCGAGGAGTGCGCGGAGAAGTTCATGGATTGCTAGGCCTAGTACCATGGAATGCCGACGGCTATTACGAGCGACCGGGGCACTAACTAGACTAGCACCTTCTAGACGACCTTCTGCAAAGGAATGGGCGTGTCCTAGCGGTTAAGCTCCGCGTACTACCTACAAACAGACGGAGGCCCCGAACGCCTGAACTAAGAAGTACAAGCGTACCTCCGGAACTATATCAACCATGAGTAATCCGACTAGAAGCGATGGCTCCCCGTGGCTTAACTGGCGCTAAACGGGAGGTATCATTCGGGAATTAGCATGAGCCCCTTCTTCGCCACCTATAGCTACGAAGTATAGGGCCCCGTACCTTTAACCGAGGACCCCGTAGGGCCTAGCCCGTTAAAGGCAGCCGAGAGGGCAAAGACGTTCGTAGGAAAGATTCGGGACATAACAGGAATCTGCCAAGCAACAATGGCGGCTTCCGCGCAGGAACAGGAGGAGTCCGCTAATAAACGCCAGAACCCCGCCCTAATTTATAAAGTCGGTGACAAGGTCTGGCTAGATCTACGGAACTACACTACAGAGAGACCCAAGAAAAGCTTGGACGCCAAGCATGCGAAGTACACGGTAGCCGAGGTGTTATCACTAGTCTCCATCCGCTTGACTAGGCTCCCGAACAACATATACCTAGTGTTCTATACCGACCTGCTAAGACTAGCGGGCAAGGACCCTATGCCTAGGCAGGAGAACGACGACGAACAGCCGGACCCCCTTCTGTTTAAGTCGCACGAAGAGTAGTTAGTAGAAGAGATACTCTGCGCGAGGGACAAGAGAAGGGGGAGAGGACGCGAGGTCCTAGTGAAATGGTCAGGGTACCATAAACCTACATGGGAGCCCCTAGAAAACCTAATGGACACCGAAGCAATAGACCGCTTCGAGCGGGCTTAGGGAAGCGCGGAGAACAACGACGGCCCTAGAGAGAGGTAGGACAAGAAGAAAAAGGAAGCGAGATGCAGGACCTAACAAAGGGAGTCTAGCATTCGTAACGAGGAGTACAGGCGTTTAGGAAAGGACAAAGTTAGAGAAAAAAATTGACATTGGGTAGCTATTTATACAACAAAAGAAAGAAAAGAAGAAAAACCCCCCCGGCCGCGGGCCCCTGTGCTGAGGATGGAGGACCCTGGCGACAATTAGGCGGGATTGTCACTAGGGGCCTCACCGGCGGGGCCAGCCCCCCTGTCGCCTAAGGGGCCCTCGCCGGACCCCCCAGACTCGCCGACCGGGCTGCTGTCGGAGTCCCTAGCCTCTCGGTCGGAGCCCCGGGCAGCAGCGCCGGACTGACGGCGACGAGGGCGGGGCTAGCCGAGTTAGCGGAGCATTTTGCGCGGACACTAAGCAACGCGTACAGGGCTTTGCAGTTTAGGCGCTTGCTAGCGTAGCGCTAGCAGGCGCGGGCTCGGGTAGACTAGGCAGATTCATTAGCTAAAGCCGGGCACAACGACGAGGACTCCTGAACATACCGATTAGGGGACGCAATCTACGCCCCGGAGGGCGCAGTCGACGCAGTAGATGGTAGGGGCCATCTAGTTCTAGTCAGTATCGCCCGGAATCCCGGAGAAAAGGCTAGAGGGTAGGAGAAAGAAGAGGGGGGGGCTTACGGTTTTAAGTGAGCATGTGAGAGAAAGGAAGCAAGAGCGATAGCGAAGGGCGCTTTTTATATGG
>JADDMT010000313.1:0-12559 GCA_021401465.1 Teratosphaeria epicoccoides | reverse complement strand
GCAATCCCCTTGTCGCGCGCACTCTAGAAGTCATCGATGTTACGGCAGAGCTAGTTGTACTTGCCGTACACCTCTTTAGGGAGGTCTTGGCATTTTTGATGCTTGCCATTACAGTTGACATAATTGCAGTAGACACCGCCCTTATCAAACCTGCTGACGTAGATCTCGGCTACGCTTCGGTTAGTATAAGTCACGCATACCTCGCGGGTAGGGGACGCCTTACTAACACGCGGAGGGGAGATGTGTGCAGCTTGGCTACTAAGGTTGTCAAGGCATTGTCGACACAAGCGACGATCGCGGGCAGAGCGAGTAGTGTCGAACTTAGTCTGCAGCACATGAGCCATTATAGCTAAGACGGGTTAATTGATCTTGATTGATTGATTAAAGAAGAAGGAGCTCCGGTACAGACCCGCAGACATGGCGAGGCGCAAGCTAAGCGAAGTAGGAGCGGAGGTCGATGTTAGTGTCTTAGAACAGGAAAGTTTAGGAAGTGACGAGGTTTTTATACCCTCTGACAGCCCCCCTGTTGCCTACCGCAACCGTTAAGCTAGTGACTCGAACTACATGCGCAGAGTACCTGCCTTTAGTTAACTTACAAGGGGACCGAATGATGCAATAACGGATAACGCGGCTGTCACGCATGTGCGCCGACCGCACTCGTGCTAGCCTACTAGCATGGAAATGTGGCGAGGCCCGCGCCAGGAGCGCGCTCCTGCCGTTTCGAGCGGCGCGCGCAGAGCGTCCGCGCACTTTCCTACTACCCCGAGGTTCTGCGACACGTTCTTCATGGTCACGACTAAATAGGGACGGCCAAGCTACTTGGCGAGGCCGGCGCGCATGCTCGCCCTATAATTTCAAGGATTGACTAAAGTACGTACTCGTAGTTTCCTGATATCTCGATCCGCATGTAAAGCGAAGGTGTTACGAAGCCGCCTAACATGTGACAGATTAAAACCTGCCCGAGTTAGCAGCCTCTGCCCTGCACTCGCTGCGAAGGTGTTAAGGTATGCGCATGACACATGTTGCGCAGGCTATCTACCTATTCACCCTTGCGCGGTGTGAGCGTGCTATATCCCGTACCCTATATGTTCCGCGTGCGTCACTTAGTAAGGCTAGGGACATCCTCATAGGAGGAGGGGCAGTGATACGGTTGATACTAGGGGACCATTTAAACCGCATGGGTTCTAATGGCCGCCCTTAGCATGTAGCGACCCTGCTACATATGGTAAGGGGGTCCTTCGTACATACGTTAGCTTGTATGTCGTCCGAGTAGGATCAGTTGTCGACGTAGGACGCCCCCATGTCGCTGACCCTACGGTACCCCTACGGGGTTAGGCTCGGACATGCTTTCCCTAATTGAGGAGCGTCGGGGGTTATAAGCACCCTTAGCGCCACCTCTGCGATAAGCAGAAAGCAGCGCTGTCTTGTACCTACTAAAAGGTCGGATTACTCTGTCACACTGCGAGATATTTTCATATCATATAGCACATACATCTATATCACGCATACTATACTACACAGGCTGCGGCAAGGCATTAAAAGGTCATAGTAGTCATGCCTAGCATGTTCTTACCTGCATGGCAGCGAAGTTTTAGTACTTCATTAATCAGAGCACTATAGATCTTAGACCTGACGAGAAATACGCGTCAGATTTGAACATCTCCTTAGACTCGAACGACAGAGTCGAAACTTAATCAGCAGACGATGTCCTCGCCTACAAGGAGGGGGCATTAGTCGACGATGCTACGGGAGTAGATAGGCAGTATGTTGCAAACGAGGAACTAGTTACAGTCGTCGAGCCTGTGTTCAATGAGGCTTACATGCAAGAGAAAGAGATAGCAGTGACGGCTAGGGTAATCGACGATGACAGCGGTAACATTGACGCGCTTAGTCTCTACGACGACCTAGCAGCATTCACAAGAGACGCCACATCTCTAGATGGACGGTATAGAGACACGAATAGCAGCCAAACGGGTGGGCTACACGGCGTCACGAGCAAGCACAGCTCAGCTTTAATCCATATACGCGCTAGTAGGCTGTTGTCTGCTAGGTGCGAGCAACCGTACAAGCGGACACCTTTCGGCGTAGGTAGTCTCATGGCGGGCAGGCTAATCAAAGTGTACGTCGAGCCGCAATCCTACCGAGTTAGTAATAACCTTGACTAGGTCTAACGAACAGACAGATAAGGAACTTAACGAATAGGGCTGTGCCTTCTTCTAAAGTGATGCAGATAAAGCATTCGCATACTAGCTCTTACACGAAGGCATTTCGAGCAACGCCATCGATCGGTTATTCAAGAATCCCCGGCTGTAGAAGATCTACGAACTGCTTAGCTTTCGGTCAGGCGTAGAGCTCAAGGACAAGATCCGAGAAGTAAGTGCCTGCTGACTACTATTCATTGCAAATTAGAGCATTACGAACATCGAATTAGAATCTCTATAGTCGACCTCTAGTGTTAAGACGGTGCCTCTAAGGCACCGGAAAGTCGAAGACGTTATGCACTTTCTCATAGGGCACAAGGGTTTCAGGAATGATCTCATGTACGCGCCTTATCGCCTCGAGACTCTAGATGACCCGCCTAGGCGGATCTATTAGGACATGGCCTCTACAGACTAGTAGTAGGACAAACAGAAAGAGCTTAGAATATACAGAGCGACAATTATGCCACTGATTCTTGCTAGTGACAAGACACAGGTTACTAATCATCAAGGTAACCTGATCGCATAGCTAGTGTACTTGACAATTAGTAACCTGCCTGGATCGGTTCGTAACTCTAACTATCGACTAGGCAGCGTGCTCCTAGCGATGCTACTAGTAGTCAAAGGCGGGAAAGGAAGCATCAGGGACGAGCTATACTATTGCTACATGAAGACAATGTTCGACCCTATTGCTAAGCTCGCCGCGGGCAAGGGCCTCGACGTCTTGTATGCGGATAGCGAGACACGGCGATGTTTCCTAAATATCGCAATATACGCGAGCGACTACTAAGAACAGGTGATGATCACAGGCGTGAAGAACAACCGCTACTACACGATATGTATAATCGATCTAGAAAAATGCGAAGACCTCGAAGCGGTTACGCTATAGCGGATATATAAGGACACGCAAATACAAATCATGCTCTAGCGAGTAGCGAAGAAGGACTAGGGTAGCCACGTGCACGACCTACTAAACTTCGCATTTAGGCACCCTAGCCTAAATATCCACAAGACGCTAATAGTAGACGTGCTCTACTAACTCTTCAAGGGCGTATTAATGTACGTCATAGATTAGACGCGAGATTTGCTTAAGAGTCGACTACCTCTGTCTTCGAAGCGAGCTAGAGTAGTACTCCTACAAGCCGAGGGCTAGCATAAAGCGGCAAGAAAGAGTAACAAAGGCAAGACTGTCGTAGATCATTAACTAGATGTTATTATCGACCGTCGCTTCGCGGCGGTACCTGCATTTAGGAACCTCCGGGTGTTTAGCCAGATGTCTGCAGTAAGCTAATAGACAGGCTAGGAGCAGAAGAGTGTGCTGCGACAGTTGCTCCTAGTCTTCGTGCTACTGTTAGAAGAGGCTAAGGCACATAGCGCCATCCGGTTCTTGCGGGCGATAGTAGACTTCTCTTAGTTGGCGTAATATCCTTCACATAATAGCGAAACGCTCCGGTTCATAGTCCTCGCCCTGTTCTAATGCAACTAGTATAAAGAAGAGTTTAGGGAGTACCGCATAAGCAAAGGAGAGCTAAGAAAGAAGAAAGCGTAGACAGAGCAAGCGGAGGAGCCTAAGATAGTAGACAATATATGTAAACTATAAGGGCACTTTAATTTTCCTAAGTTTTATGCCCTTACATACTACGTAGACATGATACGGCTCTTTAGTAACGCGCTAGACCTCGACACTAGCTACTTCGAACACAAGCATGTCGAATACATTAAGAAGCTATTCAAATTAACTAACAAGAAGAACAGATAGGAGGACTAAATTATGGAGCACTTCTGGCGAAAGATTACTATGCTTACATTCTTTGATACTAGCCTAACGTTCTGGCAGCAGACTAAGGCCGAACGTCGAGAGGCTCGGGAGCGCGAAGTGCCTTAACCGACAGAGCAGAAGGATGTCGAAGCCTTCCTTAGCTAGCGAAGGCCAAGATCTAGCTAATCGTCACTAGGTAGAGACATATAGAGGACAGTTAGTAATGTAGTAGCACACATGGGGCTAGAGGTAGGGCCTTACTTCCGTCATGCTACTGCAGTGTTTGTCAGAGAGTGCTAGGTATCATCTAATATAACATTGACGTCAAATATAATGCGTCTTGATCCTGACAGGATCGAGGGAAGACCGGATTAGGTCGACGATTTAGATGTATCTTTCTATGCTAGTGTATAGTGCTAGAAGATGCATTATAAGGATCCTGACGATCTATCTGCAACTAAGCCGGACGTCGTTAGATGTACCCCGAACTAGCAAGGAATCCAGGACAATCGCTGTAATAACTAGCTCTAGGTCTAGGAGTACGAAGTGCCGCTAGTTACAGACGAGACTACTAGCGTTAATAGACAAATCGACCTAGTCGTCGCCTTCGAGGGCCGGCTGCCTGCTCGCCTGTTGTATGTCGTAACCTTCTGAGACAAGAAATCGCGCGTCATAGTAGACGGCTACAACTACATAATACTAGCACACAATAAACGTCCGAGCTACACAGGTGTGTTCGTAGACCTGTTCTAGCCGAAAGATCCGGCTGGAAGAGTAGACGATGTTCATGGCATGACAGTGATCATAGCAATGCGTTCCGGCCTATAGGAAGGTACTCTGCAAGGTCGCCGCATCTACGGGCTTACTAGCGTCTACTATAGCATCCATGTTATACTAACAGACGAATATGACACCTCCGGCCGATGTGACATGTACATTAACAACACTGCCGACTTTGAGACCTACAACTTCATATATAATGCGGACTAGGAGGAACAAGAGTCTAGGGTAGCAACTAAATACAAGCTACATCGCCTGAATACAGCTAAGGAGCGCAATATTGCGGCTACTAGCAAGGAAGGGCCGCTATCGCTCAAGCGTGGCGTCGCTAGCAGCTCTACTCAGGACTAATCGAGGAGAAACAAACGCAAACGATCGTGACATACGCAACGAATGCTATACTAGTAAGCTCGATAAAGGTAGCACGCCGCAAGGAGGGCTCCTAGCACGCAGTTCTTCTAGCTAGCGCTAGTAGACTTGACGACTTAGCTACTTAGCTAACCCGTGCTGTAGTTGAACATGATGCTAATCAGGGTAGGCGACATAATGACTCCTTTGTAGATCTTGTTACGAAGCTCGGCTAGGAGCTAGAAACATAACTAGTTAGCATATGTATGTATGATTAGTCAGAATCGCGGCTACTAACCTTGAGAAAGGGAAACTCGTGTTTGGCGATGACAGCTGCGAGCTTCTTTTCGATAGCAGGCACGTCGCCAAGAGGTAGATACTTAGTAAGTTCTCAAAAAAGTCATGAATTGCCGCCTACTACGGCTAGAAGCAGGTCTTCTACCTACATGCATAACTACTTATTAGTCATGCCGCAGGATTGGTAGTTAGTGCTACTAGCCGAAAGTCTCTCATCGCATGCACATCTCTCTGCTAGCTAGCGTCTAGGCAGCTAGCTAGCTTATCTACCTCGCACATTTACTGCCCTTTCTGTAGAGCCTTCGCTACCTGTCGTTCTAGCGCACGTCTCTCTGTGCGCGACAATTCCCGTTTAACTTGATTAAGAGATATTGTAACCATGGGCTTAATGAGGAGAGTGTATAAGAGCTCGACCCGGAAACCCCTCTGCCTAGGAGTAGTACTACTGATCTTGCTATTAAGCCATTCACGCCGCGCCATGTCGACTTTGACCTCTAACGCCGCGGTTAGATGGCTGACACGGGTTCTTACTCGCTTGACGAATAAGCCGTAGAGAGCAGTTAACTAATCCGTCGGGTAGTAGGTCAGAAAGTCTACGTAGAGGGACACCTTATTTGCTACACTAGGCTTAGCGAAGAAAGCAAGCATAGATCTCCGCGCCCTCGCCAATTCGTCCTAGCTAGCGATCATGGTGTACTACGTGATTAGACGGTTAAAGCTAGGACTTAGTAGGGCGGGGTACTAAACATTCTGAATGCGTAATAGCAACAAGGCCTAGTCTCTTATAGTGTACTCTCGATAGGCCATGGAAGTAGCCTCGCTTGGTCGGTGCAAGAGTAGCTGCTAGCTAGGAGCAGGCTCCTTCTAATCTAAGATCAGCTAGCCGTTGTCACTAACTAGCTCGCGTAGCTAGTGGATTAGCCCCGAATAGACCCGTAGCTCGAACATCTCTAGCACGCCCTTTGCAAATACTATCTAAAAGCCATTAGGGCATCTAGCAGCCTGCTTGATGCTAGCTGTAGGGGTGCGACCGAGCCTCGCCTAGATGAAGCGCTACGAGTCCACGCTTCCCTAGTAGTCCCGCATGGTACTAAAGATTAGTTAGTAATAGTATTACCTCTAAGGCCTAGCTATAACACATACTACTAGCTCTTATCTAGCATCTTAGCATAGAAGTCCAGGAAGTATACACTATCTAGCGTAGCTAGCTTTGCACTCGCTAGGAGCCTAATCAGGCCACTACCGCATGCGACGTCGAGCACCTTGTGCCTAGCTCGATGCTCTACCTAAGGGGCGTAGTTAACGAGATCCTCATAGGCATCGAAGTCCGGATATGCCTTCTGTAGCGCAACAGCGGCTTCTAATGCCTAGACGGTATCGCGGACGTAGTCGGCTACGAACTCGGCGTGCTTAGAACCTACACCGATCGCCGGCTCTAGGTCTAGGGTCGGATTCGTCGACATGGTAGGTTTGGATTCTACTAGCGCGTCAGTTTACAGTCTCGTCATATAAGCATACAATGCTTACATGCCGTGGTGTTGTCAGTGTGCTAGTATCTGTATAGATGCTAAAGAAGAAGCCGAGTACTAGATGAGGTAGTTGTTTGAAAGAAAGAAGTTTAGAGTACCAAGCTTCTTTTGTATTTTAGCAGCTGTAGGTCATGTGCTCTGCATAGTCGCTAACCGTACACGTTGCATCGTCACATCATTAGCTTCTGCCTGAAAAATGACTAGAAATAGAAGGCACATGACGCTGCTGCCTGAAAAATGGTCAGAAACGGAAGGCACGCGACGCTGTCACAGATTCGGTTAAATATCACACACTACTGCCTAGGCACATGACTGAATGAAGAAGGCACGATATTAGGCGATTCTGCCTCGAAAGGCAGTAAAAAATGATCCTCGTGGTTGCGACCTACGGACCTTATCTACTACTATACGGAGGCATTAGGAATGGTAGTAACCGCGACATAGTCACACTGACGCTAGCTCGACAGCGGCATGTGCACTCGGCAGACATAGCTACATAGGATAGATGTCGCCATGTTTGCTACTTCTTTGTTAAGAGCAATAACTACCTGCATGTAGCACATAGCGGCACGTAGCAGCTAACTGATCTAGACAGCAGTTACGAGCGCCTCATGTGCGCTAGTTAGGCGGCAGCTAATATAGATGTATATGCTATATGATATGAAAATATCTCGTAGTGTGACAGAGTAATCCGAGCTTTTAGTAGGTATAAGACAGCGCTACTTTCTGCTTATCGCAGAGGTGGCGCTAAGGGTGCTTATAACCCCTGACGCTCCTCAATTAGGGAAAGCATGTCCGAGCCTAACCCCGTAGGGGTACCGTAGGGTCAGCGACGTGGGGGCGTCCTACGTCGACAACTGATCCTACTTAGACGACATACGAGCTAACGTATGTACGAAGGACCCCCTTGCTATATGTAGCAGGGTCACTACATGCCAAGGGCGGCTATTAGAACCCATGCGGTTCTAGTAGTCCCCTAGTATCAACCGTATCACTGCCCCTCCTCCTATGAGGATGTCCCTAGCCTTACTAAGTGACGCACGCGGAACATATAGAGTACGGGATATAGCACGCTTACACCGCGCAAGGGTGAATAGGTAGATAGCCTACGTAACATGTGTCATGCGCATACCTTAACACCTTCGCAGCGAGTGCAGGGCGGAGGCTGCTAACTTGGGCGGGTTTTAATCTGTCACATATTAGGCGGCTTCGTAACACCTTCGCTTTACATGCGGATTAAGATATCAGGAAACCACGAGTATGTACTTCGGTTAATCCTTGAAAATATAGGGCGAGCATGCGCGCCGGCCTCGCCAAGTAGCTTGGCCATCCCTATTTAGTCGTGACTGTGAAGAACGTGTTGCAGAACCTTAGGGTAGTAGGAAAGTACGCGGACGCTCTATGCGCGCCGCTTGAAACGGCAGGAGCGCGCTCCTAGCGCGGGCCTCGCCACATTTCCATGCTAGTAGGCTAGCACGAGTGCGGTCGGCGCACATGCGTAACAGCCGCGTTATCCATTATTGCATTATTCGGTCCCCCTGTAAGTTAACTAAAGGCAGGTACTCTGCGCATGTAGTTCGAGTTACTAGCTTAACGGTTGCGGTAGGTAACAGGGGGGCTGTCAGAGGGTATAAAAACCTCGTCGCTTCCTAAACTTTCCTGTTCTAAGACACTAACATTAACCTCCGCTCCTACTTCGCTTAGCTTGCGCCTTGCCGTGTCTGTAGGTCCGTACTAGAGCTCCTTCTTCTCTAATCAATTAATCAAGATCAATCAACCTGTCTTAGCTATAATGGCTCATGTGCTGCAGACTAAGTTCGACGCTACTCGCTCTGCCCGCGATCGTCGCTCGTGTCGACGATGCCTCGACAACCTTAGTAGCCAAGCTGCACACATCTCTCCTCCGCGTGTTAGTAAGGCGTCCCCTACCCGCGAGGTATGCGTGACTTGTACTAACTAAAGCGTAGCCGAGATCTGCGTCAGCAGGTTTGATGAGAGTAGTGTCTACCGCAATTATGTTAACTGTAATAGCAAGCATCAAAAATGCTAAGACCTCCCTGAAGAGGTGTACGGCGAGTACAACTAGCTCTACTATAACATCGATGACTTCTAGAGTGCGCGCGACGAGGGGATTACCGAAGGCACTCTAACTATGAACAGGCTACAGGCCAAGTACCGCGAGGCACTCGCCTACCTGCTTGGCGCCCTCTCGTGCTTTACCGCGACTACTAACCGTTCTCATAGCGGTGTTCGCTTCGATTCTCTGCTAACAGGCGAAAACGTTTGTCTAGGTCTGATCGCAGACTTAGTCTAGAAGATCTTGAAGGTGCTAACCGTTAGGGTCGAGACCTTCGCTATAGTACGCATACAGTGCAGGTGCCCTCTAAGTATAAATGCTGACTTTCTCCGCTAGGCTAACGTTAGCGTCGAGAAATATCCGACTAGCTGTTAGCGTTAGCAACTCGGGGCCCTTGCCTCTATTGACGATGACTTTAAGACGCGGATGATCCGCAAGAAGGTCATCAAGCAATTTACCGCTCCCGCTGCTAAGGCTACGCCCTAGCGCTGTACCGAGAGACAGCCTGCCTCTAAGCCGGTCCTAAGGACTAAGCCGTAAGTTACTCACTCGAATCCTGTCGCGTGCGTATAGCTAACACATTGTAGCGCCGCCGCCTACGCCGCCTTGACGCTACTGTCTAAGAAGAAGAAGAGGGCCAGGGCCGAAATTAAGGTTAGCGACGAGGAAGCCAAGCCTTCCCTGCTTGCGACCTGTACTGCGTCCGTCAAGACGCTAAGGCACAAGCCTCTAGGCCAGATCTTTGAGGATGAGGAGGATGACGACGTTCAGGATACCTTCGGTCCTAACGTGATCCCTTCGCGCCATAGTGTCACTACACCGGTTACGCCTAAGGGAGACACTAAGTCCGATGATGTAGTCGACACTCGTGTCAAGAAGCGCAAGATGATCTCAAGGGCCGAGCGCGACAGCCGCAAGCGCGCTCGAGTCTCTTCGCCTTCTGATGCTAAGGATGAGGTAGTCATCGCGACTAGGCGTAGTAAGGGTGTCGCTAGTTCTCTAGCTACTATAGGCTCTAAAGACGAGCTCCCTCGCAACCTACTAAAGAAGAAGATGCCAGCCTCTCTTCGTGGCGTTGCTACCCCCGTTACTCATAGTCGCTTCGGGGTGTTTAGTAGACCCCATGCGGGTAGGCAGTCCCTAGCGGACCGTAACAAGAAAGACTCTCCTACTTCGGGTTCAGTCAGGAAGCCCCTAACTAGTAGTCGCTAAGCATTAGCTACGAAGCTAATCCGAGCATGTCTCTTGTTCTTCTTGGGTTTATTCTAGGTGTGCCTTTAGGCATCAATGATGTATGAGTAGGGCGTTTGCTTCTTGTTGTCACTTCGCGCTCCTGCCGCTAAGGCTACGCCCTAGTGCCGTACCGAGAGGCAGCCTGCCTCTAAGCCAGTCCTGAGGACTAAGCCGTAAGTTACTCACTCGAATCCTGTCGCGTGCGTACAGCTAACACATTGTAGCGCCGCCGCCTACGCCGCCTCGACGCTACTGTCTAAGAAGAAGAAGAGGGCCAGGGCCGAAATTAAGGTTAGCGACGAGGAAGCCGAGCCTTCCCTACTTGCGACCTGCACTGCGTCTGTCAAGACGCTAAGGCACAAGCCTCTAGGCCAGATCTTTAAGGATGAGGAGGATGACGACGTTCAGGATACCTTCGGTCCTGACGTGATCCCTTCGCGCCATAGTGTTATCGCACTAGTTGCGCCTGAGGGAGACACTAAGTCCGATGATGTAGTCGACACTCGTGTCAAGAAGCGCAAGATGATCTCGAGGGCCGAGCGCGACAGCCGCAAGCGCGCTCGAGTCTCTTCGCCTTCTAATGCTAAGGATAAGGTAGTCGTCGCGACTAGGCGCGGTAAGGGTGTCGCTAGTTCTCTGGCTACTATAGGCTCTGAAGACAAGCTCCCTCGCAACCTACTAAAGAAGAAGATGCTAGCCTCTCTTCGTGGCGTTACTACCCCCGTTACTCATAGTCGCTTCGGGGTGTTTAGTAGACCCTGTGCGGGTAGGCAGTCCCTAGCGGACCGTAACAAGAAAGACTCTCCTACTTCGGGTTCGGTCAGGAAGCCCCTAACTAGTAGTCGCTAAGCATTAGCTACGAAGCTAATCCGAGCATGTCTCTTGTTCTTCTTAGGTTTATTCTAGGTATGCCTTTAGGCATTAATGATGTATGAGTAGGGCGTTTGCTTCTTGTTGTCACTTCGCGCGTTATGCGCTATATACACGTGTCAAGAATTCTGCTCTAGAACCCTCATCTTCCTACGAATCGACCTTCTTAAGCCCTGCTTACGCCTCCTCCGCTCTTCGAATTCACGAATAGCTTCTAGAGCGTTCTTGCAGTCTTCGGCCGGAACCTATTATGTGTACTTAGGTAGGTATCCTTTCTACTTTACTAGATAGTGCGTTGCACCCTTACGCCGCATACTGTCCTTAATACCCTCGACTTCCTACTCTTCGTTCTCTTCTGCTACTAGCATCGGGTCCGCGGGCTCTTCGCCCTCGCGCTGTACCCATAGTTCGAGTAGAGATACGTAGAAGACGTCGTGCACATGATACGACAATAGCAACAATAGCCGGTACGCCTGTAAGCCTATCGCGTCGCGTATCCGGAAGGGTCCGACGAACCTTGGCGTCATCTTCTTGCTCGGAAGTTTTAGCTTGAGATTCTTCGTTAACAGTAACACCTTCGTACTAACTACGTACTACATCGGTTTAGCACGGGCGTTATTATGTTTAATCTGGGACTCTGAGGCCTTTTTCTAGTATTCTATTAGCACCGAATGTACCTCGCGTATACGCCGCGCTGATTCCGCGGCGGCTAGCACCCTCTCCTTAGAAGACTCGTCCTGAGGCGGTTCTAGGTATATTTCCGGATCAAAGCCATAAAGAATCTGAAATGGCGACATGCGCATAGTAGCATACACGCTGTTATTAACTACAAATTCCGCCATAGGAATTACGTTAGCCTAGGCATCCTAGTTCTTAGCGTAGTAGCACTAAAGTGTCATAAGGGTAGGTGCCGATAGCAGGAAGGTAACCAGGTGTTAGACTCGGGAGCTATGAAGAATATCGACAATAGTAGTTGACCTTGTAACTAACTCTCCTCTAAGCAAGAGAGGATTGAATTAAGATTAAGCACGAAGCTCCTAACTGCCTGTCCTAAAGCTACCCCTATATACTAGAGAGCGACAGAGCAGCTCTGTTAGATCTGTCGATAGACCCGACAGATCTGTGTCTGTAGATCTGTGGACTAACCCTACAGATCTAAGGGTCTGTCATCACGTGACAGATCCCTTCTTCCTTGCAAGCCCATGGATCTGTAGACTAACCCTATAGATCTGGGGATCTGTCCTCACGTGACAGATCCTTTCTTCTATGACTATGCCTATGACTCATAGTACTCCTATGACAGTACTATGACTTATAGCACTTAGGACCTATATGATCCTGTATCCTACAGTACTCCGGACAGTACTCCTGACACTCATGACACTATCCCCCTCTTAGTCTAGCTCGTCCCTAAGCTACCTCATTAGTGCGGGGTTTCTCTGGTTTCTTCTTTTAAACTGTGATGTCT
>JADDMT010000312.1:0-12720 GCA_021401465.1 Teratosphaeria epicoccoides | reverse complement strand
GGACGACATACGAGCCAACGTATGTACGAAGGACCCCCTTGCCATATGTGGCAGGGTCACTGCATGCTAAGGGCGGCCATTAGAACCCATGCGGTTCAAATGGTCCCCTAGTATCAACCGTATCAGCTAGATCTAACCATTCTGAAGGGCCTGATCGAGATACTCCTAGAGTAGCTTAAGCTCTACTCCTGACAGATTATACAGAGGGCGAAAGGGCGGCTTCTTGCTATCTTGTAACGTGATAGCATGCTCTGCGCCATGAACGCGCCTAAGCTTAGTCACGTCCTTCTTGTTAGTAAATATGTCGGCAAAGTCCTTAACCTTATTAGGAAGAGGCTTTAGTCCTGCTGTTTTACTAGTAGTAACTAGCCCTTGCCTGACGCACTACTACTGTCCTCTTATGTGGCAAGTAGGCTTAGACATAGCGTCAAGCCTTAGTTAGCTGCACTATTTCTACCTTGCGGGTAGAAGCTGTCGCCTCCCTCTTTAGTACACGATAGTCCCGCGCCTAATAGCCAGGTTTACTATAGTTGTAGCAGTTGTCATTCTTATTAGCTACTCCGCCGCTACTCTAAGCTAGCGGCGCTAACCTTCGAGAATCTCTACTAGGCTTCTTACTGTTACCCTGTTAGGCTTTTTCGGGTCCTGTTAGTTTTGATGCTTGCTAGCAGTATGCTTATATAGAGCACGCGAGCCTCTTACTCCTAACTACTTAATCTAAGTCGCTAGGGAGATTAGTTTGTCCCTAGTCTTAGGTGCCTAGTAGTACACTATAATAGCCTTACTTAAGGCATCTCGTAGCTTCACGAGTAGGTGCTACATGCGCTACGCAAGAGTGTATAGTTCTATCTACTCTTCTAGCGTAGCTAAATATGCTGTAAACAAAGAGGCGCTTTACTTCTCGCCCTACTTAGCAGTCTCGTACTACTAGGCCATAGTTAGCCCGCGATTAGCAGGATCCTCGACTACGTCTACTATCTCCTAGCAGAACACCTCCTACGTATAGTCTGGCGCTAAGTTAGCTACCTTATGCCTATTATGCTAGGCATCTAACATGTCCCCTTTAAGGAACATGCTAGCATATATGATCCTCGCATGCGTATTGCTATAGGCCATGCCTAACAACGCGAACACCTTCTCTAAGTAGCGGACGAACGTCCTTGCTTCTTTTAGTGTCTTCCCTAAGAACTAAGGGGGTAGTTTAAGGCGTAGTCTGCCTAAGTTACACATAGTCGGAGCTAGCGCGTCAGTTAATTATGTTAACGTTACCGACTCTACTTCTAATTGCTAGAAGCTAGCTACCTGCATGCGCTTACGCTATACTACGTCGGCTCGCAGATCGTATAGGCATTATGCTTTTACTTGCTCCGTTCTCTAGTAGGCGAGCTATCTCTTTGTCTTTAGTTTCCTCTATGACGCTACAGGCGTCCTCTCCTTCTTCAAGCTAGCCGTTACGTTAATGCTAGATACAAGTAGGCGTGTAGCCTGCTTAGCTAGAGGCAGGGATACTAGCCATTATAAGCGCTCTATAGGCTACAACTAGGGTAGAGTAATTAGAATTAATATGGTATGTAACTAGCAATTAATACGTAGGTATGTAGTCGCGTATAGAGCCTTGATCTCTAAGTATAGAGGAAGGACCGAAACTAATTACTACCTTTGTTCCATTACAAAGTGCGGTGTATAAACTGCGCCTATATACGTTACGTGTAGCTTAGCTTACTAGTCCGGCTGCCTGAGCCTATAGGCTAGTCGTCTAGTATTACCTTCTTATACTTAACAGACATAGTAAGGGCACGGTTACCTAGATCCTTGACCTAGTTAACATAGAACTAGCAAAAGTCCGCCTATGTATACGTTTTATTATAGACTCGTATAAGGTCATACCGCTCATGCTAATTGTTACGAGGTTCCTTATTCCCTTTAAGCTACATTATACTAAAGGCGACCTATTTGCCCTCTATAGCATATCCGCGTAGGTTTAAGCACAAAAACTGCCTTATACGCCTGTAAGAAAGTTCGAGCCTCCTTTAAGGTGTCTCCCTTAAACGGCTTTAGGTTACATGCGTTACGACTGCCTCCTAGTTAGCCTACTATGGCCCTAAATTTAGGCACTATATTCGCAGGCATATACGGAGAGTCTACGCCTACTAGTACGCTATCTTTGTAGGTTCCTAGCGTAAAATCTCGCTATATTTCCTTATCCGCTAGTTTATTAGTACTACTTATAGCAACGTCTTTGTCGTTCTCGCTGTTGTCGCTACTAGAAGGGGTACGGCTTCAGCTCTAGTTCGCAAGGTAGTTCGCAACCTAGTCGACAATTATGGCTATAAGGGCTAGGTTAATAGTCAGGGTTAGCTATAGTCCCTATATAGGTAGTTAATTACCTTGTCTACTACGTAATTAGCCTCTAGTAGAACCGTCGTTTAATGCAGTATTACTCGTAGGGGGCACTCCTATAGGCTAGTTACTTAGACTAGCTTTACTATTACAGGCGCTTAGGATAGCGCTCGCTACGCGTTAGTTACGAGTTCGTAGTACTCCGGACATATCGTAGTATTCTCTACTAGACTGCAAAGTAGGGGGGAGAAAGCAGAACTAATATAGATGTATATGCTATATGATATGAAAATATCTCGTAGTATGACAGAGTAATCTGACCTTTTAATAGGTACAAGATAGCGCTACTTTCTGCTTATTACAGAGGTAGCGCTAGAGGTACTTATAACTGCCGACGCCCCTTAATTAGGGAAAGGATGTCTAAGCCTAACCCTATAGGGGTACTATAGGGTTAGCAACGTAGGGGCATCCTACGTTAGGCATTAATCCTACTTAGACAACATACAAGCCAACGTATGTACAAAGGACCCCCTTACTATGTAGTAGGGTTACTACATGCTAAGGGTAGGCATTAGAACCTATGCGGCTCTAATAGCCCCCTAGTATTAACCGTATCAGGTACTACAGGGTTAGCAGTATAGGGGCATCCTATGTTAGCCATTAATCCTACTTAGACAACATATAAGCTAACATATATACGAAGGACCCCCTTACTATGTAGCAGGGTTATTACATGCTAAGGGCAGGCATTAGAACCTATGCGGCTCTAATAGCCCCCTAGTATTAACTGTATCATAGGCCCTCTTCCTATAAGGATGTCCCTAGCCTTGCTAAGTAATGCATGTAGAACGTATAGGGTAAAGGATATAGCACACTTATACTACGTAAGAGTAAACAGGTAGATAGCCTCTATAACATGTGTTATGTATATGCCTTAACATCTTTGTAGCAAATTTAGGATAGAGGTTACTAACTTAAGGCAGATCTTCAAATCTATTACATGTTAGGCAGCTTTGTAATACCTTCGCTTTACATGCAGATCGAGATATCAGGGAACTATAAGTACGTACCTTAGTTAATTTTGAAATTATAGGGTAAGCATGCGCGCTAGCTTTGCTAAGTTACTTAGCTGTCTCTAGTTAGTCATGACTATAAAGGAACGCGTTGTAGAACCTTAGGGCTAATAGGAATATATGCGGATACTCTGCGTATACTACCTAAAATAGTAGGAGCGTACTCCTAGCGCAAACCTCGTCACATTTTCATGCTAGTAGACTAGCACAAGTATAGTTAGCGCACATGCGTGTTAGCCGCATTATCTGTTCTTGTATTGTTTAGTCCCTATATAAGTTAACTAAAGGTAGTTACTCTACGCATGTAGTTTAAGTTACTAGCTTAACGGTTGCGGTAGGTAACAGGGGGGCTACTAGAGAGCATAAAAACCTCGTCGCTTTCCTAAACAACTTGTTCTAAAATACTAGCATTAACTCCGCTTCTACCTTGCTTAGCCTACACTTTGCTATATCTGCCTGTCTCTGTTAAAGGCTCTCGCAGACGCGCTAGCTATAGTAACGCGCGCAAACTCTAGCGTAGAACTAACATGACCCTAAGAGTAGAGGCTACTAACATAGGATAGAAAGGCTTAATCGTTTAGGGACTATCTCCTCTAGATAAGGAGTTTGCTTAGAGCGCGCTCTAGGACAAAACCCTAGATAAGTATAGATTATTATTAGAACATAATCTATGACACCCTCCCTACTTGCTAGCGCGCTTAGATGCGCTACTTCTAGGAGAAAGGAGGCCCGGACAGAGACAAGGACCCTAAAGCTTTCTTCGCGTAACTTGAAGCTATGTTTGCAGAAAATAACGAGACAGTAAAAGCTCTAGAGTAGCTTATAAACCTTTAACACGTAGCGGGTTAACTATAGCACAAACACTAGCTAGAATTTAACAGACTCCTGCTTTTAGCAGGAGGGGACTAGTAGATAGATGACGCGAAGATTAGATGCCTTAAGAACTTGTTCTTAAACCCCGCAAGGATGTACATAGCAAACGTAAGAGATAGGGGAGACTACTACGCGTTTATAGAGGAGGTCGAAAGAGTCATCATAAACTCTAAGGCTACCGACTAGTTCAAGGCGGCCTATAGGAGGTAGTTAAGAGAGAAGAACAAGGACTCTAAGGGAGTTTCCCTAGTTACTATGTAGGTGCCTAACCCCTAGGCGGGGGCCTAAGTAGACGCGGATAGAGATACGGTTATAGTACTAACTTGCACTATAGGAGACCGGCCTAATAGCAGAGGACCCCGCTAGAGCAGCGGGGGAAAACAACGTGCTAAATAGGTAGACGCTACCGAAAGAGAGAGGCGCTAAGAGAACAACCTATGTTACTATTACGGAGCGTCTAGGCACTAGGTTAAGGGGTGCCCCTATGCCCTAGCTATGCCCCTAGCCTAGATTAACGCCACGTAGGTGTCCCTATTACTAGAGGACGATTATGAGACAGAGGAAGCTAGGAAGAAAGACTTAGGAAAAGATTAAATCCCGCTTAGAGTTAGGAAGTAGGAGTAACAGAAGCATTAGTAGAGAGATAGAAGAGAATCAAGGGATCTATGGACAGGAACCTGATTTATACTGACGTAGTCCTTGCAAATAATACCGGGACATTAGCTCTTATTAATGAAGGGTACTAGTACTATGCTATAATTAACAGAGACCTAGCAAAAGGCCTCGGTTTAAGCTTAATAAGCAGAGAGTCACGAATAGCGAGAGGCGTAATAGCGTCGATGCAAGACTCTATAATAGAAGGAGTAGTTGCCTTCTAGATAGAAATTAAGGGGTTCTAGCAACTAGTATATGCATATGTAGTAAAGGACCTAGCCTTCCCCCTAATCCTAGGGAACCCCTAGAAGGCGCATAATAAGGTAAGGACCGTGCCAGAAAAGTGCTAGTATTAGCATAGGAGAGCGGGACAGTAGATAGACAAAGGGCAGAACTACTAAGAATACGAGGACCGTAGGGACTTTCCTAGGTATACGTAACTATAATAGCGGATGTCAAAAAGGCTTTAAAAACAAAGGAATACCTGATGCTTAATAAGTTGAAAAAGGCGCTTCCTCTAGAGCTTTAACACATAGCTCCGCTATTTTGCCGCAAGGAAGCAGAGAAATTAGCGCCATACCGCCCTAGTATTAACTATCGCGTCAAACTCCGCAAAGGACTAGACAGATCCTAACCGGCTCTGCTATAGGGACCCCTATATAGCATGTCAAGAGAGAGGCTACTTGTGCTAAGGAAGTCCTTAGACAAACTGTTAGGGAAGGGATTTATCTAGCCTACTAACTTAGAAGCCGCGGCTTCTGTGCTTTTTGTCTAGAAGCCTAGGGGGCCTCTAGTTCTACTACGACTACTACGCCCTTAACGTAATTACAAAGCAAGATAGGTGCCTCCTTCTGTTAATTCCGGAGACCTTGAGGAACCTCACAGGCGCCTAGTAGCTTACTAAAGTAGACGTAGTGTCAGCCTTCTACTAAATCCGTATGGCGAAAGGCTACGAGTATAAAACGGCCTTTCACATAAGGTTCGGCTTATTTGAATAGCTAGTATGTCCGTTTAGTTTATCTAGGGCTCTAGTAACCTTCTAGCGACATATTAACACACTATTACGCAAGGAGTTAGACGACTACGCCTCTACATACATAGACGACGTCATTATATATAGCGACAGTTTAAGAGAAGACTATTTCGCTAAAGTAACGCAGGTACTCTAAAAGCTCTAGGATAGGGGCCTATATCTTGACCCTAGAAAGAGCAAGTTTGCTAGGAAGGAGATTAAGTACCTAGGGTTTATAATCTATGCTAACAGAAAAGGCGTAGGGACCGACCTAGAAAAGGTAGAAACCATGCGTAACTAGGAGCAGCTAAAGACATAGAAGGAAGTCTGTAGATTCCTTAGCTTTGCTAACTACTATGTTACTAACCTTGCTATTAACTAAGCCTTAAGAGGAATAGTCAAGTCACGTAGGGCAATTATTCTTTAGAGAGGTAACAGTAAACAGGAACGATGTAATCTAAAAGGAACAAAGGTTAAATTCTAATTAGTGAGATAATAACATAAGTTGAACGCGTTTAAGCTATAAGGGCATCTTAGCGTTCCTAAATACATAGGAGACATTAGTATGTAATAGAGCATGTCTCTATTATGCTCTGTTAGGAACTATGCTCTAACAGAGACGGTCTCTATTACTAAGCCGTGTTCTCTGTCTTAGCTCCTACGGAAGCTTCTAAAACAGAGTCGTATCATATGACTTAGAGGGCATCGCATAACTCCTCTGTTACGGCTATATTCTGTAACACTGTTCTGTAACATACTACAGGATGTTCATCCTAAACTACTTAAAGGCTACTAGGCTGTTAATAGCGCTTATAGGAAAGGGCAGGCTGTTCTCCTAGGGCAAAAGCAAGGAGGCTACGTTAAGACACTAAAGGCGAAGTTTTGTTTAGCGCTAGTCTTTTCTTAATAGAACCTAGAGCTGCCAAGCTTCTTAGAAACTAACTATAGTAGGTTTGCGTTAGGAGTAGCTCTCCTGCAGGAAAGTAACAGAGTCTGTAGACTAGTAGGCTTCTTTTCATAGAAGCTTAACAAAGTAGAGACTAATTACAACATCTATAACAAGGAGACGTTAGCCGTAATATCTAGCCTCAAGTTTTAGGGCCCCGAGCTAAAGTCGTGTAGCCCCTTCACAATTCTCACGGACTATTAAATTAAGTCCTTAAATACAGGCAATAGATTTACGCATAGGAAGTAGCTACAGAATAAATATATTATGTCAGGTATTAGATATATAACGAACGTGATTAATATAAGAGAAGAATTGAAAATTCTTCTCTTCCTAGCTAGGGTTATATATCCCTTAACCTCTAACCTGAGTCAGAGAGGTCAGAGTTAGGGTCCTGCCTAACTATGACTCCTACTAACTTAGTGCGGCTAGTATGCGACTACCTATTACATTTTAACACAGACCATAAAAACCTAGAGTACTTCATAGTCAAGTAGTAGCTATCTGAACGGCAGATACAGTAGTATGAGACCCTCGCGTAATTCTAGTTCTCCCTAGTATACTAGCTAGGCGCTAAGGCAGTAGTCCTAGACGCGTTGTTAAGACAAGAGCAGGACACGCGAGGAGCAGAAGATAAGGAATCGCAGTTTAAGAGGTTCTTAGACCTAGAGGTCATAGAAAGTTAGCTAGAGACAGCAAATAGGAGTAGTAATAGCGTACTAATGATATAGATGTATGTGCTATATGATATGGAAATATCTCGCAGTGTGGCAGAGTAATCCGACCTTTTAGTAGGTACAAGACAGCGCTGCTTTCTGCTTATCGCAGAGGTGGCGCTAAGGGTGCTTATAACCCCCGACGCTCCTTAATTAGGGAAAGCATGTCCGAGCCTAACCCCGTAGGGGTACCGTAGGGTCAGCGACGTGGGGGCGTCCTACGTCGACAACTAATCCTACTCGGACGACATACAAGCTAACGTATGTACGAAGGACCCCCTTGCCATATGTGGCAGGGTCACTGCATGCTAAGGGCGGCCATTAGAACCCATGCGGTTCAAATAGTCCCCTAGTATCAACCGTATCACTGCCCCTCCTCCTATGAGGATGTCCCTAGCCTTACTAAGTAACGCACGCGGAACATATAGGGTACGGGATATAGCACGCTTACACTACGCAAGGGTAAATAGGTAGATAGCCTGCGTAACATGTGTCATGCGCACACCTTAACACCTTCGCAGCGAGTGCGGGGTAGAGGCTGCTAACTCGGGCGGGTTTCAATCTGTCACATGTTAGGCGGCTTCGTAACACCTTCGCTTTACATGCGGATCGAGATATCAGGAAACCATGAGTACGTACTTCGGTTAATCCTTGAAATTATAGGGCGAGCATGCGCGCCGGCCTCGCCAAGTAGCTTGGCCGTCCCTATTTAGTCATGACCGTGAAGAACGTGTTGTAGAACCTTGGGGTAGTAGGAAAGTGCGCGGACGCTCTACGCGCGCCGCTCGAAACGGCAGGAGCGCGCTCCTGGCGCGGGCCTCGCTACATTCCCATGCTAGTAGGCTAGCACGAGTGCGGTCGGCGCACATGCGTAACGGCCGCGTTATCCGTTATTACATCATTCGGTCCCCTTGTAAGTTAACTAAAGGCAGGTACTCTGCGCATGTAGTTCGAGTCACTAGCTCAACGGTTGCGGTAGGTAACAGGGGGGCTGTCAGAGGGTATAAAAACCTCGTCGCTTCCTAAACTTTCCTGTTCCAAGACACTAACATCGACCTCTACTCCTACTTCGCTTAGCTTGCGCCTCGCCATGTCTACAGGTCTATACTAGAGCTCCTTCTTCTTCAATCAATCAATCAAGATCAATTAACCCGTCTTAGCTACAATAGCTCATGTGCTGCAGACTAAGTTCGACGCTACTCGCTCTGCCCGCGATCGTCGCTCGTGTCGACAATGCCTCGACAACCTTAGTAGCCAAGCTGCACACATCTCCCCTCCGCGTGTTAGTAAGGCGTCCCCTACCCGCGAGGTATGCGTGACTTGTACTAACTAAAGCGTAGCCGAGATCTGCGTCAGCAGATTTAACGAGGGCAGTATCTACCGCAATTATGTCAACTGTAATAGCAAGCATCAGAAATGCCAAGACCTCCCTGAAGAGGTGTATGGCGAGTACAACCAGCTCTGCCGTAACATCGATGACTTCTAGAGTACGCGCGACGAGGGGATTGCCGAAGGCACTCTAACTATGAACAGGCTACAGGCTAAGTACCGCGAGGCACTCGCCTACCTGCTCGGCGCCCTCTCGTGCTTTACCGCGACTGCTAACCGTTCTCACGGCAGTGTTCGCTTCGACTCTCTGCTAACAGGCGAAAACGTTTGTCTAGGTCTAATCGTAGACTTAGTCTAGAAGATCTTGAAGGTGCTAACCGTTAGGGTCAAGACCTTCGCCATAGTACGCATATGGTGCGGGTACCCTCCGAGTATGAAATGCTGACTTTTCCGCTAGGCTAACGTTAGCGTCGAGAAGTATCCGACTAGCCGTTAGCGTTAGCAACTCGGAGCCCTTGCCTCTATTGACGATGACTTCGAAACGCGGATGATCCGCAAGAAGGTTATCAAGCAATTCGCCGCTCCCGCCGCTAAGGCTACGCCCTAGCGCCGTACCGAGAGGCAGCCTGCCTCTAAGCCGGTCCCGAGGACTAAGCCATAAGTTACTCACTTGAATCCTGTCGCGTGCGTATAGCTAACACATTGTAGCGCTGCCGCCTACGCCGCCTCGACGCTACTGTCTAAGAAGAAGAAGAGGGCTAGGGCCGAAATTAAGGTTAGCGACAAGGAAGCCGAGCCTTCCCTGCTTGCGACCTGCACTACGTCCGTCAAGACGCTAAGGCACAAGCCTCTAGGCCAGATCTTTGAGGATAAGGAGGATGACGACGCTCAGGATACCTTTGGTCCTGACGTGATCCCTTCGCGCCATAGTGTCACTACACTAGTTGCGCCTAAGGGAGACACTAAGTCCGATGATGTAGTCGACACTCGTGTTAAGAAGCGCAAGATGATCTCGAGGGCCGAGCGTGACAGCCGCAAGCGCGCTCGAGTCTCTTCGCCTTCTAATGCTAAGGATGAGGTAGTCGTCGCGACTAGGCGCGGTGAGGGTGTCGCTAGTTCTCTGGCTACTATAGGCTCCGAAGACGAGCTCCCTCGCAACCTACTAAAGAAGAAGATGCCGGCCTCTCTTCGTGGCGTTGCTACCCCTGTTACTTATGGTCGCTTCGGGGTGTTTAGTAGACCCCGTGCGGGTAGGTAGTCCCTAGCGGACCGTAACAAGAAAGACTCTCCTACTTCGGGTTCGGTCAGGAAGCCCCTAACTAGTAGTCGCTAAGCATTAGCTACGAAGCTAATCCGAGCATGTCTCTTGTTCTTCTTAGGTTTATTCTAGGTGTGCCTTTAGGCATCAATGATAGATGAGTAGGGCGTTTGCTTCTCGTTGTTACTTTGCGCGTTATGCGCTACATACATGTGTCAAGAATTCTGCTCTAGAACCCTCATCTTCCCACGAATCGACCTTCTTAAGCCCTGCTCACGCTTCCTCTACTCTTCGAATTCACGAATAGCTTCCGGAGCGTTCTTGTAGTCTTCGGCCGGAACCTATTATGTGTACTTAGGTAGGTATCCTTTCTACTTCACTAGATAGTGCGTTGCGCCCTTACGCCGCATACTGTCCTTAATACCCTCGACTTCCTACTCTTCGTTCTCTTCTGCTACTAGCATCGGGTCCGCGGGCTCTTCGCCCTTGCGCTGTACCCATAGTTCGAGTAGAGATACGTAGAAGACGTTATGCACACGATACGACAATGGCAACGATAGCTAGTACGCCTGCGAGCCTATCGCGTCGCGTATCCGGAAGGGTCCGACGAACCTTGGCGTCATCTTCTTGCTTAGAAGTTTCAGCTTAAGATTCTTCGTCGACAGTAATACCTTCGTACTAACTGCGTACTACATCGGTTTAGCACGGGCGTTATTATGTTTAATCTGGGATTCTGAGGCCTTTTTCTAGTGTTCTATTAGCACCGAATGTACCTCGCGCATACGCCACGCTAATTCCGCAGCGGCCGGCACCCTCTCCTCAGAAGACTCGTCCTGAGGCGGTTCTAGGTGTATTTCCGGATTAAAGCCATAAAGAATCTGAAATGGCGACATGCGCATAGTAGCATGCATGCTGTTATTGACTGCAAATTCCGCCATAGGAATTGCGTCGGCCTAGGCATCCTGGTTCTTAGCGTAGTAGCACTAGAGGTACTACTTAAGAGTCTAGTTCATACGTTCAGTCTGACCATTAGTCTGTAGATAGAATGCTGTACTTAGGCGGTGCTTAACACGCGCTTCAAACACAAATTCTTGCTAGTATTCACTAGTAAAGACAGAACCTCGATCTGATAGGATACTTCGGGGGACACTAAAGCGCTATATGACTTCGTCGCGAAGTAGCCGCGCAAGCTCGCCGCTTGTGCACCTTTTCGTACATAGGATGAAGACATTCATCTTCGAGTATCAGTCGACTACTACAAGGACAGCATTAACCACATCGCCCTTCTACTTTGCTAGCGGCAAATCGGTAATGAAATCCATGGTCAAGTCTTGCCATGGCCTCTCTGGTAGTAGGAGTGCCTGAGCATCGCCGTAGGGGCGATAGCGCCGAGATTTGCTAATCTGGCACGTCTAGCAGGATTTGACATAGTCAGAGACATCCTGTTCTAGCGTAGGCTACTAGTATTTTCGTCTGAGAAGTGCGTTCGTCTTCTCTACGCTAAAATGGCCCGCGAGTTCATCGTCATGATGAATACGGAGGAGCTGCAAACAGAGTGCGTAGTTAGTAGGTACGTAGAGCCTATTGTCAAAGTACTACAAGTCGCCTGACTTGGTCTAGTACTTCGGACCGCCTGCAGTGTCCTAGAGGGCTACACCCTCATTAATCAACTCCGGTTCTCGCTCTTGCAACCGCTGAATAAGTCTCGAGACTTCTTTAAAGGGTTCTTTAGACATCGCATGCTTACCGCATGTAAGCCGGTTAACTACCGCACGGATCGAGCTAGACACAGTCGCCATAACTGCCAGATAGGAGGGTTCGTCACTAGCGGAGGCTGTGAGGCCCCATTAGACCTGCAGTTAACCCATAAGAGGAGCTAACGACAGATCGCCGCCCTAAACTGTAAGCTTCGTTTGCAGCGTAGGGAGAAGCTGTTAGTTACCCTCTTCCCTAGTGTTGTAGTCCGGTCGTCGCGAAGGACTGTCAGCCGGATTCGTCTTTCCGGAACGATGCTAGATAACGAAGTCAAAGCTAGCGAGGAAAGTCGCCTACCTTGCTTGCCGACTACTTAGCTACTTCACGCCTATGAAGCCGCGAAGGTTGTTATGGTTAGTGAGTACCTTAATAGGGTGCGCCGCGCCTTCAAGGTAGTGTCAGTACTCCTTGAAGCTGTCAACAATAGCCAAAAGTTCTTAGTCGTGAGTCTCGTAGTTAAGCTTAGCGCCCTGCATCTTCCGCGACTAGAAGGCAATCGGGTACTATTGCGTACTACCTTCGTGCGACTAGAGCTGCGATATAATTGCGGCTATTGCGAATTTTGAAGCATCGGTCTCTATCCGGATCTTCGCAGCGGGGTCAAAGTGCCAAAGTATAGGCGTAGTTTGAAAAGCTACTTTGAGTTCAGAGAAGGCCTTGCTCTAAGCCTCCTCCTAAGGCACTTTCCCTGGCTTTTTTCCTCGAACCGCGCCCTTTGCGAGGGCCGTGAGGGGAGCCACGATCTTCGAGTAAGATCGTATGAA
>JADDMT010000311.1:0-12791 GCA_021401465.1 Teratosphaeria epicoccoides | reverse complement strand
GGTCCTAAGTGCTATGAGTCATAGTACTATCATAGGAGTACTATGAGTCATAGGCATAGTCATAGAAGAAAGGATCTGTCACGTGAGGACAGATCCCCGGATCTGTAGGGTTAGTCTACAGATCTATGGGCTTGCAAGGAAGAAGGGATCTGTCACGTGATGATAGACCCTTAGATCTGTAGGGTTAGTCTACAGATCTATAGACATGGATCTGTCGGGTCTATCGACAGATCTAACAGAGCTGCTCTGTCGCTCTCTAGTATATAGGGGTAGCTTTAGGACAGGCAGTTAGGAGCTTCGTGCTTAATCTCAATTTAATCCTCTCTTGCTTAGAGGAGAGTCAGTTACAAGGTCAACTGCCATTGTCGATATTCTTCACAGCTCCCGAGTCTAACACCTAGTCACCTTCCTGCTATCGGCACCTACCCTTATGACACTTTAGGAGAGACTATACCCTTACCTTGTTGTTGCAAAAGTACTAGTAGCTAGATATTACAAAGGAGGTTAACGAATACGTCTAAACCTGCTACATGTGCTAGATAATAAAGAGCAAGCGCTATCGCGGATATAGTAAGGCGTATGCCTTGCCCCTACCTAATAGGCTGTAGTAAGAGATTACTATAGACTTTATCATAGATCTGCCTCTAAGTAAGCTCTTCGGATACGTGTATAATACTATCCTAGTAATTATTAATAGGTTCTCTAAGATAGTAATCTTTGTCCTAACTAATAAGACATGTACTAGTGTAGAACTAGTAAACCTTATAGTACGCGAAGTCGTATGTCGTTTTAGCATGCTAGAAGGAGTACTCTTAGATCGTAGTAGTGTCTTTACTAGCTAATACTAGAGTAACTTTACATGCGAAGCGTAACTAAAGCATAAGCTTAGCATAGCCTTTCATCCGCAAACTAATAGCTAGACTAAGCGAGCAAACTAGACTCTAGAATAATACCTCCGTTATTACTACAATGAGGAACAAAATGACTAGGCTAGGTTGTTACTACAAGCTAAATATGCAAGCAACGTATGCAACAATGCGGCTACTAGCATGTCGCCTTTCTAGGTAGTATTAGGATTCTAGCCTTCCCTGACATTAGCGCCTTGAGACGAGTCTGCTAAAGGAAGGGTACTAGCTGCTATAGAGCGCGCGTATTAGTTACGTAACGTAACTAAAAGGCTTAAAGAAAATTAGCGACAAACAGTAAACTAGCAGGTAGAGTACTATGACACGCGGCATAAGCGCCAAGCTTACTCTGTAGGAGATATAGTGCTGTTGTCAACTAATAACTTGCGACTACTAGTGCTAAAGAAGAAGATAGCAGCCTAATTTGTCGGACTATTCTGCGTGCTAGACATAATAGGCAATTAGGCTTATTGCCTAGTACTGCCCTCCTAGTACTAGATCTACAATGTTTTCTATGTCTTGCTACTTAAGCCCTAGAAGGGCCGAGCGGGTAAAGAGCCTACCTACCCTATGCCTCTCGCTAAAGAGGGTAGCGAGTATAAGGTTAAGGCTATTAGGGGTATAAGGGTACATAGTAGTATACGCTAATACCTAGTGTAGTAGAAGGATTAGCTAGAGGACTATAACATCTAGGTTGATAAAGCTAACTACAAGGGCGCGAAGGACCTAATCGAAGCATACCTAGTGTAGGAGAGAGGCAAGAAGAGATTAGGTAGAGGACAAAGGGGAAAGTAAGCCTAGGGGAAACGGTATTACAGGCTACCTATATTTTAGCCCTAGGCGGGGCGCGAAAGCCAAGCATGCTTGTAGCTAGAGCCGCCTACTAATACGGTTGATACTAGGGGGCCATTAGAACCGCATGGGTTCTAATGCCTGCCCTTAGCATGTAGTGACCCTACTACATATAGCAAGGGGGTCCTTCGTACATACGTTAGCTTGTATGTCGTCTAAGAGGGATTAGTTGTCGACGTAGGACGCCCCTACATCGCTGACCCTACAGTACCCCTACAGGGTTAGGCTCGGACATGCTTTCCCTAATTAAGGAGCGTCAGGGGTTATAAGTACCCTTAGCGCTACCTCTGTAATAAGCAGAAAGTAGCGCTATCTTGTACCTACTAAAAGGTCGGATTACTCTGTCATACTACGAGATATTTCTATATCATATAGCATATACATCTATATTAGTTCTGCTTTCTCCCCCCTGCTTTGCAGTCTAGCAGAGAATACTATAATATGTCTAGAGTACTACGAACTCGTAACTAACGCGTAGCGAGTACTATCCCGAGCGCCTGTAATAGCGAAGCTAGCCTAAGTAACTAGCCCGTAGAAGTACCCCCTACGAGTGACACTACATCGAGCGACAGTTCCGCTAGAGGCTAATTACGCGGCGGATAAGGCAATAGACCCCCCGCATAGGGACCGCAGCTAACCCTGACTATTAACCTAGCCCTTGTAGCCATGATTGTTAATTAGGTCGGGAACCGCCTTATGAACTAGAGCTAGAGCCGCACTGCTTCTAGTAGCGACAACAGCGAGGACGACGAAGACGTCGCTATAAGTAGTACTAATAAACTAGCAGACGAAGAAATCTAGCGAGATTTCATACTAGGGACCTGCGAAGACAACTTACTAGGAGGCGCAGACCCTCTGCGTGTGCCTGCGAACCTAGTGCCTAAATTCGGGGCCATAGTAGGCTAACTAGGAGGTAGTCGCAACGCATACAACCTAAAGCCGTTTAAGGGAGACACCTTGAAGGAGGCTCGAACTTTCTTGTAGGCATGTAAGGCAGTTTTCATGCTTAACCTACGTGGATATTCTATAGAGGGCAAACAAGTCGCCTTTAGTGTAATGTAGCTCAAAGAGGATAAGGAACCTCGTAACAATTAGCATGAGCGGTATGACCTTATGCAGGTCTATGACAGAACGTATATGTAGGCGGACTTTCGCTAGTTCTATGTCGACTAGGTCAAGGATCTAGGGAATTACGCCCTTACTATGTCTGTCGAGTACAAGAAGGCTAAGTAGGGGAAGGGACAAACAACCTCTAGCTTCGCTACCTACCTCGCTACGCTCAAGGGACAGATGCTACCCTATACTAAGACGTAACGCGTGCGGCACTTACTCGTCAAACTTGATGACAATCTTCAGAATATAATCATGACTTTTCATGAACTTCCGACAACTTGGCAAGACCTTGTGTCCCTTGCGACACGTATAGAGATCACCTTAAAGCGAAATGGAAAATCAGGTAGCAAGGACAATAAGCGTCTAAGCCCTAAGGACCTACTAAAGGGCCGCTATTACAAGCGCCCTAGGGGTCACGCCTAACGCGGTAGTTTATTCCGGAGGAGTAAGCCCTCTAAGCTAAAAGATAGTAGCGAGAAGCCTCCGAGTAGCTACTACATCTGTAGAGCGAGAGACTACTAGGCGGCTCGCTGTCCTAAACGAAGTAATAGGAAGAAGGTAAGCAAGGTGTCCGAAACCTCCCTAGAGGGGAGGCGAAAGAAGGACAAGCCCGAGATAACCGAATGGCTACTACGGGTATCTAAGCTGTCTGTCACTAATAGTGTAGACTCGTGGCCTGCCTAGTGCCTATCTAGTGCGGTCCGAGTGAATGGCTCGCTTAAGCTAGTAGACTATATGTTAGATGACCTTACGGAGGTTAACGTAATACCCTAGAGGGTAGTCGTACGGCTCGGTTTAAAGCCGATCCTAGGAGCCCTGCTGCCTACTATGAAGTCCTTTTAGGGCGAAGGCGTAGCGGCTCAAGGCGCGTATAACATGCGCCTCTAACTCGCGGACTCCTGAGGAGAAGTACGCGAGACTAACGAAGTCTTCTACGCTAAAGACGTCCCTAATAAGGAGCTCCTACTCGGCCGCCCTTAGCGCTACAAGCAGGGAGTTGTTGTTAATAGAGCTACTAACAACTAGTTCTACGGCTCTATAGGCAAAGTTCCTGCGGTGCAGATACGTGACGCACATAGCTTCTATAAGGACATAAAGAAGGTCTAATGCATGTATGTAGTCTACATACAGAACGTCAAGGAAGACGTTACCCTTCTGCCTAAGTTAGAGGAATACGCCGATATTTTCGACGTAGAGGCTCCGGCCTATGCCTGGGCCCTAGACGCGGAACATGCGATTAACCTTAAGGAGGGTTACAATCCTCCGTATCGACCTCTATACCCTATGTCGGAATCGTAGCTTAAAACACTTCGAGACTACCTCTACAAGGCGCAAAGGAACGCGTGGATCCGACGAAGCGACAGCGAGGCTAGAGCGTTAGTTATGTTCGTCCTAAAGAAGGATAACACGCTCTGCCTATACGTTAACTATAGGGGCCTTAACGTAGTAACCTAGAAAAACCGCTACCCCCTACTACTTATTAGCGAGAAGCTTGACCGCCTTAGTCGCGCTACTATCTTCTTGTCTATTGACTTGAAGGACGCCTACTACTAGATACTAATCCGAAAGGGCGACAAGTAGAAGACTATATTCTAAACGTAGTACAGACACTTTAAGTATATAGTGATGCCATTTAGCTTAACTAACGTACTAGTAACATTCTAAGCGTATATTAACCGGGCCCTAGCTAGCCTTGTTAACACCTGCTATGTAGTATATTTAGACGATATACTAGTCTACTCTAACTCGAAGGAGGAGCATATTCGGTACCTAAGGATAGTGCTCGAATAGCTCCGTAAGTTCGCTCTGTACGCGAACCTAAAGAAGTGCTTATTCCTAACAGATAGGATTAAGTTTCTTGGATACATCGTCTCTACAGAAGGAGTCATCATAGATGACTAAAGGGTATCCGCAATCGCGGAGTAGCCGCAGCTAACTACCCTCCGAGAAGTGCAGGTATTCCTAGGATTTACTAACTTCTATTACAGATTCATATAGTCCTACTCGAAGATCGTAGCCCCCCTCACGGCCCTCGCAAAGGGCGCGATTCAAGGAAAAAAGCTAGGGATAGTACCTTAGGAGGAGGCTTAGAGCAAGGCTTTCTCTAAACTTAAAGCAGCTTTTTAAACTACGCCTATACTTCGGCACTTTGACCTTGCTACGAAGATCCGGATAGAGACTAATACTTCAAAATTCGTAATAGCCGTAATTATATCGCAGCTCTAGTCACACGAAGGTAGTGCGTAATAGTACCTGATTACCTTCTAGTCGCGGAAGATGCAGGGCGCTAAGCTTTACTATAAGACTTACGACTAAGAGCTTTTAGCTATTGTTAACAGCTTCAAGGAGTACCGACACTACCTCGAAGGCGTAGCGTACCCTATTAAGGTACTTACTGACTATAACAACCTTTGCGGCTTCGTAGGCATGAAGTAGCTAAGTAGTTAGCAAGCAAGGTAGGTAACTTTCCTCGCTAGCTTTGACTTCGTTATCTAGCATCGTTACGGAAAGACGAATCCGGCTAACAGTCCTTCGTGACGACTAGACTATAACACTAGGGAGGAGGGTAACTAACAGCTTCTCCCTACGCTATAAACGAAGCTTGTAGTTTAGGGCAGCGATCTGTCGTTAGCTCCTCTTATAGGTCGACTGCAGGTCTAATAGGGCCTTACGGCCTCCGCTAGCGACGAACCCTCCTATCTAGCAGTTGTAGCGACTATGTCTAGCTCGATCTATGCGGTAGTTAACTAGCTTACATGTAGTAAGCATGTAATGTCTAAAGAACCCTTTAAAGAAGTCTCGAGACTTATTCAGCAGTTGCAAGAGTAAGAACCGGAGTTAATTAATGAGGGTGTAGCCCTCTAGGACACCGCAGGCGGTCTGAAGTACTAGACTAAGTCAGGCGACTTGTAGTACTTTAATAATAGGCTCTACGTACCTGCTAACTACGTACTCTGTTCGCAGCTCCTCTGTATTTATCATGATAATGAACTCGCGGGCCATTTTGGCGCAGAGAAGACAAACGTACTTCTCGGACGTAAATACTAGTAGCCTACACTAGAACAGGATGTCTCTAACTATGTCAAATCCTGCTAGACATGCCAGGTTAGCAAATCTCGGCGCTATTACCCCTATGGCGATACTTAGGCGCTTCTACTACTAGAGAGACTATAGTAGGACTTAACTATAGATTTCATTACTAATTTGCTGCTAGCAAAGTAGAGAGGCAATGTAGTTAATACTGTCCTTGTAGTAGTCGACTAATACTCTAAGATAAATGTCTTCATCCTATGTACGAAAAGATGCACAAGCGGCAAGCTTATGCGACTACTTCGCGACGAAGTTATATAGTGCTTTAGTATCCCCCGAAGTATCCTATTAGATCGACGTTCTGTCTTTACTAGTAAATACTAGCAAGAATTTGTGTTTAAGGCGCGTGTTAAGTACTACCTAAGTACAGCATTCTATCTACAGACTAATGGTTAGACTAAACGTATAAACTAGACTCTTAAGTAGTACCTTTAGTGCTACTACGCTAAGAACCAGGATGCCTAGGCTGACGTAATTCCTATGGCGGAATTTACAGTTAATAACAGCATGTATGCTACTATGCGCATGTTGCCATTTTAGATTCTTTATAGCTTTGATCCGGAAATACACCTAGAACTGCCTCGGGACGAGTCTTCTGAGGAGAGGGTACCGGCCGCCGCGGAATTAGCGCGGCGTATACGCGAGGTACATTTAGTGCTAATAGAACACTAGAAAAAGGCCTCAGAATCCCAGATTAAACATAATAACGCCTATGCTAAACCGATGTAGTATGTAGTTAGTACAAAGGTGTTACTATTAACGAAGAATCTCAAGCTGAAACTTCTAAGCAAGAAGATGACGCTAAGGTTCGTCGGACCCTTCCGGATACGCAACGTAATAGGCTCGCAGGCATACTAGCTATTGTTACTATTATCGTATTATGTACATGACATCTTCTACGTATCTCTACTTAAACTATAGGTATAGCGCGAGGGCGAAGAGCCTGCGGACCTGATGCTAGTAGCAGAAGAGAACGAAGAGTAGGAAGTTAAGGGTATTAAGGATAGTATACGGTATAAGGGCGCAACGTACTATCTAGTAAAGTAGAAAGGATACCTACCTAAGTACACATAATAGGTTCCGGCTAAAGACTACAAGAACGCTCTAGAAGCTATTCGTGAATTCGAAGAGCGGAGGAGGCATAAGCAGGGCTTAAGAAGGTCGATTCATAGGGAGATAAGAGCTTCGGAGCAGAATTCTTGACATGTGTATGTAGTGCATAACGCGCAGAGTAATAACAAGAAGCAAACGCCCTACTTATATATCATTAATGCCTAAAGGCACACCTAGCATAAACCTAAGGAGAACAAGAGACATGCTTAGATTAGCTTCGTAGCTAATGCTTAGCGACTACTAGTTAGGGGCTTCCTAACTAAACCCGAAGTAGGAGAGTCTTTCTTGTTATAGTCCGCTAGGGACTGCCTACCCGCATAGGGTCTACTAAACACCCTGAAGCGACTATGAGTAACAGGGGTAGTAACGCCACGAAGAGAGGCTAGCATCTTCTTCTTTAGTAGGTTGCGAGGGAGCTCGTCTTTAGAGCCTATAGTAGCCAGAGAACTAGCGGCATCCTTACCGCGCCTAGTCGCGACAACTACCTCATCCTTAGCATTAGAAGGCGAAGAGACTCGAGCGCGCTTGCGGCTATTACGCTCGGCCCTTGAGGTCATCTTACGCTTCTTGACACGAGTGTCGACTACATTATTAGACTTAGTGTCCCCCTTAGGCGTAACCGGTACGGTGACACTATAGCGTGAAGGGATCACGTTAGGACCGAAGGTATCCTAGACGTCGTCATCCTCCTCATCCTCAAAGATCTAGCCTAGAGGCTTGTACCTTAGCGTCTTGACAGACGTAGTGTAGGTCGCAAGCAGGGAAGGTTCGGCTTCCTTGTCACTAACCTTAATTTCGGCCCTAGCCTTCTTCTTCTTCTTAGACAGTAGCGTCAAGGCGGCGTAGGCAGCGGCGCTACAATGTGTTAGCTATACGCACGCGACAGGATTCGAGTAAGTAACTTACGGCTTAGTCCTCGGGACCGGCTTAGAGGCAGGCTGTCTCTTAGTATAGCACTAGGGCGTGGCCTTAGCGGCAGGAGCGGTAAATTGCTTGATAACCTTCTTGTAGATTGTCCGCGTCTTAAAGTTATCGTTAATAGAGGCAAGGGCCCTAAGTTGCTAACGCTAACGGCTAGTCAGATATTTCTCGACGCTAATGTTAGCCTAGCGGAGAAAGTCAGCATTTATACTTAGAGGGTACCTGCACTATATGCGTACTATAGCGAAGGTCTCGACCCTAATAGTTAGCACCTTTAAGATCTTCTAGACTAAGTCTGCGATTAGACCTAGACAAACGTTTTCGCCTGTTAGCAGAGAATCGAAGCGAACACTGCTATAAGAACAGTTAGTAGTTGCAGTAAAGCACAAGAGGGCGCCGAGTAGGTAGGCGAGTACCTCGCGGTACTTAGCCTGTAGCCTGTTCATAGTCAGAGTGCCTTCGGCAATCCCCTTGTCGCGCGTACTCTAGAAGTCATTAATGTTACAGCAGAGCTAGTTGTACTTGCTATATACCTCTTCAGGGAGGTCTTGGCATTTTTAATGCTTGCCATTATAGTTGACATAATTGCGGTAGACACTACCCTTATCAAATCTGCTAACGTAGATCTTAGCTACGCTTCGGTTAGTATAAGTCACGTATACCTCGCGGGTAGGGGACGCCTTACTAACACGCGGAGGAGAGATGTGTGCAGCTTGGCTACTAAGGTTGTTAAGGCATTGTCGACATAAGCGATAATCGCGGGCAGAGCGAGTAGCGTCGAACTTAGTCTGTAGCACATAAGCTATTATAGCTAAGACAGGTTAATTGATCTTAATTGATTGATTAAAGAAGAAGAAGCTCTAGTATAGACCCGCAGACATAGTAAGGCGCAAGCTAAGCGAAATAGGAGCGGAGGTTAATGTTAGTGTCTTAGAACAGGAAGTTTAGGAAAGCGACGAGGTTTTTATACCCTCTAACAGCCCCCCTGTTACCTACCGCAACCGTTAAGCTAGTAACTCGAACTACATGCGCAGAGTACCTACCTTAGTTAACTTACAAGGGGACCGAATGATGTAATAACAGATAACGCGGCTATTACGCATGTGCGCTAACTGTACTCGTGCTAGCCTACTAGCATGAAAATGTGGCGAGGCTTACGCTAGGAGCGCGCTCCTGCCGTTTCAAGCGGCGCACGTAGAGTGTCCGCGTACTTTCCTACTACCCTAAGGTTCTGCGACACGTTCTTCACAGTCACGACTAAATAGGGACAGCTAAGCTACTTAGCGAGGCTAGCGCGTATGCTCGCCCCATAATTTCAAGGATTAACTGAAGTACATGCTCGTAGTGTCCTAATATCTTGATCCGCATGTAAAGCGAAGGTATTACGAAGCTGCCTAACATGTAACAGGTTAAAACCCGCCTGAGTTAGCAGCCTCTGCCCTGTATTTACTACGAAGGTGTTAAGGTATACGCATGACATATGTTACGTAGGCTATCTACTTATTTACCCTTGCGTAGTGTAAGCATGCTATATCCTGTACCCTATACGTTCCGCGTGCATTACTTAGTAAGGCTAGGGACATCCTCATAGGAGGAGGGGCAGTGATACGGTTAATACTAGGGGGCTATTAGAACCGCATAGGTTCTAATGCCCGCCCTTAGCATGTAGTGACCCTACTACATATAGCAAGGGGGTCCTTCGTACATACGTTAGCTTGTATGTCGTCTAAGAGGGATTAGTTGTCGACGTAGGACGCCCCTATGTCGCTAACCCTACGGTACCCCTGCGGGATTAGGCTCAGACATGCTTTCCCTAATTAAGGAGCGTCAGGGGTTATAAGCACCCTTAGCGCTACCTCTATAATAAGCAGAAAGTAGCGCTATCTTATACCTACTAAAAGGTCGGATTACTCTGTCATACTACGAGATATTTCCATATTATATAGTATATACATCTATATTACCTACCCCCTAAGAGTCCCTAAGTCAGGGCTACTTATTATCCTCTACTACTATCTCTGCATTATCCCCTACTACTATGTCTGCATCCTCCTCCGCCTCTACATCTTCATTACTATCAGGGCGACAACTTAGGAGGTCTATAAGGCCCTTACGCTCCTAGTAGGGGGTTAGCAGACGATAATAGGATAGGGAGTATTTGTCATAAGGGTAGGTGCCGATAGCAGGAAGGTGACTAGGTGTTAGACTCGGGAGCTATGAAGAATATCGATAATGGTAGTTGACCTTGTAACTGACTCTCCTCTAAGCAAGAGAGGATTAAATTGAGATTAAGCACGAAGCTCCTAACTGCCTGTCCTAAAGCCATCCCTATATACTAGAGAGCGACAGAGCAGCTCTGTTAGATCTGTCGACAGACCCGACAGATCCGTGTCTGTAGATCTGTGGACTAACCCTACAGATCTAAGGGTCTGTCATCACGTGACAGATCCCTTCTTCCTTGCAAGCCTATAGATCTGTAGACTAACCCTACAGATCCGGGGATCTATCCTCACGTGACAGATCCTTTCTTCTATGACTGTGCCTATAACTCATAGTACTCCTATGACAGTACTATGACTCATAGTACTCAGGACCCACATGATCCTGTATCCTATAGTACTCCGGACAGTACTCCTAACACTCATGACACTATCCCCCTCTTAGTCTAGCTCGTCCCTAAGCTACCTCATTAGTGCGGGGTTTCTCTTGTTTCTTCTTTTAAACTGTGATGTCTTCTCTTTCTACATTACTGCCTTGTGTCATTCTAGACACTAACGCCCCTTCAACGCAGAAACGCAAACGCCGCGCGAATCGAATCTATCGTCAGGGCTAGGACAGCATGAAGTCCTGTACTCGGTGTCAAGAGCTAAAGCTCGTCTGTCGGGTACACATTTCCTTGGGGAAATGTTCGTAATGTCACTTTAGCAACTGTCGGAGTTGCGACGCGAAGGTGACAGAGGTCGAATAGAAGAAGTTAGGCGATTAGCGGAAAAGACTAATTGCTAATCTCAATCGTGCGAAGGTAGTCCTAGCCGAAGCTTCGCAGAAGATGCTAGAGGCGCATGCGAAGGAGATGCGTCTTCGAAAACAGTTAGACGCAGTCGACTAGGAGGTCGAAGATAGTCGCGCTCTCGAGGAGCGCGAGATCAGGGAGGAGGAGGCCGAGGAACAAGCTCTTGCGCAGGCCGGGTTTCTTCTTGACCTAGATCCTTCCGCGGGTCTCGCTCTTAGTCCTACGACATGGAGCGCAATAGAGGGTTTCGCTAACTCCTCATATTAGGGTTTCCTGGATGGCGTGATAGCCGAGCCGGTCGACGGCGTCCCGCAGGAGTCTAGTCATGGCTTAGGATCTTCTTCCTAGGTTCGTTCCTTTCTCGAAACTTCGTATCTTTTGCTGACAGTTTCGCAGGTGTTCTAGGGGTTCCTAGGTGTTCTCGGTACTCCCATATCCTTCCCATTTTACTAAGTACTGTCGCTGTCCGTCCCGCTAGCGAGTGTCGATAATCCTTTCGACAGAGTACTCCGGTTCTTCTACTTCAGGGTCGAGTAGTAAGGGTTCTGATTGCAGGGCGGCGTCCGGCGCTGCTTGTTCTAGCAGAGAGACATAGAACACAGGGTATATTCTCATCTGCTCGGGTAGCTGTAATTCAAAATTGACTGGTCCCGTCTTGGCCTTAATCCTAAATGGTCCTAGTTTTACAGCGTCTAGTTTTTTACTCGGTTTGTCCGATTTGATGTGACGGCGGAGGAGATACACCTTGTCCCCCTCCTTTAGAATTAGTCCCTCAATTCTCTTACGATTCGCGTACCGTGCCATGTTCTGCTAATAGAACTGCAGGTCGAGTCGTGCTTCTGTTTGCAGTCGGCGTAGATGTTCTACTCGTCCGAGTGCTGCTAGGTTCGGATTACTAGCTAAGACGTCTAGAATGTCTTCCATAGCTAATCTATATGCCATCTGAAATGGCGAGAGTCCTGTCGACTCTGCTGGCGTACTATTATACGCAAGCTATGCTATTAGCAACAACTCTACCTAGTTGTTCTGGTCCCTATTAACATAGGATCGAAGGTACTGTTCTAACGTCTGATTTAGGCGTTCTGTCTGTCCATCCGTCTGAGGGTAGAAGGAAGTACTTAATCGATGTTTGACCTAGAATTGTCTCATTAGGGCTCTCTAGAAGTTAGAGGTAAACACGGATCCTCGATCCGTTACTAGGTCCTGTAGCATGCCGTGTAATGCTACTACCTATTTGATGAAGACATGCGCGATATCTTTAGTCTTGAAGTCTTCGCGGTAAGGGATAAATTTCCCGAACTTAGTGAATCAGTCGACTACTACCATGATCCCGTCGAAGAACTCATTAGTCGCGGGTTCTCTCGACTGAGGTAGTTTGACGATAAAATCCATAGCGAGCGATTCCCATGGCTGTTAAGGTACCTTTAGTAGTCGTAGTAGCCTATATGGTCTGTGACGGTCATGCTTACTTCGTTAGCAAGTCACACATCGACAGACGTAGTCCTCGATTGCCTTGCTCATCCTAGGGAAGTAATATTCTTGTCGGAGAATTTGCTTCATTTTAGACACTCCCGGGTGTCCTGCCTGAGGTACGTCATGTCAGAGGCGTAGTAGTTCCGATCGTAAAGACGTTAGCATGTATACTAATCCTTGAAATAGAAGGATTCCGTCTTCGTCTTCCTAATCCTCCTGTCCATCAATGTCGTCGCGGACAGCGAGTGCGGTTAGGTCATGGATTAGGGCGTTCTTCAGGTCGTCCTGAAACCTACTAGTCCATGTAACAG
>JADDMT010000310.1:0-13158 GCA_021401465.1 Teratosphaeria epicoccoides | reverse complement strand
TAACTTCTTCTATTCGACCTCTGTCACCTTCGCGTCGCAACTCCGACAGTTGCTAAAGTGACATTACGAACATTTCCCCAAGGAAATGTGTACCCGACAGACGAGCTTTAGCTCTTGACACCGAGTATAGGACTTCATGCTGTCCTGGCCCTAACGATAGATTTGATTCGCGCGGCGTTTGCGTTTCTGCGTTGAAGGGGCGTCAGTGTCTAGAATGACACAAGGCAGTGATGTAGAAAGAGAAGACATCATAGTTTGAAAGAAGAAACAAGAGAAACCCCGCACTAATGAGGTAGCTTAGGGACGAGCTAGACTAAGAGGGGGATAGTGTCATAAGTGTCAGGAGTACTGTCCGGAGTACTGTAGGATACAGGATCATGTGGGTCCTAAGTGCTATGAGTCATAGTACTGTCATAGGAGTACTATGAGTCATAGGCATAGTCATAGAAGAAAGGATCTGTCACGTAAGGACAGATCCCTAGATCTGTAGGGATAGTCTACAGATCCATAGGCTTATAAGGAAGAAGGGATCTGTCATGTGATGATAGACCCTTAGATCTGTGGGGTTAGTCCACAGATCTATAGACACGGATCTGTCGGGTCTGTCGACAGATCTAACAGAGCTGCTCTGTCGCTCTCTAGTATATAGGGATGGCTTTAGGACAGGTAGTTAGGAGCTTCGTGCTTAATCTCAATTTAATCCTCTCTTGCTTAGAGGAGAGTCAGTTACAAGGTCAACTGCCATTGTCGATATTCTTCACAGCTCCCGAGTCTAACACCTAGTTACCTTCCTGCTATTAGCACCTACCCTTATGACACCTATAGTATCCCTACAGGGTTAGGCTTAGACATACTTTCCCTAATTAAGGAGTATCAGGGGTTATAAGTACCCTTAGCGCTACCTCTGTAATAAGCAGAAAGTAGTGCTATCTTATACCTACTAAAAGGTCAGATTACTCTGTTACACTACAAGATATTTCTATATTATATAGCATATACATCTATATTAGTTCTGCTTTCTCTCCCCTGCTTTACAGTCTAGCAGAGAATACTACGATATGTCTAGAGTACTACGAACTCGCAACTAACGCGTAGCGAGTACTATCCTAAGTACCTATAATAGCGAAGCTAGCCTAAGTAACTAGCCTGTAGAAGTACCCCCTACAAGTGACACTGCATTAAGCGACAGTTCCGCTAGAGGCTAATTACGCGGCAGACAAGGTAATAGACCCCTTACATAGGGACTGTAGCTAACCCTAACTATCGACTTAGCCCTTGTAGCCATGATTGTTAATTAGGTCGCGAACTGCCTTATAAACTAGAGCTAGAGCTATACTGCTTCTAGTAGCGACAACAGCAAGGACGACGAAGACGTTAGTATGAGTAGTACTAATAAACTAGCAGACGAAGAAATCTAGCGAGATTTTATGCTAGGGACCCGCGAAGACAACTTACTAGGAGGCGCAGACTCTCCGCGTGTGCCTGCGAACCTAGTGCCTAAATTCAGGGCTATAGTAGGCTAACTAGGAGGTAGTCGTAACGCATGTAACCCGAAGCCATTTAAGGGAGATACCTTAAAGGAGGCTTGAACTTTCTTACAGGCATGTAAGGCAGTTTTTGTGCTTAACCTACGCGGATATTCTATAGAGGGCAAACGAGTTGCCTTTAGTGTAATGTAGCTTGAAGAGGATAAGGAACCTCGCAACAATTAGCATGAGTAGTATGACCTTATGCAGGTCTATGACAGAACGTATACATAGGCAGACTTTCGCTAGTTCTATGTCGACTAGGTCGAGGATCTAGGGAATTACGCCCTTACTATGTCTGTCGAGTATAAGAAGGCTAAGCAGAGGAAGGGACAAACAACCTCTAGCTTTGCTACCTACCTCGCTATGTCAAGGGACAGATGCTACCCTATACTAAGACATAACGTATGCGGCACTTGCTCGTCAAACTTAATAATAATCTTCAGAATATAATCATGACTTTTCATGAACTTCCGACAACTTAGTAAGACCTTATGTCCCTTACGACATGTATAGAAATCACCTTAAAGCGAAATAGAAAATCGGGCAGTAAGGACAATAAGCGTCTAAGCCCTAAGGACCTACTAAAGGGCCGCTATTATAAGCGCCCTAGGGGTCATGTCTAATGCAGTAATTCATTCTGGAGGAGTAAGCCCTCCGAGCTAAAAGACAGGAGCGAGAAGCCTCCGAGTAGCTGCTACATCTGTAGAGCAAGGGACTACTAGGCGGCTCGCTGTCTTAAACGAAGTAATAGGAAGAAGGTAAGCAAGGTGTCCGAAACCTCCCTAGAGGGGAGGCGAAAGAAGGACAAGCCCGAGACAACTAAATAGCTACCGCAGGTATCTAAGCTGTCTGTTACTAATAGTGTAGACTTGTGGCCTGCCTAGCGCCTATATGGTGCGGTCTGAGTTAATAGCTCGCTTAAGCTAGTAGACTATATGTTAGATGACCTTGCAGAGGTTAACGTGATACCCTAGAGGGTAGTCGTACAGCTCGGTTTGAAGCTAATCCTAGGAGCCCTACTACCTACTATGAAGTCCTTTTAGGGCGAAGGCGTAGCGGCTTAAGGCGCGTACAACATACGCCTCTAACTCGCGGACTCCTTAGGAGAAGTGCGCGAGACTAACGAAGTCTTCTATGCCGAAGATGTTCCTAATAAGGAGCTCCTACTCGGTCGCCCTTAGCGCTACAAGCAGGGAGTCGTTGTTAATAGAGCTACTAACAACTAGTTCTACAGCTCTATAGGCGAAGTTCCTGTAGTGCGGATACGTGATACACATAGCTTCTACAAGGACATGAAGAAGGTCTAATGCGTGTATACGGTCCGCATATAGAACGTCAAGGAAGACGTTACCCTTCTGCCTGAGTTAGAGGAATACGCCGATATTTTCGACGTAGAGGCTACGGCCTATGCCTAGGCCCTAGACGCGGAACATGCGATTAACCTTAAGGAGAGTTACAATCCTCTATATCGACCTCTGTACCCTATGTCGGAATCGTAGCTCGAAACACTTCGAGACTACCTCTATAAGGCGCAAAGGAACGCGTGGATCCGACGAAGCGATAGCGAGGCTAGAGCGTTAGTTATGTTTGTCCTAAAGAAGGATAACATACTCCGCCTATATGTTAACTATAGGGGCCTTAACGCGGTAACCTAGAAAAACCGCTGCCCCCTACTACTTATTAGCGAGACGCTTGACCGCCTTAGTCGCGCCGCTATCTTCTTGTCTATTGACTTGAAGGACGCCTACTACTAGATACCAATCTGAAAGGGCGACAAGTAGAAGACTACATTCTAAACGTAGTATAAGCACTTTAAGTATATAGTAATGCTATTTAGCTTAACTAACGTACTAGTAACGTTCTAAGCGTATATTAACTAGGCCCTAGCTAGCCTCGTTGACACCTGCTACGTAGTATATTTAGACGATATACTAGTCTACTCTAACTTAAAGGAGGAGCATATTTAGTACCTAAGGATAGTACTCGAATAGCTCTATAAGTTCACTCTATTCGCAAATCTAAAGAAGTACTCATTCCTAACAGATAGGATTAAGTTTCTTGGATACATCGTCTCTATAGAAGGAGTTATCATAGATAACTAAAAGGTGTCTGTAATTACGGAGTAGCTACAGCTAACTACTCTCTAAGAAGTACAGGTATTCCTAGGATTTACTAACTTCTATTGCAGATTCATACGATCCTACTCAAAGATTGTGGCCCCTCTCACGGCCCTTGCAAAGGGCGCGATTCAAGGAAAAAAGCTAGGGATAGTGCCTTAGGAGGAGGCTTAGAGTAAGGCTTTCTCTGAACTTAAAGTAGCTTTTTAAACTACGCCTATACTTCGGTACTTTGACCCTGCTACGAAGATCTAGATAGAGACTAATGCTTTAAAATTCGCAATAGCCGTAATTATATCGCAGCTCTAGTCGCACGAAGGTAGTACGCGATAGTACCTAATTGCCTTCTAGTCGCAGAAGATGCAGGGCGCTAAGCTTAACTATAAGATTTACGACTAAGAGCTTTTAGCTATTGTTAACGGCTTTAAGGAGTACTAACACTACCTCGAAGGCATAGCGTACCCTATTAAGGTACTTACTAACTATAATAACCTTCGCGGCTTCATAGGCGTAAAGTAGCTAAGTAGTTAGCAAGCAAGGTAGGCGACTTTCCTCGCTAGCTTTAACTTCGTTATCTAGCATCGTTCTAGAAAGACGAATCTAGCCGACAGTCCTTTATAACGACTAGACTACGACACTAGGGAGGAGGGTAACTAACAGCTTCTCCCTACGCTGCAAACGAAGCTTGTAGTTTAGGGCAGCGATCTGTCGTTAGCTCCTCTTATAGGTTAACTGCAGGTCTAATAGGGCCTCACGGCCTCCGCTAGCGACGAACCCTCCTATCTAGCAGTTATAGTAACCGCGTCTAGCTCGATCTGTGCGGTAGTTAACTAGCTTACATGTAGTAAGCATGTAATGTCTAAAGAACCCTTTAAAGAAGTCTCGAGACTTATTTAGCGGTTGCAAGAGCGAGAACCGGAGTTAATTAATGAGGGTGTAGCCCTCTAGGATACCGCAGGCGGTCCGAAGTACTAGACTAAGTCAGGCGACTTGTAGTACTTTGATAATAGGCTCTACGTACCTGCTAACTACGTACTCTGTTCGCAGCTCCTCTGTATTTATCATGATAATGAACTCGCGGGCCATTTTGGCGCAGAGAAGACAAACGCACTTCTCGGACGTAAATACTAGTAGCCTACGCTAGAACAGGATGTCTCTAACTATGTCAAATCCTGCTAGACATGCCAGGTTAGCAAATCTTGGCGCTATCGCCCCTATAGCGATGCTTAGGCGCTCCTACTACTAGAGAGACTATAGCAGGACTTGACTATAGATTTTATTACTAATTTGCTGCTAGCAAAGTAGAGAGGCAATGTAGTTAATGCTGTCCTTGTAGTAGTCGACTAATACTCTAAGATGAATGTCTTTATCCTATGTACGAAAAGATGCACAAGTAGTAAGCTTGCGCGACTACTTCGCGACGAAGTTATATAGCGCTTTAGTGTCCCCCGAAGTATCCTATTAGATCGAGGTTCTGTCTTTACTAGTAAATACTAGCAAGAATTTGTGTTTGAGGCGCGTGTTAAGCACTACCTAAGTACAGCATTCTATCTACAGACTAATAGTCAGACTAAACGTATGAACTAGACTCTTAAGTAGTACCTTTAGTGCTACTACGCTAAGAACCAGGATGCCTAGGCTAACGTAATTCCTATAGCGGAATTTGCAGTTAATAACAGCATGCATGCTACTATGCGTATGTTGCCATTTCAGATTCTTTATGGCTTTAATCCGGAAATACACCTAGAACTGCCTCAGGACAAGTCTTCTAAGGAGAGGGTGCTAGCCGCTACAGAATTAGCGCGGCGTATGCGCGAGGTACATTCGGTGCTAATAGAACACTAGAAAAAGGCCTCAGAATCCTAGATTAAACATAATAACGCCTGTGCTAAACCGATGTAGTATGTAGTTAGTACGAAGGTGTTACTATTAACAAAGAATCTTAAGCTGAAACTTCTAAGCAAGAAGATGATGCCAAGGTTCGTCGGACCCTTCTAGATACATGACGCAATAGGCTTGCAGGCATACTAGCTATCGTTGCTAGCGTCGTATCGTGTGCATGACGTCTTCTACATATCTCTACTCGAACTATGGGTACAGCGCGAGGGTAAAGAGCCCGCGGACCTAATGCTAGTAGCAGAAGAGAACGAAGAGTAGGAAGTCGAGGGTATTAAGGACAGTATGCGGCGCAAGGGCGCAACGCACTATCTAGTAAAGTAGAAAGGATACCTACTTAAGTACACATAATAGGTTCTAGCCGAAGACTACAAGAACGCTCTAGAAGCTATTTGTGAATTCGAAGTGCGGAGGAGGCGTAAGCAGGGCTTAAGAAGGTCGATTCGTAGGAAGATAAGGGCTTTAGAGCAGAATTCTTAACATGTGTATGTAGCGCATGACGCGTAGAGTAACAACAAGAAGCAAACGCCCTACTTATATATCATTAATGCCTAAAGGCACACCTAGAATAAACCTAAGGAGAACAAGAGACATGCTCGGATTAGCTTCGTAGCTAATGCTTAGCGACTACTAGTTAGGGGCTTCCTAACTAAACCTAAAGTAGGAGAGTCTTTCTTATTGCGGTCCGCTAGGGACTGCCTACCTGCACGGGGTCTACTAAACACCCTAAAGTGACCATGAGTAACAGGGGTAGTAACACTATGAAGAGAGGCTAGCATCTTCTTCTTTAGTAGGTTGCGAGGGAGCTTGTCTTCAGAGCCTATAGTAGCTAGAGAACTAGCGACATCCTTACTACGCCTAGTCGCGACGACTACCTTATCCTTAGCATTAGAAGGCAAAGAGACTCGAGCGCGCTTGCGGCTGTCGCGCTTAGCCCTCGAGATTATCTTGCGCTTCTTGACACAAGTGTCGACTACATTATCGGACTTAGTGTCCCCCTTAGGCGTAACTAGTACAGTGACACTATAGCGCAAAGGGATCACGTTAGGACCGAAGGTATCCTAGACGTTGTTATCCTCCTTATCCTCAAAGATCTAGCCTAGAGGCTTGTGCCTTAGCGTCTTGACGGACGTAGTACAGGTCGCAAGCAAGGAAGGTTTAGCTTCCTCGTCGCTAACCTCAATTTTGGCCCTAGCCTTCTTCTTCTTCTTAGACAGTAGCGTCGAGATAGCGTAGGCGGCGGCGCTACAATGTGTTAGCTATACGCACGCGACAGGATTCGAGTAAGTAACTTACGGCTTAGTCCTTAGGACCGGCTTAGAGGCAGGCTGTCTCTCGGTATGGCGCTAGGGCGTAGCCTTAGCGGCGGGAGCAGTGAATTGCTTGATAACCTTCTTGCGGATTATCTGCGTCTTAAAGTCATCGTTAATAGAGGCAAGGGCCCCGAGTTGCTAACGCTAACAGCTAGTCGGATATTTCTCGACGCTAACGTTAGCCTAGCGGAGAAAGTCAGCATTCATACTTAGAGGGTACCCGCACTATATGCGTACTATGGCAAAGGTCTTAACCCTAACGGTTAGCACCTTTAAGATCTTCTAGACTAAGTCTACGATTAGACCTAGACAAACGTTTTCGCCTGTTAGCAGAGAGTCGAAGCGAACACTGCTATGAGAACAGTTAGTAGTCGCGGTAAAGCACGAGAGGGCGCCAAGCAGGTAGGCGAGTACCTCGCGGTACTTAGCCTGTAGCCTGTTTATAGTCGGAGTGCCTTTAGCAATCCCCTTGTCGCGCGTACTCTAGAAGTTATCGATGTTACAGCAGAGCTAGTTGTACTCGCTATACACCTCTTTAGGGAGGTCTTAGCATTTTTGATGCTTGCTATTACAGTTAACATAATTACGGTAGATACTGCCCTCATTAAATCTGCTGACGCAGATCTCGGCTACGCTTTAGTTAGTACAAGTCACGTATACCTTGCGGGTAGGGGACGCCTTACTAACACGCGGAGGAGAGATGTGTGCAGCTTGGCTACTAAGGTTGTCAAGGCATCGTCGACATGAGCGACAATCGTAGGCAGAGCGAGTAGCATCGAACTTAGTCTGCAGCATATAAGCTATTATAGCTAAGACAGGTTAATTGATCTTGATTGATTAATTGAAGAAGAAGAAGCTTCGGTACAGACCTACAGACATAGCGAGGCGCAAGCTAAGCGAAATAGGAGTAGAGGTTAATGTTAGTGTCTTAGAACAGGAAGTTTAGGAAAGCGACGAGGTTTTTATACCCTCTGACAGCCCCCCCTGTTGCCTACCGCAACCGTTAAGCTAGTAACTCGAACTACATGTGCAGAGTACCTGCCTTTAGTTGACTTACAAGGGACCGAATAATGTAATAACAGATAACGCGGCTGTTACGCATGTGCGCCGACTACACTCGTGCTAGCCTACTAGCATGAAAATGTGGCGAGGCCTGCGCTAGGAGCGCGCTCCTGCCGTTTTAAGCAGCGCGCGTAGAGCGTCCGCATACTTTCCTACTACCCTAAGGTTCTGCGACACGTTCTTCATAGTCATGACTAAATAGGGACAGCCAAGCTACTTGGCGAGGCTAGCGCGCATGCTCGCCCTATAATTTTAAGGATTAACTAAAGTACATGCTTGTAGTGTCCTGATATCTCGATCTGCATATAAAGCGAAGGTGTTACGAAGCTGCCTAACATGTAACAGGTTGAAACCCGCCCGAGTTAGTAGCCTCTGCCCCGTACTCGCTACGAAGGTGTTAAGGTATACGCATGACACATGTTACATAGGCTATCTACCTATTTACCCTTGCGTAGTATAAGCGTGCTATATCCTATACCCTATATGTTCTGCGTGCATTACTCGGTAAGGCTAGGGACATCCTCATAGGAGGAGGGGTAGTGATACGGTTAATACTAGGGGGCTATTAGAACCGTATAGGTTCTAATGCCTGCCCTTAGCATGTAGTGACCCTGCTACATATGGCAAGGGGGTCCTTCGTACATACGTTAGCTTGTATGTCGTCTAAGTAGGATTAGTTGTTAACGTAGGACGCCTCTACGTCGCTAACCCTATAGTACCCCTGCGGGGTTAGGCTCGGACATGCTTTCCCTAATTAAGGAGTGTCAGGGGTTATAAGCACCCTTAGCGCTACCTCTGCGATAAGCAGAAAGTAGCGCTATCTTGTACCTACTAAAAGGTCGGATTACTCTGTCACACTGCGAGATATTTCTATATCATATAGCATATACATCTATATTAGTAGTAAAGAAGGAACTTATTATTATAGTTACTTGAGATAGTAGTTAGGTAAGTTTAATCACGTGTAAGCTAAGGCTTCTTTAGAGAGAGCTAACACAAGTAGGAGCTAAGACAGTATAACTAGTATAAAGGTAATTCTAATTAGTAAGTAGATAACATAAGTTAAACGCCTTAAAGCTATAAGGGTATCTTACATTCCTAAATACATAGGAGAACTAATCGCTACTAATCAAGCTAATCGCATGTTACTTAGTTGCGCTTAGTCATGCTTAGTTTGATCGCTACTAATCAAGCTAATCGCATGTTACTTAGTTATGCTTAGTTATGCTTAGTTTGTCTACACTAATCCCTTGTAGCTCTTAGCCTTGCCTATAATTAGTAGCCTTAGTCTAGGCATATGCGGCTTAGACTAAACTATAACACTTATCCTAATTCCTAAGTAGTACTAGCTATTAAGCGCAAGGTATGCTATAGGGAGCTACATCTCGAAAATTAAGGCCCTAAGTAGACTAAGTAACTTGTGTTACTTAGCCTACTTACCTAGTTGTCTGACTTAGCCTATAATAGGGAAGGTATGCTAACCTTTTACTACTACTCTATATAGCTAAAAGGCTTAGTAATTAGTCCTGTAACAGGGCTAATTACAGTTAGCTACATATGTACTATTATAAGGGTAGGTGCCGATAGCAGGAAGGTAACTAGGTATTAGACTCGTAGAGCTGTAAAGAATATCGATAATAGTGATTGTCCTTGTAACTAACTATCCCCTAGGGAAAGGGAATTTAATTAAGCACGAAGCTCCTAACTGCCTGTCCTGAAGCTATCCCTATATACTAGAGAGACAGAGTAGCTCTGTTAGATCTGTCGACAGACCTAACAGATCCGTGTCTGTAGATCTATAGACTAACCCCATAGATCTAAGGGTCTATTATCCTGTAACAGATCCTGTCTCCCCTATAGGCCTATAGATCTGTAGACTAACCCTACAGATCTAGGGATCTGTCCTCACGTAACAGATCCTTTCTCCTATAACTATGCCTATGACTTATAGTACTCCTATGACTATACTATGACTCATAGCACTTAGGACCCTCATGATCCTGTAACCTATAGTACTCCTAACACTTATGACACTATCCCCCTCTTAGCCTAGCTCGTCCCTAAGCTACCTTATTAGTGCGGGGTTTCTCTTGTTATTTCCCTTTATGCCGTGATGTCTTCTCTTTCTACATTACTGCCTTGTGTCATCCTAGACACTAACGCCCCTTTAACGTAGAAACGCAAACGCCGCGCGAATCGAATCTATCGTTAGGGCCAGGATAGCATGAAGTCCTATACTTAGTGTCAAGAGTTAAAGCTTGTTTATCAGGTACATATTTCCTTAGGGAAATGTTCGCAATGTTACTTTAGTAACTGTCGAAGTTACGACGCAAAGGTAACAGAGGTCGAATAGAAGAAGTTAGGTAATTAGCAGAAAAGGCTAATTGCTAATCTTGATTGTGTGAAGGCAGTCCTAGCCAAGGCTTCGCAGAAGATAATAGAGGCGCATGCAAAGGAGATGCGTCTTCGAAAATAGCTAGACGCGGTCAACTAGGAGGTCGAGGATAGTCGCGCTCTCGAGGAGCAGGAGATTAGGGAGGATAAGGCCGAAGAACAGGCTCTCTTGCAGGCTAGGTTCCTTCTTGACCTAGATCCTTTAGCAGGTCTCGCTCTTAGTCCTACGACATAGAGCGTAATAGAGGGTTTTGCTAACGCCTCGTATTAGGGTTTCCTGGATAGCGTAGTAGCCGAGCCGATCGACAGCGTCCCGCAGGAGTCTAGTCGTGGCTTAGGATCTTCTTCCTAGGTTCGTTCCTTTCTCGAAACTTCGTATCTTTTGCTAACAGTTTCGCAGATGTTCTAGGGGTTCCTAGGTGTTCTCGGTACTCCTATATCCTTCCTATTTTACTAAGTACTCTCGCTGTCCGTCCCGCTAGCGAGTGTCGACAATCTTCTTGACAGAGTACTCGGGTTCTTCTACTTTAGGGTCAAGTAGTAAGGGTTCTGTTTGCAGTGCGGCGTCTAGCGCTACTTGTTCTAGTAGAGAGACATAGAACACAGGGTGTATTCTCATCTGCTCAGGTAGCTGTAACTTAAAATTAACTAGTCCTTTCTTAGCCTTGATCCTGAATTGTCCTAGTTTTACAGCGTCTAGTTTTTTACTCGGCTTGTCCGATTTAATGTAACAGTAGAGGAGATACACCTTGTCCCCCTCCTTTAGAATTAGTCCCTTAATTCTCTTACGATTCGCGTACTATGCCATGTTCTGCTAATAGAACTACAGGTCGAGTCGTGCTTCTGTTTGCAGTTAGCGTAGATGTTCTACTTGTCCGAGTGCTACTAGGTTCGGATTACTAGCTAAGACGTCCGGGATGTCTTCTATAGCTGATCTATATGCCATCTGAAAAGGCGAGAGTCCTATCGACTCTACTAGCGTACTATTATACGCGAGCTATGCCATTAGTAATAACTCTACCTAGTTGTTCTAGTCTCTATTCACATAGGATCGAAGGTACTATTCTAACGTCTGATTTAGACGTTCTGTCTGTCTATCTGTCTAAGGGTAGAAGGAAGTACTTAGTCGATGTTTGACCTAGAATTGCCTTATTAGGGCTCTCTAGAAGTTATAGGTAAACATGGATCCTCGATCTGTTACTAGGTCCTGTAGCATGCTATGTAGTGCTACTACCTATTTAATGAAGACATGCGCGATATCTTTAGTCTTAAAGTCTTCGCGGTAAGGGATAAACTTCCTAAACTTAGTGAATTAGTCGACTACTACCATGATCCCGTCGAAGAACTCATTTGTAGCGGGTTCTCTCGACTAAGGTAGTTTGACAATGAAATCTATAGCGAGCGATTCCCATGGCCGTTAAGGTACCTTAAGTAGTCGTAGTAGCCTATACGGTTTGTGACAGTCATGCTTACTTTGTTAGCAAGTCACACATTAACAGACGTAGTCCTCGATTACCTTGCTCATCCTAGGGAAGTAATATTCTTGTCAGAGAATTTGCTTCATTTTAGACACTCCTAGGTGTCCTGCCTAAGGTACGTTGTGTTAGAGTCGTAGCAGCTCTAATCGTAAAGACGTTAGCATGTATACTAATCCTTGAAACAGAAGGATTCCGTCTTCATCTTCCTAATCCTCCTGTCTATTCATGTCGTCGCGGACAGCAATTACAGTTAGGTCGTAGACGAGCGCGTTCTTTAGGTCGTCCTGAAATTCACTAGTCTATGTAGTAGTCGTGGCCGCGAGTTAGTTGACTCCTAGCGTGCTATCGCTATTTTCCTAGAGAACAGCATGTTTCTCCTGCTTCATGCCCTTCATGTAGTCCGTCTAGCGGCTAAGTGCATCGGCGCGTGCGTTATCGGTCCCCTTGCGATAGACGATCTTGCATTTAAAACTAGAGAGCTCCTTACTCTACCGAACCTGTTGTCAGTTTAACTCTTTTGTTGTTATGAAGTATCGCAAGTTCTTATAGTCTGTGTAGACCGTGACCTAGTGCTTAGAACCTTCTAAGTAGACTCGCTAGGCCTTGTAGGCGTCTACTATGGCTAGAAGTTCTTTGTTATAGATGTCATATTAGAGTTTAGGTCTAGACAATTTCCTCGAGTAGTAGGCGACTAGCTGTAGTCGTCTACTCGGTCCTAGTTGACTTAAGCATGCCCCGAGTGCTACATTAGAGGCATCTGTTTCGACTATGATAGGCTTATCTAGGTCGAATACAAGTAAGATTAGCTGATCTGTGAATTGTCGCTTAAGTTCCTTGAAGGCATTTCGTTAGGCGTCGTCCTACACGAATAGTGTATCCTTCGTAGTAAGAGTCGTAAGTAGTGCCGTGATCTTCGAATAGTTTGCTACAAATCTTTAGTAGAAGTTAGCGAACCTAAGGAAGGACTATACTTCCTTAACATTAGTTAGCGTAGGCTACTCTTTTACGACTTAGACTTTCTTAGTGTCTATCTTGATTCTATTCTATGCTACTACGTAGCTAAGGAATTGTACTTCCTGCTTGTGAAACTCGCTCTTCTAAGGCTTAACCTTTAACTAGTAATCCTGGAGTTTCTAAAGTACCTTCCGTACATAAGGCCTATGCTCTTCGATCGTCTAGGAGTAGACGAGGATGTCGTCTAGGTATATAACTACAAAGACGTCAAGGTACTCTCGTAGCACATTATTAATAAATGCCTGCTATGTAGCTAGGGCATTTGTTAACCTAAATAGCATGACTATGTACTCGTAGTATCCGAACCTAGTTTAGAACGTAGTCTTCTATTCTTCGCCTTCCTTAATTCGAATTC
>JADDMT010000030.1:0-329556 GCA_021401465.1 Teratosphaeria epicoccoides | reverse complement strand
GCTTTAGGACAGGCAGTTAGGAGCTTCGTGCTTAATCTCAATTCAATCCTCTCTTGCTTAGAGGAGAGTCAGTTACAAGGTCAACTGCCATTGTCGATATTCTTTACAGCTCCCGAGTCTAACACCTAGTTACCTTCCTGCTATCGGCACCTACCCTTATGACATTAGAGCTAATTCTAGAATTTAGCTCGTAGTATCATCTACATATAGTCGAGCTATACTAGGTTTATTCTTTATAGCTTGTTGTTTATCCTTAGGAATATTTCTTCATGTTGTCTTACAATGTGTAGTAACAATGCGCATATTAGTGCTAGTGTATCTACTATAAACGTAAGGATTTTTTCGTTACTTCCCTCCTTGATTTCTTCATTAGATTCCTCTAATTCATTAGGACTTTCTTCCTTAGACTCATCTTGCTAATCATCCTCTTGCTAAGGGGACTCTAGAACTTCTCGAATTACTTCGAGCGCCTCTTCTTAAGGGAATAAGGTTCTTAGATCTTAGTTCTCTTTGTCGTCATTATTAAAGCAAGACTCGTCAATTTCTTCAAGGCTTGTATCTTCTTGTATAAGGCTTAGTTATGCATGTCTAGTCCTTCTTGCTATCATACAAAACTCGCGTTTTGTCGGAGCTCTGCATATGCTATGTAGTTCTAGTAGAAGTAGCAAGCGTTCCTTAGGTAATATCCCTAACTTGGCGAATTCTAATTTAACTTCGTTCTTGTAGTTGTAGAGTTCCTTGTCTTCTTCATAGATATCGCACTATAGATCCTTGTAGAGTTCCTAATTAAGGGCTCTATACTATGATCTATTATTCGTGCAGGGAGTTCTTCTAGTAACTACCTCTACGTAGGTCCTTAGCGCTTTCTTAATAGAGCTTGGCTTACTAATCCTTTTGTGGCCTTCTCTGCCTAGGTCCTTCTGTTACATCATATTAAACTGTCCGCGTTGTACCTTATTCTTATCACGATAGTTCCTTGCTATATAGCCTTCTCTACTACAGGCATAGTAAGTCAGTTTTCCTGCTCTATAGGGTAAACTCTTCCCCTGTCTCCCTTTTCCTTTAGACCGACCCTTCTAGATAGCGTTAAACTACTAGTCTATTATATTAGGATCACACTGTTATTTCTAATAGGTTAGTTAAGACTATCCTCTATGTAGTCTATCTAGCACATATCCTGCTTTTCTAGAGATCTTAGAGTTATAATAGCGCTCTATTAATCTTTCGTAAAGTTAGTCATCTAGCTTAATCGCTACTTTAACTAGTTCTCTAAGGTTGTTAATACGTCCTCTATAGCATATAAGTTCGTCTTTAACATTGTCCTTAAGGCCTTGTCAGAAGATAACTTGAAGGGCTTCGTCGTCCTATTTAGTAACCTACGCGTGCTCCTAGAAGTTAGCTGCTAACGTCTTCTAAGTAATATGCTAAATAACTCGAACTATAGTTAACATTTTGTTCGAGACTCTATAGACTATCTTTATAGCATTCTTTAAATAGTTCTAGGATTAAAAGATTCTACTTGAATCTTCCTTGTTGTCTAAGTAGTTCCTAAGAAAAGGTTTGATCTAGTACTAAGCTCTTCCTTGCATAAAGGTTGTTACGAAGAGAGGTTTCTATGCTTCACCTATGTTATTTAACTTAAAGTACATGTCTATTTAGGTAAGCTAGATATTAAACTTGTCTTAGTCGCTATAGTAGTAGTCTAGCTTACTGACCTTAAGGGAGTCCTCCTTAGTATAGTTAGCAAGTGCATTAATAGCTAACTAAGAAGTACTAGATCGTTAGCGAGAGCTTCCTACATCACTTAGGGTAGGAGTTCCCCTTCTAGTTTGCTATGTAGTACTTATCCTAAGGGTATTTAAAGTGTTACTAACCTTGCTATTAGCTTAGCCTTAAGAGGAATAGTTAAGTCACATAGGGCAATTATTCTTTAGAGAGGTAATAGTAAACAGGAATAATGTAATCTAAAAGGAACAAAGGTTAAATTCTAATTAGTAAGATAATAACATAAGTTAAACATAGTCTAAACTAGAGTCTTCCTATATACATAGGAATTCTATAGCTACTTGCTACGCTATACGTGCTTACTGTAGTACGCGCTCGCTCTGAGGTAAGCGCTTGCCATTTTAAGCGTATGTATATACGTAAGCGCTTACTCCTTAGTAGTCTCTTTATGTAGTAAGTATATACATACTCCTTTACGCCTAACTTATTCGAGTTATAGCGCTGTCTGTCCTTCTCCTTTTAGCTTAGCTTGTCCTTTAGAATTATTCGACATTAAATGACATGCCGCGGTAGCTTCTGCTTACGTGTTAGGATTTAATCTATAATACCTCTGTCTAAGAGATATAGAGCTTAAGTACATAGGGGCCCTTAGACCTAAGATAAGAGCTGTTACAAGGGAAAGCTAACATGTTCGCCGAACTTGAAAGACTAGGGCACTCTAAACTTGCCACTTTTAATGAAGACGTCTTAAATTACATGAGGAAAGGTGTAAGAGTAATAGTAGGGTTTAGCGTACCTGCGCTTTATAGACTACTAAGGAGTAGATCAAGTCTGTAGACTAGTACAAAGCATCTTCTAAGAGCCGCGTATAGGCCTATAGTAAGGACTATAGTAGTAGCAATGTTGTTATCGAATTGTCTTAGGAAGTCAGCACATTAGAAGCGCTATAATAACAAGGTTTAGGCCGCTCTAGCTACTCCCTAGCATTAGTCTAGCTAAGCCTAGGCATTAAACAATCTTTCGGGTCTGTTAGACAATCTCATTGTAGCAACATTTGTGATCAGACAACAGTAGTCTGTCTAAACTACCCTAGGCAAGCTGACACCTAGCGCGTACTACTCTCGTAACAACATGATAGCCTCCTAGGGCCGTTCTTGAAATCTTGCGGCACTAGAAACTCAAGTTAGCATCTAGCTTGTTAGACTTCGTTTACTTGACAAGGCTGTTATATCAGATTAACTCTACTACAAGTAACAACTCTGCGAGATTGTCATAGAATGCTTAATAGAGGTATTAAACATCTAGTAGTCTTAACATAACAGGACAGGTTAAGCTCTTAGTATCTTAGAAGTTAGGAGTAGGATTACGAGTAGTAGCTGTTATTCAAGCTACCTTAGTCATGTAGAGGCTAAGGCTCCTAAAGCTTTAGGATGCATAGTATTAAGACCCTTAGGTTTACAAGCTACGTGCATAGTTATTAAAGCTGCAAGATCTGAAGATGTAGCTTATGTTACCGCTTAAGAAGAGAAAAAACTTAGTCGAACAATATGTGTATAATGCTAAGTTATCTGTCATGTCCGCATAGAGGCATGTCATAGCTCTAAGAGATTTCTAACCTAGGATAAGCTACAGGAGAGAGTGTTTCTTAGAGGCAGTTATAGCTAGCGCTAGGAAAGGTATAGTTGCTATCCCTATCTTTATTAGATCTCAAGTAGCATGCTAACCGCATCTTTGTGTACCTACGTAAAGTTAGAGCTTTAATAGCATACTAAGATTTACTTCGCATTTCTAAAATTTCTTAAGGAGATTAAGTCCTAGCAGTTAAGCATCTAGCAAGATCGTTAAGCGGGACCTTTTACAGGGCACGCTCTAGAAGCTAGTAGCATCTAGCTATAATTAGCGCTAATTGTATAGAAGTTGCCTGCTTTACGCTACTACTATAACCTATGCAAAAATACGCAAGTGTCGCTAATACCTATGTAGCGAGCGCCTGCTAATTTTGACGAAGTAACCTTGTACTTGCGTTATGCGACACATCTGCAAGCTAAAGCTAGCTCGTCGCAATTTTCAAGGCTTAAAGTGTTCTAGAAGTTACGGATAGCATCTCTATAAAGCCGCTAATTACTTAGATCCGTAGTCTTCCCTAACTTATAGACTAGCGTTAGAGGTCTCTTGCATACTTAAGAGGAATTAAGGATGATCTATAGCATAGTACTCGCGAAATTGCAGACTTGCTAAAGCCATTTTACCGTGGTCGTTCTTAATTAGCTTCTTTTCTAAGCACGTGAACTAGATGTAGCGTTTTATTATCTCTGCCTAGACAATCTAGAATTCAAGAAAGTTAAGACTAGGCAGACTAAGATTTACACTTAGCAGATACTGCGCTCTTAATTAAGCAATCGACAAACATCGTCATACTCGCAAGATTACGAATGTAGAGTATATATTAACTATATAGTAATGTCAAGGCTTATATGCAAGCAAGCTATACTATTACAGACCGCTTAAGTAGCGCGAATAGGTGTTAACTGTTAACTTAACAGCTCTATTACTATCATAGTAATATTAACCTCATTATTATTAGCGTGCTAATACTACGTCAAGATTTAGCATCGTCTCTAGGTCCGTACTATGCAAGATGCGGTTATACTACTAGCGTTTAGACTTGCTACATATTTAGCTGTACCTGCCTCGGAATCTGTGCTATATTAGGAGAACAGAGAGACTATAGACAAGAGGAGGGTACGTTCTATTACTAGAAGACATGACACTACGGAAATCAAAGGCATAGTAGAGCTTACTCGCGTTACTATACACTAATTAGCATAGCAATGCGATTTAGGTAGCTTCCTATACAGAGTACAAGTACACGGTCGTTAAAGTCCTTGCGAATTTTAAGCGCTATGACACCTAAGCATAATAAAGAATTAAGTATCTCTAACACCTAACCTAAGCTGAAACAGCAGGTTACGGTCTATGTCAAGTACGTTAAACACACTACTAGGACTGTCATTACCTATTACTACACGCGAGTAATAAGCGAACTTAGTAATTACAGCTTACTATGTAATAGTGTAAGTATATACACTACTTAGTAGTCTTTTATTCTTGTAGCTAGCTAAAGACGATACTAAGAGAGATCTTGCAAATGCTAGACATATAAACGAAAATAGTAGTAGGAGGTAGCAAGAAGCGTCTACTAAGTATACGCTAATATAGTAGGGCTTAGGACATCAGTTATAGATAGTAGCATGACCCTATGCGTACCGCTACATATACCTAAGGCTTTAAATCAAGCTATAGGCCTGTCTCTAAATCGTGTAGTATAATAGACCTACTAGGGCTACTAGCTCTAATCTAACTTAAGGATCAGTCTAGCAACTTAAGCTACTTTAAAGCATAGTCTTACTTATACTAGTACTTTACGCTTATACTCCTATATCTAAAGCCTAGTCTCAAAGATCTTAATGTATACATGTCTTGCAAACACTCTAGTCCTTTACTGTTAAGTCAAGATAAGATACTTAATACGCAGGCATATCTCTAAAGCTGATTTCTAGTGCCTAGATCTACTTAGCTTCATAGTCTAGTAACAATACTTTACAACTTAACGTATCGTCGCTCTAAATGGTCTTACAAATGTTATGCTACTCTAGATATAGTCTTTAAAGCTAAAGAACTATGTACTAGCATACTTCCGGCATATATCATGACTCCTAGAACATAATCTGTGCCTATAGTTACTCCTTATAGTACTTATCTGTTTACGTTTAGTTAGTAGCCCTAGCTTGACAATAGTGCTACTACTAATCATATCGCGTATTTATAACGCTCTTTAATAGCAAACTGTTAATCTTGTGCTTAAGACATCTAGCCTTGCTCTTTAGTAACTTCTGCTATATCGAGCTACAGGAGAGGAGAATAAGCATGATAAACTGTAATTAATCTCGCCAAGTATAGCTTAGCCCTATTATCGGCGCTTTATCGATGTCAGAACTTGCTAGTAATTTCTAGCCGCTTGAATACTAGGTGATTACGCGACTACTAGACTAAGTTGCCTAACTTAAGGGCCTGTAAACAGCCTGCCTTAACATATAGGACATCTAGGTCTAGTATAGCACAAACAGAAATACTCTAGCTAACGACTCGTGCTTGACGCTGTAGCTAACAAGAGTGCTTAGAGATGAAGTCTAGGATAGACTTCTAAGGAGGGACAGGGCTAGGAGAAGCGCTATGTAACTTATACTATCCTCGCGAAGTAATTATTCTAGATGTAAATGTTTGCCCTAGCTGCATAAGCCTTTACGCTAAGCCGCATTACGAGGTTCCGCGCTCTGCTCGTAATGTAAGCAAGGTACGAGTATACGGCGTATATAGCAGATATGCGTAGAGGCTAAGATAGACTATATTCGTCTTTAAGAAGGAGAGACTACTAGCTATCTCATGAGGGGTTTATGACGCCTTGTCGGCTAAATGGCAGCAGCTGTTAGGGTTAATGTTAAAGACAACTACCTTTCATTCGATTAAGAAGGTAGAGCCTAAAGAAGGATATAGTATAGACGCTTTAGGTAAATGCTAGATACATCGACAGTAAGTTATTAGTTAGATATCTGACAATGATCTAACTAGACATTTACTTAGTTAGTCATGAACAGACCGGTCCTGTTAGTCTGTTAGTCATGAATTAATAGCACTAATTAGTCAGTTAGCTAGCAACTAACAAGCTCAAATCTTTGAATGACTAACTGCTAGAAAGACTGCTGTTAAGGAACTAAGCGAGTAGCCGGATTAGGATAATACCAAGTAACCTATAGATTAGACTAGCAGAAGGCTCTAGGTTGTATTTAAAACACCTAGGAACCCTTCAATTAAGTTCGCGTAAAACGGTAATCTTAACAGTATCGAGATTAAGACAGATTAGCTAGGGGTTATAGAAACTCGCAAACTTGAAAATTGCTAACTCATGTAAGTATACTATGTTAGACTTAAGTACTCTATGTAATTTCAGAGTCTAGTAAGCGGCTGCCTTAGTAAACACTAACAGGGCAAACTTAGAAAAACGACTATATAGAGCATATTCGATTCCCTGTCTTATATATAGTAGCTAGACTCTATGATTATGTCTGATACGGTTAATACTAGGGGGCCATTAGAACCGCATGGGTTCTAATGCCTGCCCTTAGCATACAGTGACCCTGCTACATATAGCAAGGGGGTCCTTCGTACATACGTTAGCTTGTATGTCGTCTAAGTAGGATTAGTTGTCGACGTAGGACGCCCCTACGTCGCTAACCCTATAGTACCCCTGCAGGGTTAGGCTCGGACATGCTTTCCCTAATTAAGGAGCGTCAGGGGTTATAAGCACCCTTAGCGCTACCTCTGCGATAAGCAGAAAGCAGTACTGTCTTGTACCTACTAAAAGGTCAGATTACTCTGTCACACTACGAGATATTTCTATATCATATAGCATATACATCTATATTAGTTCTGCTTTCTCCCCCCTGCTTTTTAGTCTAGCAGAGAATACTACGATATGTCTAGAGTACTACGAACTCGCAACTAACGCGTAGCGAGCGCTATCCCGAGCGCCCGTAATGGCGAAGCTAGCCTGAGTAACTAGCCCGTAGAAGTACCCCCTACGAGCGACACTACATCGAGCGACAGTTCCGCTAGAGGCTAATTACGCGGCAGACAAGGCAATAGACCCCCTGCATAGGGACTATAGCTAACCCTAACTATCGACCTAGCCCTTGTAGCCATGATTGTCAATTAAGTTGCGAACTGCCTTGCGAACTAGAGCTAGAGCCGTACCGCTTCTAGTAGCGACAACAGCGAGGATGACGAAGACGTCGCTATAAGCGGTACTAATAAACTAGCAGACGAAGAAATCTAGCGAGATTTTATACTAGGGACTTGCGAAGACAACTTACTAGGAGGCGCAGACTCTCCGCGTATGCCCGCGAACCTAGTGCCTAAATTCGGGGCCATAGTAGGCTAACTAGGAGGTAGTCGTAACGCATACAACCTAAAGCTATTTAAGGGAGACACCTTGAAGGAGGCTTAAACTTTCTTGTAGGCATGTAAGGCAGTTTTCGTGCTTAACCTACGCGGATATTCTATAGAGGGCAAACGAGTCGCCTTTAGTGTAATGTAGCTTGAAGAGGATAAGGAACCTCGTAATAATTAGCATGAGCGGTATGACCTTATGCGGGTCTATGACAGAACGTATACATAGGCAGAATTTCGCTAGTTCTATGTCGACTAGGTTAAGGATCTAGGGAATCGCGCCCTTACTATGTCCGTTAAGTACGAGAAGGCTAAGCAGGGGAAGGGACAAATAACCTCTAGCTTCGCTACTTACCTCGCCATACTCGAGAGACAGATGCTACCCTATACTAAGATGTAACGCGTATAGCACTTGCTTGTCAAACTTGAAAACAATCTTCGGAATATAATCATGACTTTTCATGAACTTCTGACAACTCGGCAAGACCTCGTGTCCCTTGCGACATGTATAGAAATCACCTTGAAGCGAAATGGAAAATCGGGCGGTAAGGATAATAAGCGTCTAAGCCCTAAGGACCTACTAAAGGGCCGCTATTATAAGCGCCCTAGGGGTCACGTCTAACGCGGTAGTTCATTCTAGAGGAGTAAGCCCTCTAAGCTAAAAGACAGTAGCGAGAAGCCTCCGAGTAGCTGCTACATCTGTAGAGCGAGGGACTACTAGGTAGCTCACTATCCTAAACGAAGTAATAGGAAGAAGGTAAGCAAGGTGTCCGAAACCTCCCTAGAGGGGAGGCGAAAGAAGGACAAGCCTAAGACAACTAAATGGCTACCGCGGGTATCTAAACTGTCTGTTACTAATAGTGTAGACTCGTGGCCTGCCTAGCGCCTATCCGGTGCGGTCTAAGTTAATAGCTCGCTTAAGCTAGTAGACTGTATGTTAGATGACCTTGCGGAGGTTAACGTGATACCCTAGAGGGTAGTTATACGGCTCGGTTTGAAGCCGATCCTAGGAGCCCTGCTACCTACCATGAAGTCCTTTTAGGGCGAAGGCGTAGCGGCTCGAGGCGCCTATAACGTGCGCCTCTAACTCGCGGACTCCTTAGGAGAAGTGCGCGAGACTAACGAAGTCTTCTACGCTAAAGACGCTCCTAATAAGGAGCTCCTACTCGGCCGCCCTTAGCGCTACAAGCAGGGAGTCGTTGTTAATAGAGCTACTAACAACTAGTTCTACGGCTCTATAGGCGAAGTTCCTACAGTACAGATACGTGACGCACATAGCTTCTACAAGGACATAAAGAAGGTCTAATGCATGTATGTAGTCTGCATACAGAACGTCAAGGAAGACGTTACCCTTCTGCCTAAGATAGAGGAATACGCCGATATTTTCGACGTAGAGGCTACAGCCTATGCCTAGGCCCTAGACGCGGAACATGCGATTAACCTTAAGGAGGGTTACAATCCTCCGTATTAACCTCTATACCCTATGTTAGAATCGTAGCTCAAAACACTTCGAGACTACCTCTACAAGGCGTAAAGGAACGCGTGGATCTGACGAAGCGACAGCGAGGCTAGAGCGTTAGTTATGTTCGTCCTGAAGAAGGACAACACACTCCGCCTATACGTTAACTATAGGGGCCTTAATGTAGTAACCTAGAAAAACTGCTGCCCCCTACTACTTATTAGCGAGACGCTTGACCGCCTTAGTCGCGCCGCCATCTTCTTGTCTATCGACTTGAAGGACGCCTACTACTAGATACTAATCCGAAAGGGCGACAAGTAGAAGACCGCATTCTAAACGTAGTATAGACACTTCAAGTATATAGTAATGCTATTTAGCTTAACTAACATACTAGCAACGTTCTAAGCGTATATTAACTAGGCCCTAGCCGGCCTCGTTAACACCTGCTACGTAGTATATTTAGACGATATACTAGTCTACTCCGACTCGAAGGAGGAGTATATTCGGCATCTAAGGATAGTACTTAAATAGCTCCGCAAGTTTGCTCTATACGCGAACCTAAAGAAGTGCTCATTCCTAACAGATAGGATTAAGTTTCTCGGATACATCGTCTCTATAGAAGGAGTCATCATGCATGACTAAAGGGTGTCTGTAATCGCGGAGTAGCTACAGCTAACTACCCTCTAAGAAGTGTAGGTGTTCCTAGGATTTACTAACTTCTATTGCAGATTCATACGATCCTACTCGAAGATCGTGGCCCCCCTCACGGCCCTCGCAAAGGGCGCGATTCGAGGAAAGAAGCCAGGGAGGGTACCTTAGGAGGAGGCTTAGAGCAAGGCTTTCTCTAAACTTAAAGCAGCTTTTTAAACTACGCCTGTACTTCGGCACTTTGACCTTGCTACGAAGATCCGGATAGAGACTAATGCTTTAAAATTCGTAATAGCCGCAATTATATCGCAGCTCTAGTCGTACGAAGGTAATGCGTAATAGTACCTGATTACCTTCTAGTCGCGGAAGATGCAGGGCGCTAAGCTTAACTATAAGACTCACAACTAAGAGCTTTTAGCTATTGTTAACAGCTTTAAGGAGTACTAATACTACCTCGAAGGCGTAGCGTACCCTATTAAGGTACTTACTAACTATAACAACCTTCGCGGCTTCATGGGCATAAAGCAGCTAAGTAGTCAGTAAGCAAGGTAGGCGACTTTCCTCGCTAGCTTTGACTTCATTATCTAGCATCGTTCTAGTAAGACGAATCCGGCTAATAGTCCTTCGTAACAACTAGACTACAACACTAGGGAGGAGGGTAACTAATAGCTTCTCCTTACGCTGCAAACAAAGCTTGTAGTTTAGGGTAGCAATCTGTCGTTAGCTCCTCTTGTAGGTCGACTGCAGGTCTAATAGGGCCTTATAGCCTCCGCTAGTAACGAACCCTCCTATCTAGCAGTTATGGCGACTATGTCTAGCTCGATCCGTGTAGTAGTTAACTAGCTTACATGTAGCAAGCATGCGATGTCTAAAGAACCCTTTAAAGAAGTCTCGAGACTTATTTAGCAGTTACAAGAGCGAGAACCAGAGTTAATTAATAAGGGTGTAGCCCTCTAGGACACTGCAGGCGGTCCGAAGTACTAGACTAAGTCAGGCGACTTGTAGTACTTTGACAATAGGCTCTACGTACCTGCTAACTACATACTCTGTTCGTAGCTCCTCTGTATTTATCATGACGATGAACTTACGGGCCATTTTAGTGTAGAGAAGACAAACGTACTTCTCGGACGCAAATACTAGTAGCCTACGCTAGAACAGGATGTCTCTAACTATGTCAAATCCTGCTAGACATGCTAGGTTAGCAAATCTCGGCACTATTACCCCTACAGCGATACTTAGGCGCTCCTACTACTAGAGAGACTATAGCAAGACTTGGCCATGGATTTCATTACCGATTTGCTGCTAGCAAAGTAGAAAGGCAATGTAGTTAATGCTGTCCTTGTAGTAGTCGACTAATACTCGAAGATGAATGTCTTCATCCTATGTACAAAAAAGTGCACAAGTAGCAAGCTTATGCGACTACTTCGCGACAAAGTCATATAGCGCTTTAGTGTCCCCCGTAAAATAGGAAGGATATAGGAGTACCGAGAGTACCTAGGAACCCCTAGAACATCTGCGAAACTATTAGTAAAAGATACGAAGTTTCGAGAAAGGAACGAACCTAGGAAGAAGATCCTAAGCCACGACTAGACTCCTGCAGGACGCTGTCGACCGGCTCGGCTATCACGCTATCTAGGAAACCCTAATACGAGGCGTTAGCGAAACCCTCTATTACGCTCCATGTCGTAGGACTAAGAGCAAGACCCGCTAAAGGATCTAGGTTAAGAAGAAACCTAGCCTGCAAGAGAGCCTGTTCCTTAGCCTCATCCTCCCTGATCTCACGCTCCTCGAGAGCGCGACTATCCTCGACCTCCCGGTTAACCGCGTCTAACTGTTTTCGAAGACGCATCTCCTTTACATGCGCCTCTATTATCTTCTGCAAAGCCTTAGCTAGGACTACCTTCGCATAATCGAGATCAGCAATTAGTCTTTTCTACTAATTACCTAACTTCTTCTATTCGACCTCTGTTACCTTCGCGTCATAACTCTAACAGTTGCTAAAGTAACATTACGAACATTTCCCTAAGGAAATGTGTACCTGACAAACGAGCTTTAACTCTTAACACTAAGTATAGGACTTCATGCTATCCTAGCCCTGACAATAGATTCGATTCACGCGGCATTTACGTTTCTGCGTTAAAGGGGCATTAGTGTCTAGGATGACACAAGGCAGTAATGTAGAAAGAGAAGACATTATGGCATAAAAGGAAATGACAAGAGAAACCCCGTACTAATAAGGTAGCTTAGGGACAAGCTAGGCTAAGAGGGGGATAGTATCATAAGTGTCAGGAGTACTATAAGTCATAGGATCATGAGGGCCCTAAGTGCTATAAGTCATAGTATAGTCATAGGAGTACTATAAGTCATAAGTATAGTCATAGGAGAAAGGATCTGTCACGTGAGGACAGATCCCCGGATCTGTAGGGTTAGTCTACAGATCTTTAGGCCTATAGGGGAGAAGGGATCTGTCACAGGATAATAGACCCTCGGATCTGTAGGGTTAGTCTACAGATCTATAGACACGGATCTGTCAGGTCTATTAACAGATCTAACAGAACTGCTCTGTCTCTTAAGTATATAGGATAGCTTTAGGACAGGCATTTAGGAGCTTTATGCTTAATCTTAATTTAATCCTCTCTTACTTAGAGGAGAGTTAGTTACAAGGTTAACTGCTATTGTCGATATTCTTCATAGCTCTGCAAGTCTAACACCTAGTTACCTTCCTGCTATCGGCACCTACCCTTATGACATATAAGGACATTCGTCTAGACTTTAGAGCTACTAGACTATTAGCACATAATCTGTAGATGTACATCTGTAACATGCATAAGCTAGTAGTAACTGTCAAGATCTCAGACTATATCTAAGCTCTCTACTCCCTACGCATTATTAATAACAATATATAGAAATACTACGAAATGTTCTAATAGTGCTAGAATAAGCACACTATTATATTAGAACAAGCGGCCTAATCGACATCTACCAAGAAATTAGAATAGGCATACCTAGAACTCTATAACAGAGTCGCATTTAGACTAGCTACAGAAGGCTTTAAATGGCTCTGCAGCTAGCGCTATAACAACCCTATTAAAACAGCAAAGATAGAGACAATGATTACTACACTTAGGGCAGAGGTCCTACTAAGTAACTAGCGTGCTAGCTTTGCTAATGTAGTAACAGACAACGCTAACTAATAGTGCGACTATTATTACTACTACAGGAAAAGTAGATGCTTTAAACGCTATCCTAAACTAATGAAGAAATCGTCATAGAAGAGCAAGCAAGAGGGCAGCTACAAACTAGCAAGAGGCAGAGGCTTTAAAGGGAAGGCGGTAGTAGCCTAAGCTAATAGTAGTAATGCTCTAGACACTAGCTCTAATGACTAAGACGACGATATCATATCAGATAGCTTTGCAGATATAGTTATACCTAATAGAGCTACTAGCTATTATGCATAATAGACTAATTAATAATAGACAACATAGGCGGACTCTAATGATAAGTCGGCTGCAGATAGCAGCTCTAACACTAGAGAGTCATTAATGTGACTACATGACAGTACACCTAATGCGTATACTATAGTAGCATTAGCAACCCTAGTAGTAAGCTAAGTATCGACCTAAAGAATAACAAGAAACAGCATCATGCTAGACTTAGGATTATCATATAACCTCTTTAACAAGCGAATGTACTTCAAGAACCTCAGACTACTAGCTACACCGGTTTCATTTAGCTAGGCAACTAGGAGAGGAAGTGTTACCTATTATAGTACTATTACTACTATGCTTTGTAACAAGAATAGTACTATAACAGAGATAACCTAGAACAAGGCGCTCTACTCGCTATAGTCTCATTATAGCCTAGTGTTAGTATATAAGCGGCATAGCATTACCTTAGACATATCAAGGAAACGACTTACCTAACATAACAAGACTATTAGAAGTGTTTTATTTGTCATGAATGTTATTATCATTGACAATGTTACTATCTACCCTTAGCTAAAAGATAGAGTAGTTATTACTCTAGTAGTAGCATTACTAAGGGCAGACACTAATAGATAGCACTAGTAGCTTAGCTACATTAGGAGCCGAATCCTTAACGCTAGCAAGAACCTTACTATAGGCCTAGAAAGCATTAACATATCTAAGCTATACTACTATAAACTATATAAGCTGTTAAGAGCCTAGCGAATTGTCTTAAGAGAACTAAGACCTACACTATTACAAGCACTACATGAGGTACACATAGACCTAGTAGGACTAATCACCCTAGCCGACTGCCATAGATGCCGCTAGATACTCTTAATAACTAATAGCAAAACCCGCTAATACTTTATGTTCTTCCTACATATAAAGGGTAAAGTACTAGATTATATCCGCATGTTTATATAGGCTATATAGACCTAATTTAAAGCTACCCTAAAGGTCATCTTTACTAATAGGAGTAGCGAGTTTGTTAACAAACTGCTAGCGGAAATAGCAAGCAACTAAGGCATTAGATAGGATATATTAGTGCTAAATATACTAGAGTAAAATAGTACTACGGAATTAGTAAACAAGTCTATACTTAGTAAAGCTAGAGTCATGATAATCGATTTATGCCTCCTGCTAGACATGTAGATGTTCGCTGTTAAGTACACTGTCTATGTAACTAATAGGCTAGCTAATCTTAGGACTAAAGCAATCCCTACAAAGCAGTTTAAAGTAGACCTTAATGCTAGTAGAGACACCCTACAGGATCTTACCTACCTTAGACAGTTTAGCTATAAGGCATATGTGTATAATAACAAGCTGCCTAACTCTTAGAAGTTTGCCTCAAGAGCCCTGATTAGATAATTCGTTAGCATGTAAGACAACTTAGAAACAAACTACATAGTCTAGTAACTATACCTTAACAAGAACTCCTAGTAGAAGTCCAGGATTTTCACAACGCCGCATGTTAGCTAGAATGAGGACATAGTGTTTAGACAGGCCGTAGGGCACTCTACTAGACTGTTGCTACTACTACTAGCATCTACAGAGCCTTTCCTTGTTTAAGGGGAGATGCTTCATAGGAACAAGCTAACGCTAGTAGAGTAGCTAGACGTCGTAGAGTAACTAGACTATAACTAGCTAGACTACTACGCGTTAATAGGACAGCTAGATTACCATAGAACTATACTACCTGTAGGAGCTAGCGTAACAACCTCTAGTAATCCTGAAATGCTGCTAGAAGACTCTCTAATAACTGTACCTGTCTCTTTACTACATAACCCTTAACTACAAACTCTACCTAGCAAACTAATAGGGAAGGTATGCTAACCTTTTACTACTACCCTACATAGCTAAAAGGCTTAGTAATTAGTCCTGTAACAGGGCTGATTACAGTTAGCTACATATGCACACACACTATAACCCGAGAAATATCCGCAAGGTCACGTGATGCCAAGCCTGCAGCTAGTACCTGTATGTCTAGCATCTCAAATATCCGCGAGGTCACGTGACGCCAAGCCTGCAGCTTGCGCCTGTATGTCTAGCATATCACGAACTACTAGCTAACAACCTACTACTAGGAGATTAAGGGGAGTATACTCTAACAGAGTAATAATACTACTAACGCCTGCTAGAATACATAATAGGAGGTATACTGCCTTAGAACGAACTACTATTGCTAGATAACAATAGTAACACTATAATGACACTATTCTAGACTATATTACTACAGGGGAAGCGAAAGTGTAATGACACTAGCACATCTCTACTACTAGCACTAACTAGAACCCGATTAAGTAGAGGAAGAAGCGTTATTAGGCAAGACTACAAGAAGCTTAACGCTAGTTAAATAGTAATAGCATACTAATCTGCCTTTAATGCTACGAAGGCAGAAGACCCTAAGACCTATGTATAAGCGATAGCTCGCTCTAATGCGCCTATATAGCAGAGAGCTATAAGGAAAGAGGCAGATAGACTAAAGTCTACTAGTACTATTAAATAGGTTCTAATAAACACGATCCTAAAAGGCATTAAACTACTACATAGTAAATAGGTGTTTAAGATCAAGAAGCTAGCTAATAGAACCATGAAGAAATACCGCGCTAGGCTAACAGGGAAGGGCTTTACTTAGAGGCTAGGGATCGACTTTGTTAACACTTTCGCCCTAACACTAAGGGTTTAACACTTTCGCCCTAACACTAAGGGTTTAACACTTTCGCCCTAACACTAAGGGTAGCCTTTACGCTACTACTTATAGCGCTCTCTTATGCTAATAGCTAGAAGATAAAAGTTGTCGATGTAGAGCAAGCATTCCTGCACCTAAACATTAACAAAGACATATACATGTACCTACTAGAGGGCCTTAAAGATAATGCTATGTAAGATAGTAAGAACATAGTCATCAAAATTATGAAGGGACTCTATAGGCTTAAGTAAGCCGCAAATCTGTAGTATAGCCATGTTATACGGACTCTCATAAAACTTGGCATGCGCTAGATAGAGACTAATGCCTATGTATTCCTTAGTAATAGATGCATAGTCCTAGTACATGTAGACGACTTTCAGATATTCTCCCTATTAGAAACTAGAATTAACAGCTTCATTGCATAAATGAAAAGGTCATACCTAATCAAACTAGTAACAACTAACCTCTTCCTTAGAATCTAGCTACAGCTATAGCGTAATAGTAACATCAGGTTATTATAGCGCTACTATGTAGAGGAGAAAGTTAGGAAGCATAACCTACTAGATAGTCGCCTAATAAAGCTCCCTATTAATTAGCACATAGAACTATTAACGATACTATGCAAGAAAGAGCAATATTAAGAATATAACTAAATTATTAGTAAACTCTAACATCTTGCGAACTACATAAGACTAGATATCGCCTTTGTAGTTAACTACTTAGCTAGGTTCCTTGTAAACCCTAATAACTGTCACATCTATGTAGCTAAGCATATATGGAGATATGTAGTAGGCATACTAGATAAGGGTTTAGAATTTCGCTATAGGCTATTAAAGATTAAAGCGTACTTAGACTCAGATTTCATAGGCGACCCTGCTACTATCAGGTCATGCTTAGGTACTGTCATTATACTCGCTAGAGCCCTAGTACTATAGAGATCACGCCTTTAACAAGAGGTAACACTGTTAAGCATAGAGGCCGAATATGTCGCTCTGACTAAGATAGTCAGGGAGGTTAACTAGGTCCTAAACATGCTCTATAAGCTCTAGACATTTACTAAGCTCGCCCTATTAAAGGTGATAGTGCAGGTTAATAATAAGTCGGCCATATTGTTAACAACAGACTATATAAACTTAAGGAGGTCAAAACATGTTAATCTGCGAAACTATTACTATAGACAACAATATGACCTTAGTAGAATCAATGTTGTCTATGTTAATACCTTAAAGTAACTAGCTAACACTCTAACTAAACTAAAAGGCAATGCTACTATTATCTAACAGAAACAACATATAAAGACTAATCTCATATGTTAAAACTAGAAGCCTACTACCTTAGGCACTATTGTTAGTCATTAATAACTATTTTCTTGTTTCATATGTTGCTTTTCCTAATGTACAACGAAAATCATGAAGGAGATAGCAGACGTAGCTACTCTTTAGCCTAGAAGACTAGTAGCCTAAGAGAGGTAATACCTCCGCTAATAGAGACCTGAAATGTTAATAACTATTAACTAAGGAAGTCTATTAGTCCCTTACCTAGCTTAACGCTAGACACCTTAACTAATGCTACAAATTAATAACTAATGCTCCCTCCCTAACCTAGGATTACTATGCTACTAGCATGCTATTACTACCTATTAGGCTTCTTCTTAAACTCTATGTGCTTGTCGAAATTGTTAACGGCATGCTAGACTGCCTAGCGCATGCGGGCTAGCATCTGCTCACGGGTAGTAGTAGCACTGTAGTTAAAGTTAACAATAAGCTACCTACGCTAAGAACCCTAACTTAACGACTTATAAACTAAAGTCTTAAAGCTAGTATTAACCTAATCGCTATTATATGTTAATAAGCCCTAAGGAATCTGACGTAATGCACTAGCCTAGCTACTAGCACTAGCTATAGAGGCATTAGAGCTAGTAACAGACCTAGCGTAGTTCTAACAAGATTTGCTAGTAGAGAGGCGCTAAAGAGACTCTACTAATAATAGACCTAGGCCTAATAGAAGACGCGATAGAGTGTCGTCATTAAAGCTATAGAAGGAATCTACATCATCATCGCTAATGTTAATAGGAGCATCAGGGTCGGCACTAGTAGTAGAGGCAGAACGAGCGCGAGGAGTAGCTATATAAGTACTATGGCTACACCTAGCTATCTAGTTGTCATAGGCGTAGTAGAGACAAGCGCTATAGAATAATAGCTTGCTACTATTAGGCAGGACAAAGCCTATACAGCCTAACTTGAATAGACGAGTAGTACCCTGACGCCTATACCTACTATACCTATCCTCATCGTTAAAGACAACAGTACCCCTAGCCGACGATGCAAGGATAGAGGGGATGTAGTTGCTACTCCTATGAGGATTTATGGTCTACCTATCACGAAGCTCTAGAGTCTCGACAATAGCATATAGGCTCCTAGAATCCTTAAAGCTAGTAGCGAATCTGTCTATGTTATTAGAGGTCTCTAAGGAAGGGTCGCTAGTTACTATAGAAGTCGATAGAGAGTCTAAGAAACGATGAGAAGTAGTAGATGTTAATGTAATAAAGAAGGATTAAACTAGAAAATTAGCTGCTTTTATAGATGTAGTAGCTGTTTGCTACTAATGTAACTTATATACAATTAGTAATTTACAGGTATACATTAAGATCATTCTAGCATTTACAAGCGAAATTAGCAATGTGATTACTATAACTACATGTAGCATGTAAGCAGCAAAAGTAACTATTGCGAATAGGCATGACTATACTAACATGTAGTAAATAAGTAACTTGCAGATAGGGGAGTATTATGAATCTGCTCTATTACGTGATTACTACTAAGGTAGCACATAATATCAGACGAAATAGCCGCATAGTAGATAGTCTAATACTAATACGGTTAATACTAGGGGGCCATTAGAACCGCATGGGTTCTAATGCCTACCCTTAGCATGTAGTGACCCTGCTACATATGGCAAGGGGGTCCTTCGTACATACGTTAGCTCATATGTCGTCTAAGTAGGATCAGTTGTCAATGTAGGACGCCCCTATGTCGCTAACTCTACAGTACCCCTACGGGGTTAGGCTTAGACATGCTTTCCCTAATTAAGGAGCGTTAGGGGTTATAAGTACCCTTAGTGCTACCTCTGTAATAAGCAGAAAGTAGCGCTGTCTTGTACCTACTAAAAGGTCGGATTACTCTGTCACACTACGAGATATTTCTATATTATATAGCATATACATCTATATTAGTTCTGCTTTCTCCCCCCTGCTTTGTAGTCTAGCAGAGAATACTACGATATGTCTAGAGTACTACGAACTTGTAACTAACGCGTAGCAAGCGCTATCCCGAGCGCCCGCGATAGTGAAGCTAGCCTAAGTAACTAGCCTGCAGAAGTACCCCCTGCAAGCGACACTACATTAAGCGACAGTTCCGCTAGAGGCTAATTACGCGGCAGACAAGGTAATAGACCCCCTGCATAGGGAGTACAGCTAACCCTAACTATCGACCTAGCCCTTGTAGCCATGATTGTCAATTAGGTCGCGAACTGCCTTGCGAACTAGAGCTAGAGCCGCACTGCTTCTAGTAGCGACAATGGCGAGGACGACGAAGACGTCGCTATAAGCGGTACTAATAAACTAGCGGACGAAGAAATCTAGCGAGATTTCACGCTAGGGGCCCGCGAAGATAACTTACTAGGAGGCGCAGACCCTCCGCGTGTGCCTGCGAACCTAGTGCCTAAATTTAGGGCCATAGTAGGCTAACTAGGAGGTAGTCGTAACGCATGTAACCTGAAGCTATTTAAGGGAGACACCCTAAAGGAGGCTTAAACTTTCTTGTAGGCATGTAAGGCAGTTTTCGTGCTTAACCTACGCGGATATTCTATAGAGGGCAAACGAGTCGCCTTTAGTGTAATGTAGCTTGAAGAGGATAAGGAACCTCGTAATAATTAGCATGAGCGGTATGACCTTATGCGGGTCTATGACAGAACGTATACATAGGCAGAATTTCGCTAGTTCTATGTCGACTAGGTTAAGGATCTAGGGAATCGCGCCCTTACTATGTCTGTTAAGTACGAGAAGGCTAAGCAGGGGAAGGGACAAATAACCTCTAGCTTCGCTACCTACCTCGCTATACTCGAGAGACAGATGCTACCCTATACTAAGATGTAACGTGTATAGCACTTGCTTGTCAAACTTGAAAACAATCTTCGGAATATAATCATGACTTTTCATGAACTTCTGACAACTCGGCAAGACCTCGTGTCCCTTGCGACATGTATAGAAATCACCTTGAAGCGAAATGGAAAATCGGGTAGTAAGGACAATAAGCGTCTAAGCCCTGAGGACCTACTAAAGGGCCGCTATCACAAGCGCCCTAGGGGTCACGTCTAACGCGGTAGTTCATTCTAGAGGAGTAAGCCCTTCAAGCTAAAAGACAGTAGTAAGAAGCCTCCGAGTAGCTGCTACATCTGTAGAGTAAGGGACTACTAGGCGGCTCGCTATCCTAAACGAAGTGATAGGAAGAAGGTAAGCAAGGTGACTAAAACCTCCCTAGAGGGGAGGCGAAAGAAGAACAAGCCTAAGACAACTAAATGGCTACCGCGGGTATCTAAGCTGTCTGTCACTAATAGTGTAGACTTATGGCCTGCCTAGCGCTTATCCGGTATAGTCCGAGTTAATAGCTCGCTTAAGCTAGTAGACTATATGTTAGATAACCTTGCGGAGGTTAACGTGATACCCTAGAGAGTAGTCGTACGGCTCGGTTTGAAGCTAATCCTAGGAGCCCTGCTGCCTACTATGAAGTCCTTTTAGGGCGAAGGCGTAGCGGCTTAAGGCGCGTACAACGTGCACCTCTAACTCACGGACTCCTTAGGAGAAGTACGCGAGACTAACGAAGTCTTCTACACTGAAGACGTTCCTAATAAGGAGCTCCTACTCGGCCGCCCTTAGCGCTACAAGCAGGGAGTCGTTGTTAATAGAGCTACTAATAACTAGTTCTATAGCTCTATAGGCGAAGTTCCTGTAGTACAGATACGTGACGCACATAGCTTCTACAAGGACATGAAGAAGGTCTAATGCGTGTATATAGTCTACATACAGAACGTCAAGGAAGACGTTACCCTTCTACCTAAGTTAGAGGAATACGCCGATATTTTCGACGTAGAGGCTGCGGCCTATGCCTAGGCCCTAGACGCGGAACATGCGATTAACCTTAAGGAGGGTTACAATCCTCTGTATCGACCTCTATACCCTATGTCGGAATCGTAGCTTAAAACACTTCGAGACTACCTCTACAAGGCGTAAAGGAACGCGTGGATCCGACGAAGCAACAGCGAGGCTAGAGCGTTAGTCATGTTCGTCCTAAAGAAGGACAACACACTCCGCCTATATGTTAACTATAGGGGCCTTAACGCTATAACCTAGAAAAACCGCTGCCCCCTACTACTTATTAGCGAGACGCTTGACCGCCTTAGTCGCGCTGCTATCTTCTTGTCTATCAACGTAAAGGACGCCTACTACTAGATACCGATCCGAAAGGGCAATAAGTAGAAGACTATATTCCGAATGTAGTATAGACACTTTAAGTATATAGTGATACTATTTAGCTTGACTAACATACTAGCAATTTTCTAAGTGTATATTAACAGGGCCCTAGCCGGCCTCGTTGACACCTGCTACGTAGTATATTTAGACGATATACTAGTCTACTCTAACTCGAAGGAGAAGCATATTCGGCACCTAAGGATAGTACTTAAATAGCTCCGCAAGTTCGCTCTATACGTAAACCTAAAGAAGTGCTCATTCCTGACAGATAGGATTAAGTTTCTTGGATACATCGTCTCTACGGAAGGAGTCATCATAGATGACTAAAGGGTGTCCGCAATCGCGGAGTAGCTACAGCTAACTACCCTCTAAGAAGTGTAGGTATTCCTAGGGTTTACTAACTTCTACCGCAGATTTATACGGTCCTACTCGAAGATCGTAGCTCCTATCACGGCCCTCGCAAAGGGCGCGATTTAAGGAAAAAAGCTAGGGATAGTGCCTTAGGAGGAGGCTTAGAGTAAGGCTTTCTCTAAACTTAAAGCAGCTTTTCAAACCGCGCCTATACTTCGGCACTTTGACCCTACTACGAAGATCCGGATAGAGACTAATGCTTCAAAATTCGTAATAGCCGTAATTATATCGCAGCTCTAGTCGCATGAAGGTAGTACGCGATAGTACCTAATTGCCTTCTAGTCGCGGAAGATGCAGGGCGCTAAGCTTAACTATAAGACTTACAACTAAGAGCTTTTAGCTATTATTAACGGCTTTAAGGAGTACCGACACTACCTCGAAGGCGTAGCGCACCCTATTAAGGTGCTTACCGACTATAATAACCTTCGCGGCTTTATAGGCATAAAGCAGCTAAGTAGTTAGCAAGCAAGGTAGGCGACTTTCCTTACTAGCTTTGACTTCGTTATCTAGCATTGTTCTAGAAAGACGAATCTAGCTGACGGTCCTTCGTAACAACTAGACTATGACACTAGGGAAGAGGGTAACTAACAGCTTCTCTCTACGCTGCAAACGAAGGTTGTAGTTTAGGGTAGCAATCTGTCGTTAGCTCCTCTTATAGGTCGACTACAGGTCTAATAGGGCCTCATAGCCTCCGCTAGTAACGAACCCTCCTATCTGGCAGTTGTAGCGACTATGTCTAGCTCGATCTGTGCGGTAGTTAACTAGCTTACATGTAGTAAGCATGCGATGTCTAAAGAACCCTTTAAAGAAGTCTCGAGACTTATTTAGTAGTTACAAGAGCGAGAACTAGAGTTAATTAATAAGGGTGTAGCCCTCTAGGACACCGCAGGTAGTCCGAAGTACTAGACTAAGTCAGGCGACTTGTAGTACTTTGATAATAGGCTCTACGTACCTGCTAACTACGTACTCTGTTTGTAGCTCCTCTGTATTCATTATGACAATGAACTCGCGGGCCATTTTAGTGTAGAGAAGACGAACGCACTTCTCGGACGCAAATACTAGTAGCCTACGCTAGAACAGGATGTCTCTAACTATGTCAAATCCTGCTAGACATGCTAGGTTAGCAAATCTCGGCGCTATTACCCCTACAGCGATACTTAGGCGCTCCTACTACTAGAGAGACTATAGCAAGACTTGGCCATGGATTTCATTACCGATTTGCTGCTAGCAAAGTAGAAAGGCAATGTAGTTAATGCTGTCCTTGTAGTAGTCGACTAATACTCGAAGATGAATGTCTTCATCCTATGTACAAAAAAGTGCACAAGTAGCAAGCTTGTGCGACTACTTTGCGACGAAGTCATATAGCGCTTTAGTGTCCCCTGAAGTATCCTATTAGATCGAGGTTCTGTCTTTACTAGTAAATACTAGCAAGAATTTGTGTTTAAGGCGCGTGTTAAGTACTACCTAAGTATAGCATTCTATCTACAGACTAATAGTTAGACTAAACGTATGAACTAGACTCTTAAGTAGTACCTTCGGTGCTACTACGCTAAGAACCAGGATACCTAGGCCGACGTAATTCCTATGGCGGAATTTGCAGTTAATAACAGCGTGTATGCTACTATGCGCATGTCGCTATTTTAGATTCTTTTTGGCTTTAATCCGGAAATACACCTAGAACCGCCTTAGGACAAGTCTTCTAAGGAGAGGGTGCTAGCTGCCGCGGAATTAGCGTGGCGTATGCGCGAGGTACATTCGGTGCTAATAGAACACTAGAAAAAGGCCTCAGAATCCTAGATTAAACATAATAACGCCTATGCTAAACTGATGTAGTACGTAGTTAGTATGAAGGTGTTACTATTAACAAAGAATCTCAAGCTAAAACTTCTAAGCAAGAAGATGACGCTAAGGTTCGTCGGACCCTTCCAGATACATGACGTAATAGGCTCGCAGGCATACTAGCTATCGTTACTATTGTCGTATTATGTGCATGACGTCTTCTACGTATCTCTACTTAAACTATAGGTATAGCGTAAGGGCGAAGAGCCCGCGGACCTGATGCTAGTAGCAGAAGAGAACGAAGAGTAGGAAGTTAAGAGTATTAAGGATAGTATGTAGCGTAAGGGCGTAACGCACTATCTAGTCAAGTAGAAAGGATACCTACCTAAGTACACATAATAGGTTCTAGCCGAAGACTACAAGAACGCTCTAGAAGCTATTCGTGAATTCGAAGAGTAGAGGAGGCATAAGCAGGGCTTAAGAAGGTCGATTCGTAGGAAGATAAGGGCTTCGGAGCAGAATTCTTGACATGTGTATATAGCGCATAACGCGCAGAGTAATAACGAGAAGCAAACGCCCTACTCATACATTATTGATGCCTAAAGGCATACCTAAAATAAACCTAAGGAGAACAAGAGACATGCTTAGATTAGCTTCGTAGCTAATGCTTAGCGACTACTAGTTAGGGGCTTCCTAACTAAACCCGAAGCAGGAGAGTCTTTCTTGTTATAGTCTACTAGGGACTACCTACTCGCACGGGGTCTACTAAACACCCCGAAGCGACTATAAGTAACAGGGGTAGTAACGCTACAAAGAGAGGCTAGCATCTTCTTCTTTAGTAGGTTGCGAGGGAGCTCGTCTTTAGAGCCTATAGTAGCTAGAGAACTAGCGACATCCTTACTACGCCTAGTCGCGACGACTACCTCATCCTTAGCATCAGAAGGCGAGGAGACTCGAGCGTGCTTGCGGCTGTCGCGCTTAGCCCTCGAGATCATCTTGCGCTTCTTAACATGAGTGTCGACTACATCATTAGACTTAGTGTCCCCCTTAGGCGTAACCGGTATAGTGACACTATAGCGCGAAGGGATCACGTTAGGACCGAAGGTATCCTAGACGTCGTCATCCTCCTCATCCTCAAAGATCTGGCCTAGAGGCTTGTACCTTAGCGTCTTGACAGACGTAGTATAGGTCGCAAGTAGAGAAGGTTCGGCTTCCTTGTCGCTAACCTTAATTTCAGCCCTGGCCTTCTTCTTCTTCTTAGATAATAGCGTCGAGGCGGCGTAGGCAGTAGCGCTATAATGTGTTAGCTATACGCACGCGACAGGATTCAAGTAAGTAACTTACGGCTTAGTCCTTAGGACTAGCTTAGAGGCAGGCTGTCTCTTAGTATGGCGCTAGGGCATGGCCTTAGTAGCAGGAGCGTTAAATTGCTTGATAACCTTCTTGCAGATCATCTGCATCTTAAAGTCATCGTTAATAGAGGCAAGGGCCCTGAGTTACTAACGCTAACGGCTAGTCGGATATTTCTCAACGCTAATGTTAGCCTAGCGGAGAAAGTTAGCATTTATACTTAGAGGGTACCCGCACTATATGCGTACTATAGCAAAGGTCTCGACCCTAATAGTTAGCACCTTCAAGATCTTCTAGACTAAGTCTACGATTAGACCTAGACAAACGTTTTCGCCTGTTAGCAGAGAGTCGAAGCGAACACTACTATGAGAATAGTTAGTAGTCGCGGTAAAGCACGAGAGGGCGCCTAGTAGGTAGGCGAGTACCTCGCGGTACTTAGCCTGTAGCCTGTTTATAGTTAGAGTGCCTTTAGTAATCCCCTTGTTACGCGTACTCTAGAAGTTATCGATGTTATAGCAGAGCTAGTTGTACTCGCTATACACCTCTTTAGGGAGGTCTTGGCATTTTTGATGCTTGCTATTATAGTTAACATAATTGCAGTAGACACTACCCTCATTAAATCCGCTAACATAGATCTTAGCTACGCTTCGGTTAGTATAAGCTACGCATACCTCGCGGGTAGGGGACGCCTTACTAACACGCGGAGGAGAAATGTATGCAGCTTAGCTACTAAGGTTGTCAAGGCATTGTCGACATAAGCGACAATCGCGAGTAGAGCGAGTAGCGTCAAACTTAGTCTGCAGCATATAAGCCATTATAGCTAAGATGAGTTAGTTGATCTTAATTAATTGATTGAAGAAGAAGAAGCTCTAGTTTAGACCCGCAGACATGGCGAGGCGCAAGCTAAGCGAAATAGGAGCGGAGGTTAATGTTAGTGTCTTAGAACAGGAAGTTTAGGAAAGCGACGAGGTTTTTATACCCTCTGACAGCCCCCCTGTTACCTACCGCAACTATTAAGCTAGTGACTCGAACTACATGCGCAGAGTACCTACCTTTAGTTAACTTACAAGGGGACCGAACAATGTAATAACGGATAACGTAGCTATTACGCATGTACGCTAACTATACTCGTGCTAGCCTACTAGCATGAAAATGTGGCGAGGCCCGCGCTAGGAGCGCGCTACTGCCGTTTCGAGCGGCACGCGTAGAGCGTCCGCGTACTTTCCTACTACCCTAAGGTTCTGTAACACGTTCTTCATAGTCATAACTAAATAGGGACAGCTAAGCTACTTAGCAAGGCTAGCGCGTATACTCGCCCTATAATTTCAAGGATTAACTAAAGTATGTGCTTATAGTGTCCTGATATCTTAATCTGCATGTAAAGCGAAGGTGTTATGAAGCCGCCTAACATGTAACAGGTTAAAACCCGCCTGAGTTAGCAGCCTCTGCCCTGTATTCGCTACGAAGGTGTTAAGGTATACGCATGACACATGTTATGTAGGCTATCTACCTATTTACCCTTGCGCGGTGTAAGCATGCTATATCCTGTACCCTATACGTTCCGCGTGTATTACTTAGTAAGGCTAGGGACATCCTCATAGGAGTAGGGGCAGTAATACGGTTAATACTAGGGGGCTATTAGAACCGCATAGGTTCTAATGCCCGCCCTTAGCATGTAGTGACCCTACTACATATAGCAAGGGGGTCCTTCGTACATACGTTAGCTTGTATGTCGTCTAAGTAGGATTAGTTGTCGACGTAGGACGCCCCTATGTCGCTAACCCTACAGTACCCCTACGGGGTTAGGCTCGGACATGCTTTCCCTAATTAAGGAGCGTCGGGGGTTATAAGCACCCTTAGCGCTACCTCTGCGATAAGCAGAAAGCAGCGCTATCTTGTACCTACTAAAAGGTCGGATTACTCTGTCACACTACGAGATATTTCTATATTATATAGCATATACATCTATATTAAATACATTACAATCTACCTTTAGTAAGACACGCTACTAGCATCAACTATGTCTATTGTCATTAAGTTTAGCTGCTAAAGCGGCTAGTTAGTACACGTCATAGCACTAACGTTGTTACTTAGCAGGCTAGACTACCCTTAACAAATAATCTGTCTCTAAGCCTATGATTAAAGATGTAACGTACAGTGTTAGCAATCTAGGCATATACTAGTTGCTTGCTTAAAAGAGTAGTGTTTCTCTAAGGTAGTAGTACAAGGTAGTACTAGACAGGAACGAGTGACTTTTTGCATGCGCGAGCGAGACAGACGTAATTCCTAGCTACTTGTACTTAGAGTATGCAAACTAGGCATAAACCCGCCCCTGCTAATACTCTTACCCCTTAACTTCTAGCGTCATGAATGCTACTCATACTATATAATGCATGATATGTAACATCCTTGATGCCCTTCTATACCCTATCTAGATTATATACTACATAAGCGTTAAAGGTCTACTTAAGGCTATAGCTACTTTCGACGAAGTAGCATAGAGCTACTAGTAGTTCTATTATAAGGGACTACATAGTAGGTTAGAGTAGTACGCTAAAGCGCTAAGAGCTATCTACTACTAATTAGAGAGACAGCTTAGAGTCATCTCTAAGTAGCAGATTAGTATAGTCTAAGTCAAAGGGCGCTACCTCTAATCGTAACACATATCTAGGTAAGACTAAGGGAATACTCTTAGGAAAGTAGACGTAGATAGATTTTAGCTAGAAAGCGCTTTGTAAAGAGTAGGAGTAGGCTATACGTAATAGCAAGGAGTAAAGACTCTAGATTACATCTCTTAAACAGCATGACTCTAGAGACAACTACTATCCCTAGGCTGCTAGCCGTAGATGTAGAGCCCTACCTATCGCCCGGAATTCGCTCTTAGTAATCTTTCGAACAGCTACTATGCTAACCCTTAACTTACTAATAGCATTGTTACTAACGCATGTTCCTTAAACGCTAGCTACAACTAAACTAACAGACGTCCTATCCGCGACCCTAGGCTAGCTAAGCGCCATCTCTGTTAAAATCAATTGTAAGTAGGGGCGTAAGTCTAATTATCATTTATAGAGTAGAATGCAACTTAGAGTGTAAGTTTACTAGGATATAAGTAGTATCTCCTCTACTTTGCTAGGATTACATTATTGTCTTAGTCAGGTAGTTTAGACCTAAGTTGTCATAGTATACTACTCTATACCCGCACATAACTCATGTGCGCTAGCACGCCGTCTGGTCTTAAGTTAGATAGCGCGCTCCGCGGGATTAGTTAGTAGTCCTTATACCTTTACTACTACTCCTGTACCTTCTTAGATACTTTGTACGCAATTCTGTTAACTACTAAAACACGTCCCTGACATTATTAAGTACCTATACACATGTATAACGACATAACGGCTTGTTACTAAGAGCACATAAGCACACATAGCGCCGCTAGTAGCGCCGCATAGTTTAGGTTCACGGAGTTTAGGAGTTTTAGCGTATAGAGTTACAAACAGACGTCCTGCGTAGCATGATAACATAATCGCGAAGCATGATACATAATTTAGAGATACTAGCAAGACAGCATAGCAAAGCTCTAGGGTACCCTTAAGCCTGCTTGCTATAACACCTAGCTCTTTACTTAGGTTCTATCTAAGCTAGAAGCAGACAATACCTAGACCTATACCCTGACTACCTACAATAGTTACGCCTTAGCGTAAGAGCTAGATGTCTAGTAGCGTTAGTAGGCGTTACATGAAAAGGCCCTAACTGCCTTGCGCTAGGTAACCTTTATAGCAGAGAACGAGTAGGAGGAGGACATCTTAGACAGTCTAGAGGCATTTACCTATGTAGTCTAGTAGAACCCTAAGGACATCTTTAAGGAGGTAGCAGATCTAATCGACTACTCCTACTATACTATCATAGAACGTAACTTAGCGCTCGAAGCTGTCAAGCTTAATAAGGGCAAGTACAATAAGCTTAGCAAGAAGTACATACATGTCGCGTATACCCTATAGTAACTTCAAGAAGCCTAGTTACTAGAAGAGATCGGTTACGCTTAGTAGTAATTAGTAGAGTCGGCCGAACGTAACAAATCTTAAAAGAAGCTAATCAAGGAACTCTAAGCTAAGCTAGCTAAGGCAGACGAGATAGATGTAGTAAACGCTAAGCTAAAGGACGAAGTCACGAAGTTAAAGGAGGAAATCCGGGGGCTTGCGGCCTTGCGTAAGAGGCCGCCTCTACCCCCTAGCACTTAGCTAGCTTAGCTAGAGTCGCTCGGTAACCTAGCGGCTTTTAGCTTAGCCTACATTAACCTAGAGCAAGTTAAGGCTATTAAGACTAATCGCGGTATTCTGAATCCTACTAAGTTCGATAGTAAGAATGTAGGTAAGAAGTTCTACCCGTAGCTCTTATCTATGGCGTAGAAGCTAGACTCTACGTCCTTCAAGAACCTTGACGCAGGATTAAGATACGTGTAGAGCTTCCTTAAGGGCGCTACATAGTAATACATGAATCCCTGTATCCTAGCACTATTCGTAAGGCCTTGTAGTAACCCCTTCCGCTTAATTAAGGAGCTTATCTCCTACCTTTAACGCTGCTACGGCGACATTGACATAGAAGCCTAGGCTATAACTAAGCTTTACTATCTCGAGTAAGGCAAGGATATGTTCTCTGCCTTCTACGCTAAGTCTTAGCAGTACGCTAACTACGCGGGCCCTATAGCCCTAGCGACAAGGCTGTTTATGTTACATAACAAGATTAATGGCTAGTACGGTCAGGTCGTGAATGACGGCACTAGCTACAGCAAGGAGGTACTTAAGGACAGCCTAACTTAGAGGGTCCCTGACCCTAACAAGTTTGTTAACTGTTATCGCAAGTTAGAGCTTTAATTCGAGACTAACGCTAAGTGTAAGAAGCATGCTAATCCGAAGCTAGCTGCTAGCACGTCAAACTGCCTAGGCACTTCTAACTCTGCTACGTCTATACCTGCTAGTTATCTAGCAAGTACTTAGTACCTATCACGTCTAGCTAGTACTTCTTACCACCCTCTTAGCGCGCTAGCAGGTAGAGCGAGCGCTCTGCCTAAGTAATACTATAGCAACCTTCCCTGTCTTACTAACGCTAACCGCGCGTAGTTAATAGCTAAGGGCCGTTGCTACTATTACTACGAGAAGGGTCATACCTCCCGCAAAGTTAACAAGTACCCTGTAGCTAAGGCCCTAGGTAACACAAGTAGTATTCGCACGCTACGTAACAACTTCCTTAGTGTAAGCACTAAGGGCTTAGGCGCCCTAGCTAGCAATAATGAGGCTTTAAAAGCTAATGCTACCTCTTAAGTACGACAAGATGCAGCGAGCAAGATAATAAACGAGAATTAAGAGTGTTAGCCGCCTTGACCTTACTGTTAGCAGATACTAAAGGCCCTGTTGTTATGCCCTATGTACTTATACAGACCTTAGTTAATAGCTATGCAGTTACAACCTACCTTGACAATAGTATTAATTCTTAATTCGTTTACCCTAACTTTGCATGAAAACATAACCTTACGCTCTTTCCCCTTTCTTAGTCATATGTAGTCAAGCTTGGCGATAGTACTACTATCGCCTCCTATATTACCTATATGGCGCTCTTCGACGTCGCTATAGGGAAACATGTAGAATCTATGCACGCATTTGTAGCGCCCCTTTAATACGATTTAGTGTTAGGTTAGCCGTAGTTTGCTAAGTACCGCCCTAACGTCGATTATCAAGCAGGCATAGTAGTAATAGACTCCTAGCATTACTGTTAACACTGCCTTAAACACTAGACGCATAAGTCCCTAGTCGCGCTAGCCCTTGATTACTAACTATACTATGCTTTACAGGCAGATAGGATCAAGGTTAAACGCATGTTAGCACAGGACACTTACGACCTCATTATGACAGGATCAGACGAGGTGTATTACTATACTATCTAGCTAGATCCTGTCCTTAATGTACACGCTACTAGCGCAGACAACTTCGCTAAGTTTATGGCTAATAAAGCCACGACTAACCCGCTAGAGGTGTTGCCGCCCTGCTATTACTACTTAGCTATGGCGTTTTCTAAGGATAAGGCAAAAGAGTTGCTACTACATCGCCCTAGACTAGATCACGAGATCTACTTGAAGCTAGGAGCTAAGCCTCCTTATAAGAAGCTATACGCCATGTCTTAGCGTAAGAATAAGGCAATTAAGAAGTAGGTCGACGACTAACTTAGGCAGGGGTTTATACATCTAAGCAACTCTCGCATAGCCGCACTAGTGATTATAGTGAAGAAGCTGTCTAGTAGCCTGCGAGTATGCGTAGATTACCGAGCCTTAAACGCTATCACTATTAAGAACAGGTACCCTATTCTAGTAATCCAAGAAACCTTAGCACAAGTAGTAGGGAAGAAGTACTATACTAAGCTCGACGTAGTTATAGCATTTAACTAGATCCGCATCACAGAAGGCTACGAGTAGCTGCTAGCGTTTAATACGAGGTTCGGCTAGTATAAGACGTTAGTAATACCATTTAGCCTCTATAATGCCCTGGCTACATTTTAGTCCTATATTAACAAGGCTTTGCACAAGTACCTTAACGACTTCATATTAGCCTATATTAATAATGTCCTTGTCTTTAGCGATACCCTTAAAGAACATATCAAGTATGTTAACAAAGTCATATAGCGTTTACATGACACTAGGCTATAGATCGATATTAATAAGAGCGAGTTCTATGTGTAGCAAACAAGGTTCCTTAGTATCATAATTTCTACTAAAGGGGTAAAGATAGATCTAGCAAAGGTGTCTGCTATTATAGAGTAGGAGACACTACAGAAGCTAGAGGATGTCTAGGCCTTCGTAGGATTCGCTAACTTCTACAGGCAATTCATCTTTCGATATTCGTGGCTTGCTACGCTACTAACTAACCTCACGTATAACGATCTAGTAACAGGGAAGAAGCTAGTCTTTAAGTAGGACGAACGCATGTAACAAGCGTTTAACAAGCTAAAGTAGGCCTTCGCTTCTAAGCTAATCCTAGCTTACTTTAACCCTTAGAAGGAAACTATGATCAAGACAGATGCATCTGATAGTGTAATAGCCTACGTAGCCTCGTAGCTCTAGGACGGCCTATAGAAGCTAGTAGCGTACTTCTTAAAGAAGATGACACTAGCTAAACGTAATTACGACATCTATAATAAGGAGCTCTTAGCTATTGTCCGCTCTTTTGATAAGCTGCGCCCTAAACTGTCTATAATAGAAGACAAACCTATACTTGTAGTCACTAACTATAAGAACCTAGAATACTTCATGACTACGAAGCGCTTAAATTTACGTCAAGCTTATTAGGCTAAGTTCCTGTTAGAGTTCTCCTTCTAAATCACATATCGACTAGGGAAGCTTAATACTCGAGCAGACGCGCTAACATAGCGAACATAGGATGCTATATTAGCTAAGGTCCTAGCATTACGGGACTAGATCCTCATTAAACTAGACATAGTAGTAGAACCCTCTCCGAGCTTGCATTTAGTACCTATTTAGGTCGAGGTAGATGCTGTAACTACTACTAAAGAACAGGAGGAAGAACTAGTCCCCCTGTAAGATGCGATTAGGGTAGCCGCACTTAAGGATAAGGAGTATTAAGAGGTCGTGGCTGCGCTCTAGAAGGGGCCCTAACTAGAAGTCCCTCTATAGCTATAACAGGCAAAGGTAGAGCCGCGCATGTGCGCTATAGGCGACAATGGCTTAATCCGAGTAGCGGGATACATATAGATCCCTAACTCCATAGTGACAAGGTTACGAGTCATCTAACAGAACTACGTAGATCTAGCTGCTAGGTACCCTAGTATTGTATACACGCTCGAGTTAGTACGGCGGGAGTTCTACTAGCCCTAAATGACGTAACATATTAGCTAATATGTACGTAACTACTAGTACTACTATGCCGCAAAGCTACTACGTTAGCTATATAGAGGTCTGCTATAACTACTACAGATACTATATTAACCTTAGCGCTATATCGCTATTAACTTCATAGTAGAACTTCCTAGCAGCAAGTCGTTCGAGGGTGTTATATACTATGACATCCTCATAGTAACTAACAGGCTTACGAAGGAAGTGTACTTGCTCCTAGCTAAGTTAATGACTGTAAGAGCTACTACACACTTGTTCCTTAGGTACATATTCTCTAGACATGGCTTGTTAGACAGCATTGTCTCTAACAGGGGCACTTAATTTACATCCCTGTTTTAGAAGTATGTGTGTTAGATACTAAGGATACATCGAAGCCTATTATTAGCCTTTTACCCTTAGACTAATAGACAATTAGAGTAGACAAACTAGTTAATAGAGTAGTATCTTCGAACATTCGTTAACTATGCTTAGGACGACTAGGTAGATTAGCTACTACTAGCCGAGTTTGCCATAAATAACTACGTTAACAAGAGTACTAGGGTAACCCTATTCTTCGTAAACTAAGGTATCTACCCCTAGTTCGCGGAAAGCGTTACTATACTGCTGCTAGTAGTAGGACCCTATCGCCTTAGGGCTGAAGAGGCACGTGATTTTGTGTCAGAAGGGTAGGTGCTAATAGCAGGAAGGGGATCAGGTGTTAGACTCGCAGAGCTATAAAGAATATCGATAATAGCAAATGACCTTGTAACTAACTATCCTCTTTAGAGGAGAGGATTAAATTAAAATTAAGCACGAAGCTCTTAACTGCCTGTCTTGAAGCCATCCCTATATACTAGAGAGACAGGGTAGCTCTGTCGGATCTGTTAACAGACCTGTTAGACCTATGTCTGTAGATCTATAGACTAACCCTACAGATCTAGGTGTCTGTCCTTACGTAGCAGACCCTCTCTTCTATGCCTGCGTTATAACTCATAGTACTATGACTTATAACACTGTGACTTATAGCACTCATGACAGCTATAACTTAGGTCATAGTGCTCGTGACTTATAGCACTCATGACACTCATGACACTATCCCCCTCTTAGCCTAGCTTGTCCCTAAGCTACCTTATTAGTGCGGGGTTTCTCTTGCTCTTTCTTTGTGTAGTAATGTCTTCTCTTTCTACATTACTACCTTATGTCATCCTAGACACTAACGCCCCTTTAACGTAGAAACGTAAACGCCGTGAGAATCGAATCTATCGTTAGGGCTAGGACAGCATGAAGTCCTATACTTAGTGTCAAGAGTTAAAGCTCGTTTGTCGAGTACACATTTCCTCAGGGAAATGTTCGTAGTGTCACTTTAGTAACTATCGAAGTTACGACGCGAAGGTAATAGAGGTTAAATAATAGAAGTTAGGTAATTAGTAGAAAAGACTAATTACTAATCTCGATCATGCGAAGGCGGCCCTAGCCAAGGCTTCGCAGAAGATAATAGAGGCGCATGTAAAGGAGATGCGTCTTCGGAAATAGTTAGATGCGGTTAACTATGAAGTCGAGGATAGTCGCGCTCTTAAGGAGCGTAAGATTAGGGAAGACGAGGCTAAAGAGCAGGCTCTTTAGCAGGCTAGGTTTCTTCTTAACCTAGATCCCTCGACTAGTCTTGCTCTTAGTCCTACAACATAGAGCGTAATAGAAGGTTTCGCTAACATGTCGTATTAGGGTTTCCTGGATGGCGTAGTAGCCGAGCCTATTAATAGCGTCCTGTAGGAGCCTAGTCGTAGCTCATAACCTTCTTCCTAGGTTCGTTTTCTGCTTAAAGCTCCGTACCTTCTGCTAACAGTTTCGTAGGTGTTTAAGGGGTTCCTAGGTGTTTTCGGTACTCCTATATCCTTCCTATTTTACTAAGTACTCTTGCTGTCTGTCTACCTAGCGAGTGTTAACGATCTTCTTAACGGTGTACTCTAGTTCTTCTACTTTAGGGTTAAGTAGTAAGGGTTCCGTTTATAGCGTAGCGTCTAGCGCTACTTGTTCTAGCAGAGAGACATAGAACACAGGATGTATTCTCATCTGCTCGGGTAGCTGTAACTTAAAATTGACTAGTCCTTTCTTAGCCTTAATCTAGAATAGTCCTAGATTTATAGCGTCTAGTTTTTTACTTGGCTTGTCTGATTTAATGTGACAGTAGAGGACATACACCTTGTCCCCCTGCTTTAGAATTAGTCCCTTAATTCTCTTACGATTTGCATACTATGCCATGTTCTGCTAATAGAACTGTAGGTCGAGTCGTGCTTCTGTTTACAGTTAGCGTAGGTATTCTACTCGTCTAAGTGCTACTAGGTTTTAATCCTTAGCTAAGACATCTAGAATGTCTTCTATAGTTAATCCGTACGCTATCTGAAATAGCAAGAGTCCTGTTAACTCTACTAGTATGCTATTATACGCGAGTTATGCTATTAGCAACAACTCTACCTAGTTGTTCTAGTCCCTATTCACATAGGATCGAAGGTACTATTCTAACGTCTAATTTAGACGTTCTGTCTGTCTATCTGTCTAAGGGTAGAAGGAAGTACTTAGTTAATGTTAAACCTAGAATTGTCTCATTAGGGCCTTCTAGAAGTTAGAGGTAAACATGGATCCTTAGTCCGTTACTAGGTCTCGTAGCATACTATGTAATGCTACTACCTACTTAATGAAGACATGCATGATATCTTCTGTCTTAAAGTCTTCGCGGTATAGGATAAACTTCCCAAATTTAGTGAATTAGTCGACTACTACCATGATTCTATCGAAGAACTCATTTGTAGCGGGTTCTTTCGACTATAGTAGTTTAACAATGAAGTCTATAGCGAGCGATTCCTATGGCCGTTAGGGTACCTTTAGCGGCCGTAGTAACCTATACGGTTTGTAATAGTCGTACTTACTCTCTTAGCAAGTTACATATTAACGGACATAGTCCTCGATTACTCTGCCTATCCTAGGGAAGTAGTATTCTTGTTAGAGAATTTGCTTCATTTTAGACACTCCTAGGTGTCCTACCTAAGGTACGTCATGTCAGAGGCGTAGAAGCTCCGAAAGTAAGGATGTTAGCATGTATACTAACCCCTAGAAGAGAAGTACTCTGTCTTCGTCTTCCTAGTCCTCCTGTCTATTAATGTCGTTACAGACAGCGAGTGCAGTTAAGTCGTAGACTAGTACGTTCTTTAGGTCGTTCTAGAATTCGCTAGTCTATGTAATAGCCGTAGCCGCAAGTCGGTTAACTCTAAGCGTGCTATCGCTATTCTCCTAGAGAACGGCATGTTTCTCTCGTTTCACGCCCTTTATGTAGTCGGTTTGGCGACTAAGTACATTAGCGCGTGCGTTCTCGGACCCCTTGCGATAGACGATCTTACAGTTAAAGCTAGAGAGTTCCTTACTCTATTAGACTTGTCGTTAGTTTAACTCTTTTGTCGTCATGAAGTATCGCAAGTTCTCATAGTTAGTGTAGACTATAACCTAGTGCTTAGAACCTTCTAAGTAGACTCGCTAGGCCTTATAGGCGTCTACTATAGCTAGAAGTTCTTTGTTATAGATGTCGTAACGAAGTTCAGGTCTAGACAGCTTCCTTGAGTAATAGGCGACTAGCTGTAGTCGTCTACTCGGTCCTAGTTAACTTAAGTATGCCCTAAGCGCTATGTTAGAGGTATCTTTTCGACTATAATAGGCTTATTAGGGTCGAATACAAGCAAGATCAGCTAATCTGTAAATCGTTGCTTAAGTTCCTTGAAGGCATTCCGTTAGGCGTCGTCCTACACGAATAGTGTATCCTTTATAGTAAGGGTCGTAAGTAGTGCCATAATCTTCGAATAGTTTGTAACAAATCTTCGGTAGAAGTTAGCAAACCTAAGGAAGGACTATACTTCCTTGACATTAGTTAGCGTAGGCTACTCTTTTACGACTTTAACCTTCTTAGTGTCTATCTTGATTCCGTTCTAGGCTATTACGTAGCCGAGGAATTAGACTTCTTGCTTATAAAACTCGCTCTTCTAAGGCTTAACCTTTAGCCTGTAATCCTAGAGTTTCTGAAGTACCTTGTGTACATAAGTCCTATGTTCTTCGATCGTTCGTAAGTAGACAAGGATGTCATCTAAGTATATAACCACAAAGACATCAAGGTACTCTTGTAGCACGTTGTTAATAAATGCCTACTACGTAGCTAGGGCGTTTGTTAACCTAAATAGCATGACTATATACTCGTAGTATCCGAACCTAGTTCTAAACGTAGTCTTCTATTCTTCGCCTTCCTTAATTCGAATTCGATTATATGCTCCTAGTATGTCGAACTTCGAGAACTATACTACTCCTTGTAGGCGATCCTGTAATTCTAAGAGCAAAGGAAGCAGATAACTGTTCTTTATTATAATGTCGTTTAATCTATAATAATCTACGTAAAGTCGCTAGTTATCTTCCCCCTTAGGGACAAACAGGATTAGATACCCTACTAGTAACTACGACTTGCGGATGAAGCCCTTCTAGAGGTTGTCTTCTAGGTATTTCCGGAGAATTTCTAGCTTCGCCGCTAATAATAGGCGAACTAGTTACTTCGTTAGCATCCTGCCTAGGAGTAAGGGTATCCTGTAGTCCTACTCCTAGTGTTCTAGCAGAGCCTCTTAGTTAGGTTCTTCCTCGAAAAGGGTAGCAAATTCCTTATATTTATTAGGAACCATGAACTTGACTTTGACTTCAGCTTACGTTACTTTAACCTATAGGACATGTACTTCCTGTTCTAGATCCTTAATAGCGGCGACTATCTTGTTTAAAGTCATAGCACATATTTCGATCTTGCCTAGTACGTCATGCACTATAGGTAGAGGTATTAATCTTAAGAGTTCTAGGAACTAGATCCTCTCGTTCTTCTAGTTGAGGTAGGGGTTAGCGTTTCTTAGCTATGGCAACCCTAGTACTACATCTGAGCCAGGCGACTCTGTGATGTCAAACTAGATCATCTCTTAGTAGCGTCCTATCCGCAGAGGTATTATCTCGGTCTCCTTGTCAACTATTCCTTAGCTGTATATGACTAGCTTTCTATTAATCACTTGTAGCAAGAAAGCATTCGTCTTCGCCTGTAGCCTTATCCTAGCTGTCCTAGCGAACTTAGGCGTCATGAAGATTCTAGTGCATCCTAAATCTATTAAGGCCTAGGCTACTAGCGTCTCGTTAATGTGTACCTATACTCTGAGGTTGTCCGCGTATCTAGCGCTAACTGCGGCACATTATTGTAGCTCTGTCTAGTCTGTCTGTAGGTCTAATTCTAGCGGACCTCGTCGTTTCCTGAATAACTGTCTTTACGGACTAGTTTAGGGATCATGTAGTCTCGGCTTATTCTTCTTCGAGCGTTACTGCTAACTAGCCTAAGAGGTCGTACTCGCTCTTAGCCTTGTTGTTCCTGCGCGTTTCTTGCGTACTCTATCTTTAAGTAGCTAACCTGGAGTCGTAGCACTCGTGGAACCTAGATACCTTCGTAGGTAAGGTAGCCTCCTTAGGGCGTAAATTCTACCCTAAACGGTACAACTTCTTAGATAATCTTCTGATGCAAGTAAGGGTAAGCTACTACTAGTAGTCTCCTTAGGTGTTGTCGCATGCGGTTAGCTAGTTCGTCATACTCGAGCTAGTCGACATGTTATACTCTATTAATCTATGGGCAAGCCTAAGCCTACTAGTTCTATATGATTCAGATAATATTGAGTCTAATGTTATGTGGCGGCATAGCCTATCTCTCTATGTTCTCGTCTTCCTCAGAGTTAGGAATGACGGCCTTGACAAGCTCATAGTTATCGTCTAAACCTTCTTCCTCTTCTAGCTCCTATTGCCTCAGGACTATTTCACTAGAAGGTGCACCCCTTAGCGCATAGATAGATTGCGCCTTATTACGGCTAGGGTACTATCCGGAACTATCTTTATTACTTATGTGAATTTAGCAATCATCATCATAGTACATAGTCTAAGTAAGTAAGGTATAGTCTGGTTCTCGAGTAGCGGCAGCCTCTTGCTTAGGTGCCGATGTTGTTACGCGAGCCTATTCTGTCCGTTATAGGTCCTGTCGCTATTTCTTAGCGAAACATTCGCGGGCAAAGTGTCCTTTCTTTCTATAGTTGTAGCACTTGAGGTTACTCTTGTCGAATGGCTTCTTCGGACTATTCTAGGTAGGAGAGCCCTTCTGTGGCTTTCCTTAGGGTCCGCTCTTTAGGCGCCCCTTAGTCGCGTCTAACTCTATTAGTTAGAGACCGTAGTAATTGCTTCGCCATTTTAGTACTAATCGTTAGACCTTATAGTTAGCCTGCGCTAGCCTGCGATTTCTATGCTGTTGTTCCTACTGTCGTTCCTAGATGCGATTATCAATTCTAATCGCGAGATCGCTTATTTCATTGAATGTCGTTAGCTGATCCCCCTAGGCAATTTCGTCTTTAACCGTTTCCTTAAGTCCCTAATAGAACTAAGCGGCTAAGGTATTATCATTCTAGTCGACTTAGGCAGAGAGGGTCTAAAAGTCCGCATAGTACTTAATAGCGGAACCCTTCTGCTAGATGCCTAGGAGAGCTCTCTTAGCCTCCTGTTACTCGTTACTAAGCCTAAAGGCTTCGCGTAACGCCTTAAACAAGAACTTGTCTAAGTTAAGAATCTCCTAAGTTGTCGTCTTCCTAGCTTCGACGCTACTAACGTAATCTAGATAATCTGTTAGATGAGGCCAGATGAACTTGAACGCTAGTCCTTTTAGGTAAGAGACAATATACATCATTCGCTTATAATGTGTTATAAACCATTCTATATCTACGTTAAATGCTAACTAGCATTATAGGATAAACATCTCTACTTAAGATCGTTGTCCTGTAAACTCTGTAGGGCTTCCTATCTTAAAGCCGTTATTGCCATGTCTATTCCCGGTAGTTAAACCTGCGACAGATACTAGAGCCATCTCGCTAAGGTGAATAGATTTGAGCTACTAAGTAATTTGCGGTATAGTAGTAACTTGTTCTCGTAGTATTAGTTAACTATTATCGCTAGAGGTCGAGCTAACAGCTAAGGAACTACTTAACATAGGCATATGTTAAGCGCTTAACGAGTCCCCTGATACTTCCTTAGGAGTAGTGCTCAAAGTGTCAGAAGGGTAGGTGCTAATAGCAGGAAGGGGATTAGGTGTTAGACTTACAGAGTAGTAAAGAATATTAACAAAGGTAATTAACCTTGTACTAACTAATCCCTCTAGAGGAGAGGATTATATTAAATTAAGCACGAAGCTCCTAACTACCTGTCCTGAAGCTATCCCTATATACTAGAGAGACAGGGTAGCTCTGTTAGATCTGTTAATAGACCTGTTAGACCTATGTCTATAGATCTGTAGACTAACCCTATAGATCCTAGGGTCTGTTCTTACATGACAGATCCCTTCTCCCTATAGGCCTATAGATCTGTAGACTAACCCTACAGATCTAGGTGTTTGTCCTTAAATGACAGACCCTCTCTTCTATGCCTATGTTATGACTCATAGTACTATGACTAATAACACTTTAATTTATAGCACTCATGACAGCTATGACTTAGGTTATAGTACTCGTGACTCATAGCACTCATGACACTCATGACACCTAGCTAATAGGCCTTCTTGTCGCGCAGACTACGTACTAACTACATAGGCAGCAAACACGCTCCTCCTAACCCTAAGAAATAAACTGTCGTTCTAGGGCTAGGAGGGAGAACAAGCTAATAACCTAATTGTTAATCGCATCTAGGCTACATGCATATAGCAGGCGAAGAGCATAGAGCTCCTACCCTGACCTAGAGAGTACTAACCTATAGTAACCCTGCTAGCCTTTATTTGCAAGGTAGTAACCTAGGAAGAGTCTCTAGTAAAGGACATGTCAGAGAATGTAGAGACCCTGCTTCGCAAGCTACAATTAGCCTTAGAGCGACCTAAAAGCACTAGCGAGGACTAGGAGTACAAGTATAGCGTCTAGTATAAAAGCGATTACATTTAGGTCCTAAATAATGAAGCATTAAAGGTATAACTACTACGCTTATACTATAACAACCTGTTAGCTAGGTACTTTAGGAGAGACTATACCCTTGCCTTGTTATCACGAAAGTACTAGTAGCTAGATATTACAAAGGATATTGACGAATACGTCCGAACCTGCTACATGTGCTAGATAATAAAGAGTAAGCGCTATTACAGATATAGTAAGGCGTATGCCTTGCCCCTACCTAATAGGCTATAGCAAGAGATTACTATAGACTTTATTACAGATCTGCCTCTAAGCAAGCTCTTCAGGTATGTGTATAATGCTATCCTAGTAATTGTCGATAGGTTCTCTAAGATAGTAATCTTTGTCCTAACTAACAAGACATATACTAGCGTAGAACTAGTAAACCTTATAGTACGCGAAGTCGTACGTCGTTTTAGCATGCTAGAAGGAGTACTCTCAGATTATAGCAGTTTCTTTACTAGCTAATACTAGAGTAACTTTACATGCAAAGTGTAGCTAAAGCATAACTTAGTATAGCTTTTCATCTGCAAACTAATAGCTAGACTAAGTAGGTAAACTAGACTCTAGAATAATACCTCTGTTATTACTATAATAAGGAACAAAATAACTAGGCCGAGTTGTTACTACAAGCTAAATATGCGAGTAACGCATGCGATAATACTACTACTAGCATGTCGCCTTTCTAGGTAGTATTAGGATTCTAGCCTTCCCTGACATTAGCGCCTTAGGACAAGTCTGCTAAAGGAAGGGTACTAGCTGCTATAGAGCGCGCGCATTAGTTACATAACATAACTAAAAGGCTTAAAGAAAATTAGCGACAAATAGTAAACTAGCAGGTAGAGTACTATGACGCGCGGCATAAGCGCTAAGCTTACTCTATAGGAGATATAGTGCTATTATCGACTAAGAACTTACGACTGCTAGTACTAAAGAAGAAGATAGCAGCCTGATTTGTCGGACTATTCTGCGTGCTAGACGTAATAGGCAATCAGGCTTATTGCCTAGTACTGCCTTCCTAGTACTAGATCTACAATGTTTTCTATGTCTTGCTACTTAAGCCTTAGAAGGGCCGAGCGGGCGAAGAGCCTACCTACCCTATGCCTCTTACTAAAGAGGGTAGCGAGTATGAGGTTAAGGCTATTAGGGGTATAAGGGTACATAGCAGTATACGCTAATACCTAGTATAGTAGAAGGATTAGCTAGAGGACTACAACATCTAGGTCGATGAAGCTGACTACGAGGGCGCGAAGGACCTAATCGAAGCATACCTGGCGTAGGAGAGAGGCAAGAAGAGATCAGGTAGAGGACAAAGGAAAAAGTAAGCTTAGGGGGAAACAGCATTACAGGCTACCTATATTTTAGCCCTAGGTAGGGCGCGAAAGCTAAGTATGCTTATAGCTAGAGCTGCCTACCCCCTAAGAGTGCCTAAATTAGGGCTACTTATTATCCTCTACTACTATCTCTGCATTATCCCCTACTACTATGTCTACATCCTCCTCTGCCTCTACGTCTTCATTACTGTCAGGATGACGACCTAGGAGGTCTATAAGGCCCTTACGCTCCTAGCAAGGGGTTAGCAGACAATAATAGGATAGGGAGTATTCGCGGGATATGCTTACCTCTATCTTGTCATTAAGGCAGGCCTAGAGCCTACTCATAGTAGCGTCGGCGCGAGTAAGATCCGCGCGGGGCACGCGGGCATCTAGGAACTATTAGCAGGTTAGTATGCGACAAGCAAACGACAGGCCAGGGGACTTATAGCGCGGCCAAGCTTAAAGAGGCCTACTAAGGCCTATATGTTCTGCTTAGTAGCAGCGACGGCCTAGCTACTACTACCCGCTAGCGCGGCGCTAGCAGCACGCTTGGCCTTAGCCGTAATAGCAGGGAAGCGCTTAGGCATAGAGTCGCGGTTACGCTATAGCCTCTATAGATAGTTAGTACCTAAAACCTATGCCTAAGGTATATGACAAGCAGGTATAAAACATACCTTAAGTAGCAGGCGCTAGTTCGTAGTAGCGTCTAGGTAGGCTTGCTAGGCTATAGCGTAATCCTTACTAGTAGTGTCAGGATCGCGCCTTACATGCTTAGCCTTAGCGTAGGCGTGGAGCACGACATTATATTTAGCCGCTATAGCCTAGTTTATAGGGATGTACACGTAGTTGCTCTTACTATAGCTACAAGCATAGTTAGTAGTTATAATAAGTAGGAGAAGTGTAAGCCTTAGGTAGACGAAGAGGCATACTGCTTATAACGCTTCTACTATCCTAACTTAAAGCACATAGTATATAGCCTATACTCTAAAATCAAGTTAATAGCGCCCTACGTATGTTTAAAGCAAGCAATACGTACTAGAAAGGCCGATGTACTATGCGTAGCGCTTGTAGTCATTAATAAGTAGCTCCTTACTATGACTATAGTAGGAGGAGAGTGTAAACTAAGCAGGCTAGGCGCCTGTTAACCTCGTAGGAGTAGCTAGCGTAGCGCTAGCAGCGATCTTAGAACCTTTAGGAGGCATGTTAAAAGGTTAATGTAATAAAGAAAGTCAGGATTACTACATGCAAATAGCAGATTTTATACCTGCGTGCTATTTACGCTATAAAAGCCTCTTATAGCTATAAACTCCCTGTTACTACAGGTAACTAGCGCTAGAACTAATTAGAACTAACGAGCGTGTTCGCGGCATGCTTTACGTAGTAATAAAGAGTCATGTTACGTAAGTCATAACTCTAGCATAATTCATAACCTGCCTCTATAAGGAAGGGCGTTTAGAAGGGGGCTACCTACTTACAGAGTAAACTATAGGGGACCTAATCTTGCTTAGTGTAGGAAGGGAGCTCTCTAAGTGTTAAGACGACCCTTATAGGAGAAGGGGGCAAATGATACTAGACAGCTAAGCTATAGGCTTATTTAGTCGTACTAAGGAGCTAAGCCGCACGTGATACATGTAGGCGCATCTTATACGCTTCGCGGAAGAATTAAAGAAGGGCAGTAATTAGTTTTTTTAGACCTTACCCTATTATTAGGAATAGAGGCTCTATACGCTACTACATACCTACGTATTAATTACTAGTTACATACTATATTACCCTCTTTGCTATAGACAACTAATTAGTACCTAGCTAATAGCACTATTCTCTAGTATCTCCTCTTTAGAGTAGGTCTTAAATCTAGTTAAGGGCAAGTTAATAGCGCCCTGATCCTCGTTACTACTTAGAGTAACCTGCTAAAGTAATGTAGTATAAGTAGAGAGAGCGTTTAATGTAGCTGTCCTTTCTTAGAGCGCTAGTTATTAGCTATAGGGGCAGATGTTAATGTAGCAGGAGAATGTCCTTTAGTAACCTAGAGGTAACAAGGAAGGTATTCTGTTCTACTTCTTGCTAACTACTTAACAAGACCTTCTATGACAAGGAGGAATAAGTAGCATGTATAATGTAGCTACCTACTACTAATACATTCTAGAGAGTCCTCTAACAGTCGTATTGCCTCTTAATACATGGCCGCGTAAAGCTAGAGGGTAAGGGCTACCTAGTAATGACTTTACTTACCTGTCTGTCTATACTAATTTAACCTACAGAATGAAATTCATGTTGTTTTAGACAGAAAGTACTACTCTGTAATAGGAGAGAGAAAGTCCTTCTATAGCTCCTCTTAGAACTACATACTTATAGAGTATCTTTATGCTAATCTTATATATAGAGATAGAGTTCTAACTTTATGCCTCTAGTAGTCGCCCTAGCTATTACTCTAGTTTCTAGTTAGTATATCCCCTGTATTACTATAGTCTTACGTAGTAGTAAGCTGCTTAGACTAGAAGGATATCCTCTATATTAACTAAAGTCTAGGGTAGTTAGTATGTAGATATGTAAAGTACATATGATTATAATATTAGCAAAGGAAATTAAGTGCTTGTTAGTAAGGACATAATGTAATGCGTAATTCATAGGGATGTTGTCTTTAGCAAGAGGGCTACATCTGTAGTAATGTTCTGCTCTATTAGCTAGTAGAGCTGTTTAACTCTATGTTAATTAACAGCTCTAGTGTAATCTGTCTGACAAGGACTAATGCATCTATAGAATGAAGGTAGTAACTACATATAGGCTCCCTCCTCTTTTAGTGATCTATTAAAGATTAAGGAGACTACGTGCTACGCTAATGTTAGGGTAGCCGAGTATAGCGGTTAGAGTAGACGGCCTAAGACAGCTAACATATCTTGACTACTTGTCATGTGTGTCTATATAGTGCATAGAGAGACTATCCGGAGTCCTGGTAACGTCGCTTCATATGCCGAACGCATATGTAGACGCTTCGATAAGCGACTATGTAGTATAGGCTAGAAGTTAGTAATTAGCATCGATTAAACATTATAACATTCAACTATTAATTTCTTCAGTCGATTTGATCTAAGGGCTCTACTCTGTCTAGCACACAAATGTCATGCGAGTGTAGATGACAGGTGTGAAACAGCTCGTAACACTTGCTCTACTAACGTCCTTGTCATCTGTTCTACGATTAGTACAACTGTATGCATTTGTTACTATCGTAATAGTCTTCTCTAGGAAGTAGTAACAGAAGCGAAAGCTTTTCGAGAAGTCATCTGTAGGGCATGCAGCTATGTTCTAAGAGTTAGGCAGAACGCGAGATTAAATAGCAGACGTAAGAATCTCTATTCTCTGCATTTAACTATACAGGGTTGTCTGCTAATACATGTACCTGTAATCCCTGCTGTCAGACACCCCTAATCGTCTCTCTCCCCTTCTCCTAGCTCTCTTACTAACTGCTTTGCCTGTTTCTGACAGATCTGTGCAGCTGATGCTAGCCTCGAACAGATAGCTACAGAGCTTCGCCTGCTAGAAACATTGACTAGGCTAGCTTGTAAAGCAAGCTATACTAGTCCTAGCTATGAAAAATTACTGAAGCATAGTTACAGGCTAGGCTACTATTAACAGATGTCAAGCATACTAGATCCTGACAGCCCGGCTAATAAGATTTCGTGTTATTACACTAGCGGCTCAAGTAGATAAGAAGTAAGGCGATTCCTTAGCAGTCGAAGTGAAGATCCGCTTAAGATGCTTCTATAGCAGAGTAGGGAAGGCTGTCTGCTTTCAGATTAATGCATCATCCTGCCTTACTCTCTTCTAGGCCGTACTGTAATAAACTACTAGCTGTAACCATTTAAGCTGTTCTTCGAAGAAGGAGTAGAAGAGCCGGGCTTATTAGCTTAGGACGTTAGGCTATAATCCTGCTTAGCTTTATCCTGTAGCGAACTAGAGAAGACTAGCTGCCGAGCAACTAGTAATCCTCGGTGACGTTGCATATAGAGGTTATAGGTATGCATATGCTAATCTTAGAGAAACTGCTTAGGGGCTATCTTTTGCAGGGAAAGCTATCTTAAGTAACAAAAAGAAAAGGCTTCAGATAGCTTCGCTGACATCTCTGTACAGACCCTTACGAGGCTTCAAGGGTAGTATGTATAGGTGATGATAGCCGTAGTCTGTAGAAGAAGGCGGTATATAGAAGTGTAGCTTAACTCCTTAGATTAACAGCGGTCCTGCTTGAAGCCCGTAATCCCGGGCGTTAGCTATACCCTTAACTCCTCGTACATACTAAGACTACACACATAAAACGATCTGCTAGTATTTGTGCTTAGAGGCAAAGCTAAAGGACAGAGAAAAGCTATCTAGGGCCCTCTTTCATGGAGAAAAGCTATCGCGAGCACCTAAAAAGCCCTTTAAATAGCTTCGCTAACACATTTTGACGCTTGAACTTTCCCTCCTCTAGAGTCACTACAACTACTATCACTAGCATGTAAGGAAACCTTAGCCGTGATGATATTTTATGATCATTAGCATGTAGTAGCATATTCTACCCTTAGAGGACAGAGAAAAGCTATCTAGAGCCCTTTTCTAGTCCCCTAGATAGCTATCTATACACCGCAGCTTGTCAGGCGCCTGACGATCTAGCACTTGTCAGACTACCGACAAAGCTACGTGACACAGATATCTCTTACGCGGAAGATCAAGGCACTTAATATGTCTGACGTTTCTAACTACCTATGCCCTTCCTCCTCTACACGGGTACTAATATCGCCATAGTCATCTAGAAGCTCGCGCGAGCTACTTGTAGTCACAGATGGCGTACCTAGCTAGCAATCTTAATATCGTGGACAGTATGTCAGTATGCGCTGTCGTCTGTCTTCTATTATAGCAAACCTCTAAGTTAGCGGACAAGTGAATGCCTCTACTGTCCTTAATTAAGGAGAGGTTACTACTACTAGATCTTAATACGCTTAATGAGCTTAATGCTAGAATGTCCTTGCGGTCTGTGATTAATGTTTAAGCGGTCTCTATACTCTTGCAGGAGTATTTCTCCTTAATGTTTTGTTATAGGAGTAAATGCTTCCTGTAATAAGAACGCTACTTACGCGCTAATGCTAGCAGAGGAAGGCCCTACATGGCATTAATATCAACACGCTTGAAGGCTAGCAACCTGCTGTCTTGCGTCGACAGGTATAATAAGGGATAGCGTAGGAGGAATGCCGACTTGTAGGCTTTTACACTTATTTGCGTAGGCGTCTATATGTAGCCAAGCAAGCACCTTCTCGATAGTCAACGTTAATAGGCGCACTCTTGCCATGCTAAGATAGCTGTTAAACGACAGCTTCTTAAGCGTAGTAGCATCTTGCGACTTGATTGTATCTATGCTGCCCTTATATCCGCCGCTACTATCTACATGTAGCATAAACGATGCTTCCTTTCTAGAGTTATCTATACTTGCCTATCTTAGTGCCGTCTTATCTTCCTCTGCCGCTTCTTTGGCCTCGCTATAGCCTACTTAACCGGCAAACAGGTGCTTGTCTTCCTCTATACTGTCTATAAGCATCTCTTCCTTATCGCTAGCCTGATACAGCGCGCCTAATACGGCAAATTGCTTGTTGTATAGTACCCTGCTTAAACTAGATCTGCTCGTCTACTTCTCCTGCATTGTCTCCTATAGTAGTCTTATTCTAGAGCTCTGCCTGTTACGATAATGTGTAGAATAGGCAAATTTTGTCATCGCCAAAGAGTCGTAGGTATAGTTGTAGCTTACTAAGGAGGTCGGCAGAACTATTGTCTATTACCCTCGCGGTCGATTATGTACGCAATTAATAGCGGCAGCATTGACAGCAGCATTACGGCACAGTATATTGCGAGTAGTAGAGACTTCTATAGTAAGTAATACTTGCGGACCCTGCAATTAGTACTTAGATCAGAGACCGCAGTTACAGAGAAATGAGTAAGGAGAAGAGGAAGCAGACAGGAGATGCGAGAATACTTATACCTTGTCGTAGACAGCAGCACGTAGCATTGCGATAGATTTGAAGCAGGTTAAATGACAAGCGTAATGCGCCTGTCCTGCAGAGAATGCTCTAAGGTACGAACGAGACCTTCGGTGCCATGTAGCCTAGCAGTACTACATCATTGTCTTGCGATCCCGCACTAGGTGCTATGCCTAGCAGAGGCGCGCAGACGGCTTAAGTCGTAGCTGTTAGGCGCATATCATGGAGCTTATAAGATTACAGGTAAGCTTAATAGGCATTTAAACATAGTACGCCTAGCGCCTTGCGAGCGAGTATACAATGCTCAAGATTGTTACCTTGAATGACTTCGAGGCGCAAGCGCGGTAGTTCCTAGGATTTTCGATCGCCTGGAGACGACGAGCAAGTAAGAAGACATTAAGGAAAAGAAACGATCTTCAGAACACTAGCAGATGTCTTACTGTTAGGACCTCAAATTAATGCTATAGAAGTAATGCCAAGACACGATCTGACAGCAGTTTGACAATGTTTGACACTTATAAGAGATATTTGACCCTAGATGCTAATGTCAGAATAGATTATATTGATTTACATCTGATAGAACGGCAGGGATAGGAGGTCGAGCGTTAGCTGCTACATAACGATATTACAGCGCTACTTTAATAGACATTATGTTAATAGGCTATATCTCGATAGACAGTATGGCGAAGGACAGTATAGCTAAGGACAGTATAGCTAAGGACAGTATAGCTAAGGACAGTATAGCTAAGGACAGTATAGCTAAGGACAGTATAGCTAAGGACAGTATGGCTAAGGACAGTATGGCTAAGGACAGTATGGCTAAGGACAGTATAGCTAAGGACGATATAGCGAAGGACTATATGGCGATAGACTATCTCGCAAAGAGCTAACACTGTTAACATAGGCAAGCTCTCTAAAAGCAGAGGAAGGCTAAGCGGACTTTCGTGCTCTAGATAGATACGTTAATCGAGTAGTTAACAAGCTATCGCACGCCGTTTAGAATGAATTGACAATAGCGTCAGCATCTAAAAAACCTTCTAGTCGAGATTGATAATCGCGAGTGCGAATTACATGTAATGTTCATGTCGTCGTAGTAGTCGAATTATAATCGCTTAGCTCCCTTGTAAGTCGCAATGTACTTCAGACTTTTTTTGAATCGTAGTTACATCTACTACGTAGCTGCTTCACCCTACTAGCGCCACACATTCTCCTGCTTACAAGTAACATTACATGGTTAAGTTAAGAAGCTATAGAGCTAGTCGGCCGGTCTAGGATTAGGCTGCTAGTTCGATTTTTGTACTAAGAACTTAGCTAGCTAAGCAGCTTTGTAGGCAGGTTAACAAGAGTGTTAAGCAGGTTGTCTAGGTAGCTAAGTTAGTAGGCTAGCATAGTGAAATAGAGCGCTCTTAGGTGTAGTAGGTATTATTCCTACTACATAGCTAGTAGTACTAATAGACATAGAGCGAGCAAGAGCGCTTAGTCTCATAATAGACTTACGTAGTATGTAGAGGAACAAGGTCAAGACAACAAGGCGGCGATTTGCTGTCTCTTGTAGAAGCCTTCTTTTAGCAGAGCATTAATAAGGACAAGGTATGTTAGTAGCAAACACCTATTGTCTGTTAGCACTAATGTCATTGTCCTTTACATAGCCGCATTATAGAGGAACGAAGTTTAGTAATAGACTACTTAAGTAGTTAGAAGAGGTCTACGCGATACACTGTAACCTAATGCTTTAACTCTACTTCGCTAATGCCTGCTTGACCTAATGTCTAGTTCTGTAATAGACAATACTACTTAACATGTAATAGTTTACATTTATAGCTAGTATTATGCCTAGGCCTTAAACACTTTGAAAGCTACTAGCTAGTAGATTATTATAATTCATGCTTAACTTGGTACTAATAAAGTATACTAGAAGCGTTTGCTTAAGCATAGTCTAGTATAAGCTAGGACACACATAGTCTACGTCGCGAACTAATTTTGTTTGTAAGGTAGACTATGCTTAAGTCTGCTTATTTAAGTACCTCCTAGACATAGCTACGAATCGATGAGTAATAACACTACCCTTCTACTCTTCTCAAATATAAAAAAATCCTAATTATATTTCCTACTACATTATAGCGAACAGCTTCGACAATCTCTAGGATCTAATCGCTTAAGATGTTCCCTAGCGCTCCTTTTTGTTCTTTAGTATCTGCTAAGCAAGATAGATAGGGCACGTGAGGCTTACGTAGCAAGTAGCAAGTTCTATTAGGAGGACTATTAATGTCGGCAGCATATAGATTTACAGCTAACACCTCTGAGAACCTTTCGCAACAGGAGTAGTAAAAGGAGTCTTACCTTTATATCTACTAGGCTTGCCTGTCTCTCGTGATCCTACTATTACCTCCTTACTCCTGTTGAATCTACGCGAGAGAGTAGGTATAGGCATGCGCCCTGTAACAGCATACAGATCACATTAGGCCTTAGAGATCAAATAGCTGTCTTAGCAGAATTTTGATTCAAATAGAGAAAACTAAACCCCCCCGCTATGCCGTGGCAGACATCTATTACACTAAAGTATAGTAACACCTCTCCGCCCCTCCTACCTCCTTACTATCCTCTCTTAAACCTGCTGAAAAAAAAAACTCCCCCTGTCCCCTTCCCCTCCCCTCCTCCTTCCTCCTTCCTCTAATCTACTAAACACCTGCTAACAACCTCTACCCCCTTCCCTCTACCCCCGCAACTAACCCCCTTAACCTCCTCCCCTCCTCCCTGCCCTCTACAACGCTCTCCTACCCCTTACTACCCCTACTACTTAAACCCCCTACCTTTACCCTCCCTAACCTCCCCCTTAAACATCCTAACATCCCTACTATCTGCCGCGGCGTCACCTCCTCTCCCCCTACCCCTACCTCCTTATCCTTCCCTGTCGTCATAGGCGTCACCTCTCCTACTACCCCCTCCGCCTAGGCGCAGACTACTACAAGGTCAGACGTCTAGTCCTCCTACCCTCCTAGGATTACTGCGACGTGCGCGCTATAGCTCCTCCTAAGTTCAGGGAATCACGCGAACGCGGCTTCTAGCTCCGTTGCCGCGGCGAGTAGCGCGGAGTGTAAGGCGCTATAGATCCGCCGAAACTGCTACAGGAAGGAGTTAGAGGACATAGTAAGTATGTAGAGCGGAGTAGTAAGGGGTATAAGGGGCCAGCGTAGCGGGTACGGGGTATAGGAGGCGTAGAGGAGGAGGGTCGTAGTGTACTATGAGGAGGAGGAGGAGGAAGGTTAGTAGTAGTAGAGAGAAGGGGGGGAGGAGGTAAGGAGGTAGGTAAGGGATGTTATAGAGGCGGAGGTAGCGTAGATTAGGGAAGTGATTATGTAGGTTATGTTAAGGATGACAGCCGTCATGGTTGTAAGGGTTTCTGTGAGCGGGAAGACGGTAGTGTCGCTCAGGTAGGTCAACAGGGTTGTGAGGCTGCAGGGGAGGGTATAGGAGAGGTACAGGGCGCGCGTGTAGGGTCCTATAACAGGGCAGAGCTACGTGCCTTCTTGCTAGCCGTAGATGCTGTCTGTAGTGACTAGGGTAGAGGAGTTGTCGCGGGATGTGCGCTAGGTTTAGGTAGGCTAGAAGGCGCGGTCGAGGATGTTGCTTTCGTTGCTAGAGAGGGAGGCGAGGTAGCATTAGAGTTCGAGCGCTACACATAGCGCGAAGATTATAGGGTCGTAGGTCGTAGCGTGCTAATTAATATGCGTGAGGATTAAGTCGAGGTAGGTAAGGAGGGGGTGCATGTCAGGTTAGGAGGAGGGGGGGTTAGTGCTAGGGGCGAGGGGAGGAGAAGGGAAGGGGAGCGTGTAGTAGATTATGAAGCCGATTAGGTAGGGGAGACAGGGGGGGGGGAGGAGGGGGGCGAGGAGCCACTAGCGCGAAGGCAGGTTAAGGTTAATAGGGTGTCTGCTGTCGACTACTACTGCTAGCGTATCTTGTCTATAACCTCTAGTAGACTCCTCCTGCCTAGCAATCCTTCCCCTATGCTGCCTAGCTCCCCTACCTCTAACAGGGCGTCCCCCTTCCTGTTTCTTAGCGGCAGGAAAAAGAGCGTCATCATTGCTATTCACTATTATCAGTTGCTGCCAAGAACGAAGAGAATGATGCAAGCTCGCGTGCTTATTGTTGTCATCCCCTACAAACGGCCGCTAAGAAGCAACAACTATAGGATTACCTCCTACTACTAACTTAAGATCAAGCCTCGGATACTTAACCCCCTTATCGACTGTAGCAGAAGCGAGGGGTACTACGTCCTCATTGTCTCGGCTATGCCGTCTTAGTCTCTCGTCGATAATCTCATCGTCGCGGGTATTATGCCGCCTTACTCTCTCTGTAACAATATCCGCTATAGTACCCTTAAAGGTCTCTGCTAGCAAGAACCCCTCCTCCTCCTCCTCCTCCTCCTCCTTCTCCTCGGGGAAATCAGTCGACTACCCTCCTAGCGGCGGTAGCGGAGTCTCTGCTAGAGGAGGAGGTAGTAGTATAGCCTCCTAATCCTGCTTACCCTACATGCCTGTCTGACTAATCTAATGGCCTTCTCTGCGAGTAAGATCTTCGACGTTGGCGAACAGTGCCGGTATAGCGTTCGACGAAGCTAGTAGTGATGATGATGATAATAAGGAGGAGGAGGAGGAGGAGGAGGAGCCGAAAGTTAGTGTTAGAGTCAGGGGTTAGGAGGTTTCTTCGCCGTGATGGCGTTATTTGGCTACGCCGAGACGGCTGTTTAGGACGGGTAATAGGCCGTAGTAGTGTTAGCCTAGTTAGTAGGAGGATGACATTATGAAGAAGTTGTCATGTTTGTAGATTAGAGGATTTCTTTTTATGTCTAGGGCTTCTAGTCGTTAAGGACGAGGGTAAGTAGGCTATATAGCTAAGGTACATGTTAAAGGGGGGATGATAGATCATGCAGGTACCTGATAGGTAAGACGGCCCTAAAAGGCGCTAAGACAGCATAGATTATTAGGCTTTGTTTAGGGGGGGGGAGAGGGGTAAATAGATTGTGTTAGTAGATGATAATGATGATGATGCTGTCTTAGCGCCTTTTTAGAGCCGCGCACATGCGGATTTGAATATTTCCTCCTGCCGCCATCTACCTATCTACCTATCTACCTATCTACCTATCTACTACCTATCTACCTATCTACCTATCTACCTATCTACTACCTATCTACCTATCTACTACCTATCTACTACCTATCTACCTATCTACTATCTACTATCTATCCGCTATTCTTCTACATCCCTCCGTTAATCCGATGTTACTATGTCTAAGGTTCACGAGCATTCTGGCGCTAATGCCGCGAGTATCCTCGCTAGCAGAGAGCTCGTTAGGATCTACAGCTCCCGCAAAGTCACTCCGCTTAGCTAAGGACCTCGCGCATTGTCACCCCGGGTATAGTCGTAGTGTCGACAACATATGTCTCTAGATGCTATCTATTCCCGTTCGCTCTGATCTCGCCCTCTACCTAGCCTGCCTGGTCTCATCCGCCCGCCTAGTAGCTCCTCTTCCTCCTTCTACTAAACTAGTGCTAGCGCCCTGTGCTTATTACGCGCTACTATGCGCTATTGTCCTCCTTGTGTTCCGTGGTATGTGTTCCGTGTTATGTGTTCTATGTTATGTGTTATGTGTTCTGTGTTATGTGTTATGTGTTCTGTGTTATGTGTTCTATGTGCCGTGTTCTATGTTCCTAGATGCAGTTCCTGTTAAGACGTGTTATATCAGGAGTGTATACAGGGAGAGATGTAGAGATGCGTTACCTTAGCTTAGGAGATGATAATCATGTGACCCTAGGCAGGCGTCCCTGCCTAGGAAGTCGATATTAATAAGTTAATAAGATGAGATAGAGTAGTCGGGCTGTCAGGCAGGAAGCGCCTTCCTCTTTATAGTAAACCTCATACGCGACACGCAATATAACACTACACACGCGACAAGCTACTACCTAGAATCAGGCGATAAGACAGAAGATGTAGGACATAATTGACTTCGTAGGTAGTAAAGGATGTAAAGGATGTATAGAGACAATAGATGATGTAATGATAGCTATGTCGACAGGTTAGGTAAGATAGCGCTTACGTAATGTAGATATGACGACTATGAATGTAACGACATGTGTCTGTAGATTGCGCGACAAGAGACAGAGGGGATATGCAGGCAGTTAATAGCAGGAGTAAGAGGACATAAGGCGGTAATAGCAGTAATAGTAGTCATAGCAGTGATAGCAGTAAACGAGCATAAGGGGATGACGTAGTAGCTAAAATACTACAGACTAAGAGCATCGCGCGACCTAACGCGAATCGACCGCCCTAGCCTAGATAGAGGAACAAGGTGCAGCTCTCGTTACTCCTCTCTGCATATCCGCCGCTATTTCTTCCGCTTGTCTGCCTGCCATGCCTGACTAGTTTAAGAACCTGACTGCTAATTAGGTCCGTAATGACTCCCGCTACGCTATGCGCTAGACATTACCTACGAAGCGAACTATCTACTACTTTTGTGCTCGCGAATGCCTTAGCTAGTACGCCCTAGACGCCGCTATTGTCGGCTGTCTAATACTCCGCCTTGGCTAGCATGATGTCGACAACGCGTTATATTAAGGCCTTGCCACGAAGCTGATCAGATTTATCACGGTATACGCTAGCTATTATCCGCTATCTACACACACCTACGCTAACTTCTTCTCCTAATCAGACGCATTTGAATGCAGAGAAAATGAAAGGCACCTTTACTAAACACCTTGATCTAGATTCTAGCCGTTACGTTGTAACCTGGCGTGCCTACATGAATGCTTAGTTTGAGGACGATCATGATCCCATGGGGAACAGGCTAGCTCTACTAGCAGGCAATTCTGGAGCAGCGCGGCCATTAATCTCCCGCGCATCCCTTAGTACAGATAAGTGTTTAAAGAAGTTAATAGAGATGAGAAGCGAGGGCGACTAGCACGCTCCTCCTAGCGACAACGGCTATGCCTCTGCTAGTAATGCACGCTAATCGTTAGCAGCTCGTGCCCTCGAACTACTACTACTACTACCATGAGAATTAACTACTACTACTACTACTACGACGACCTCCGTACTAGCACCTACTCTATAACTATCTGCTACACTAACATCCGCTAACTAAGCCATGCACGACCTAGCTCCTACACTACTACCTACTCCCGAGACTGTCCTAAGTTAATCTGTCTCTCCTTACCCCCTCCTACCTACCCTACTACAAACCCCCTACTACCCTGTCCTCTACGCTATCGCCTACTTCTTCTCTAAGCGCTACGCCTACGCCCTCCTAGACGCCGAATCCTACATCTACTACTACCCGCTCGCCGCCAGCCAAGTAATCTAGGAACTCGCCTCCCTCTGTAACAACTAATAACCCTTTACTACTACTACCCCTACCCCTACCCTGATCATCTCTACGCTACTAGAGACCGAAACACTCCTCCTCACGGATTTTAACTACTAGCTTGCGAACAAAACCCGCGCGATCTAGGCGCTTGAGGAAGTCCTGGCCACGACGCGCGAGCAGGCGATTAGCCGCGAGTCCTGTATCGCTAAGCTTAAGGCGCAGGTACACGAGCTCTCCTAGTACCTCGAGCATAGGGGTTAGCGTCTTGTCGCTACAGAAGACAAAGCTGCTCTTCTCTAACACTAAAACGACGAGCTAAGCCGCTTGATCGTAGATGATTAGGTGTAGATTTCGGAGTAGGAGGAGAGGATCAGGGTGTTATAGGGCAAGGTAAGCAGGGCGGGGGAGTAGGAGGCAAGGTATAAGGTAGTAGAGAGGGAGAGGCTATAGCGCGTAGAGGAGGCAGAGGGGAGAGAGAGGGACGCATAGGGGGAGGTTAGGAGGTTAGAGGGGTTGCTGAGACAGGTAGATAGGCTAGGGGGTTCTATGAATAGGGAGGGGGGGAGGGAGTTACAGTCTAAGGCGACAGCTACGAGGACGACGACGACGACGCTAATATGGAAATCTGTGGGCGGAGGAGGAGGGGGGCTAAGGGACTCCATGTTCGCGCTAAAGCCTCCTAGACTGCCTCTATTATCGTCGACCTAAACTCCTGCTACTCCTACTCCTGCTCCTACTCCTGCTCCTACTCCTACTCCTGCTCCTACTCCTGCTCCTACTCCTGCTTAATTTCCTCCTCTGCGCCGTTCTACAGTTCAAGATGAAGTGAAGAGAGCGGTCGCTACTACCTTACTGCTACTATAGCAGAGGTTAGAGCCTATCTGCTCTCTTCCTCCTCCTTCTGTTATAGTCTATGTAAAGGAAGAGGAGGAGGAGGAAGACGACAGTTTCTCGCACCTTGATAAGGCTATTAATGATTAGGCGGCAGGGATCGTGGATGGCGGTTTCGAGGAGAAGGATGTAGAGGGTGTAAAGGGGTTGTTACAGGAGGAGGAGAAGGAGGAGGAGGAGGAGGAGGAGGAAGACGACAGTTTCTCGCCCCTTAATGAGGCTGTTAATAATAAGGCGGCAGGGATCGTAGATGGCGGTTTCGAGGAGAAGGATGTAGAGGGTATGAAGGGGTTATTACAAGGGGAGGAGGAGGAGGAGGAGGATAAGTTTACCATGCCGCTAGGTTAGTAAGGGGCCTTAGTCAGAGGTAATAGGAGGGGGGGGGCAGTTAATGACAGCAGGTAAATAGTCATCGCGTTATGTATTCATTTACGTCCTCTACATAGCATCGCATAGTTATCATTACAGGGTTACGTGCTAAGTGTAGCTAAGCTGTCCTTTTCTCTGTTGTCTATCGATTTCAGGGTATAGATGACATGGCACTAACTCCACGCCTCTCGCGCCACGATGCTAGCTAGGCTAGTCTCCTACCTACGCATAGAATCTAACTCTTAGAGTAAATTATTAGGTTTCATGCTAGCTACTCTAGTTTTTATTTTTTTCTGCTTTCGTTAGGACAAGGGCGACGCGCGTAAACAGGTATAATGCCTCGAGCATACGGATGTTCTGTAGGCTGACGCTTGCGTGTTTTGCGGACAGGAGAGGAGAGGAGAGGTAGACGGGCTTGTAGGTATAGAGAGGGGGAAGGGCAGGGAGGGGGGGTTAGTCTTGCTAAGAGGAGGAGTCTAAGGGCTACGCGCTACTATGTAGCTGTCCGCGGGGGTAAGGCCTTAAATACTTCGTGATCTACGTTAGTGTAGATCACTATAATTAGTATACTAGCTCTACTTGTAGATTATCTACAGTCTTGTATACTATATCTATATTAGCTATCTATAAGCGCTACTATAAGCTTACTACTTACTATTAGGTTACTAGACTTAGCAAACATAATTGCATTATATGACAATCTACACACTATAGATTATCCGCACTAATTTAGTGTAGACAATCTATAATCTATGCCTGTTATAAGGTTTCTAAGGTATTAAATTACATGAATTAGTTATTACTATAGCTAGTAAAGACTCTAAAAGTAGCTAGTCTAGTAGTATTAACCTATCTAACAACAAGCTAGATGCTATTAACAACCTCTTAGACAAGGAGGAGCTTGTAGACACTCTTAAAGATACTTGTAAAGGGCGAGGCCCTAAGTCTTAGTACAGGCTAGGGCCTATGCGACGCGACCCCTAACAAGGCTAGCTATAAAAGACTAGACAACTAGCAGATAGTCTCTCTCTCCCTATCGTACTTGTTAAATACTACATGAACCCCTATGTATATGTCGTTTACCTATAACATTAAGTACAATTAATTTTACTATAGAAAGGCTATCTCCTAGCTAATTAACCCTAGTGTCCGAAGGATCCACGAACAAGGAAGCGTTAGCAGAAATGCGCTATGTCGTCAAGGGAATGCACTCCTAGTAACAGCAAATTATGGCCGAGCTAATAGCAACGCAGGCTACGCTAAATAAATTAGAGTCCTAATAGTAACAAAACCTAGGCGTCTTGTTAGAGGAGCTACTAAAGACTCTCGCAGACGCGCTAGCTATAGCAACGCGTGCGAACTCTGCTATAGAACTAACGGGACCCTAAGAGTAGAGGCTACTAACGTAGGACAGAAGAGTAGAATCGTTTAGGGATTACCTGCTCTGTATTAGGAGTTCGCTTAGGGTACACTCTAGGATAAAACCCCTAATAGGCATGGATTATTACTAGAACATAATCTACGACACCCTCCCTACTCGCTAGCGCGCCTAGATGCGCCATTTCTAGGAGAAAGGAGGCCCGGATAGGGTAAAGGACCCCGAAGCTTTCCTCATGTAACTTAAGGCTATGTTCGCGGATAGTAACGAGACAGCGAGAGCTCTAGAATAGCTCACGAACCTCTAACACGTAGTAGGCTAGCTATAGCACGAGTACTAGCTAGAATTCGACAAACTCCTGCTGTTAGCAGGAGAAGACTAGTAGACAGATAATGCGAAGATTAGATACCTTAAGAATTCGTTTTCAAATCCCGCTAGGATGTACATGGCGAACATAAGAGACAAGGGGGACTACTACGTGTTTGCAGAGGAGGTCGAAAGGGTCATAACAAACTCCGAGGTAACCGACTAGTTTAAGGCGGCCTATAGGAGGTAGTTAAGAGAAAAGAACAAGGACTCTAAAGGTATTCCTATAGCTGCTATGTAGGTGCCTAACCCTAGGGTTAGATCCTAAATAGACGCGGATAGGGATATAGTTATAGCACTAACTCGTACTATAGGAGACTAATATGACAGCAAAGGACCCTGACAAAACAACAGGGGGAAACGACGCGCTAAATAGGTAGACGCTACAGAGAGAGAGAAACGCCAGGAAAATAACCTGTGCTACTACTACAGAGTGTCTAGACACTAAGTTAAGGGGTGTCCCTACGCCTTAGCTACACCCCTAGCCCGGATTAACATAACTAGAGTGTCGCTATTACTAGAGGACAATAGAATAGTAGAGGAACCTAGGAGGAAAAACTCGGGAAAAGATTAACTCCTGCTTAGAGTTAGGAAGTAGGAGTAACAGAGACATTAGCAGAAGGATAGGAGAGAGTTAAGGGATCTATAGACAGGAACCTGATTTATACTAATGTAGTCCTAGCAAATAATACTAGGACATTAGCTCTTATCGATAAGTAGTACTAATGCTACGCTGTAATTAACAGAGACCTAGTAAAAGGTCTTGGCTTAAGCTTAATAAGCAAAGAGTCACGCATAGCGAGGGGCGTAATAGCGTTAATGCGAGACTCCGCGGTAAAAGGAGTAGTCGCCTTCTAGATAGAAATCAAGGGGTTCTAGTAACTAGTGTACGTATACGTAGTAAAGGATCTAGCCTTCCCCCTGATACTAGGGAACCCCTAGAAGGCTCACAATAAAGTGCGGACTACACCAGAAAGGCGTCAGTATTAGCATAGGAGAGCGGGACAGTAGATAGACAAAGGACGGAACTACCGAGAATACGAGGACTATAGGAACTTTACCTAGGTATGCGTAACTGCAACAGCGGATGTCGCGGAGGCCTTAAAGGCAAAGGAATATCTGACGCTAGACGAGTTAAGAAAGGCGCTACCTCTAGAGCTTTAGCACATAGCTCCGCTATTCTGCTGCTAAGAAGCGGAAAAATTAGCGCTACACTGCCCTAGCATTAACAACTGCATCGAACTCTGCGAAGGACTAGACAGATCCTAACTAGCTCTACTATAGGGACCCCTATACAGCATGTCGAAGGAGGAACTACTTGTTTTAAGGAAGTCCTTAGACGAACTGTTAGGGAAGGGATTCATTCGGCCTACTAACTTAGAGGCTGCAGCTCCTGTGCTTTTTGTCCGGAAGCTAGGAGGAGGGCTCTAGTTCTACTACGATTACTATGCCCTTAACGCGATCATAAAGCAAGATAGGTACCCCCTCCTGTTAATACTAGAGACCTTAAGGAACCTCACGGGCGCCTAGTAGCTTACTAAGGTAGATGTAGTGTTAGCCTTCTACTAAATCCGTATGGCGAAAGGCCATGAGTACAAGACAGCCTTTCGTATAAGGTTCGGTTTATTTAAATAGCTAGTATGTCTATTCGGTTTATCTAGGGCTCTAGTAACATTCTAACAATATATTAACATACTACTACGCGAGGAATTAGACGACTATGCCTCCGCGTACATAGACGACATTATCATATATAGCGGCAGTTCGCGAGAAGACTATTTTGCTAAAGTAACGCGAGTACTCTAGAAGCTCTAGGACAGGGGCCTCTACCTTAACCCTAGGAAGAGCGAGTTTGCCAAAAAGGATATCAAGTACCTAGGGTTCATAATCTATGCTAACAGAAAAGGCGTAGGGACCGAGCTAGGAAAGGTAGAGGCTATACATAACTAGGAGTAGCTAAAAACACAAAAGGAAGTCCGTAGATTCCTCGGCTTCGCTAACTACTACAGGATGTTTATCCTGAACTACTTAAAGACAGCTAGGCCCTTAACGGCGCTTACAGGGAAGGGCAGACCGTTCTCCTAGGGGGAACTCGAGGAGTCCGCGTTTAGAACGCTAAAAGCGAAGTTCTGTTTAGCGCTAGTCCTTTCTTAATAGAACCTAGAGCTGCCGACCTTTTTAGAGACTAACTGTAGCGGGTTTACGTTAGAGGCGGCTCTCCTGCAAGAAAGCAACAGAGTCTAGAGACTAGTAGGCTTCTTCTCGCAGAAACTCAATAAGGCGGAGATTAATTACGACATCTATGATAAGGAGATGCTAGCTATGATATCTAGCCTGAAGTTCTAGGGCCCTAAGCTGAAGTCGTGTAGGCCCTTTACTATTCTTACAGACTACAAAAACCTAGAGTACTTTATAGTTAAGCGATAGCTATCCGAGCGGCAGATACGGTAGTATGAGACCCTCGCGTAATTCTAGTTTTCCCTAGTATATCGCCTAGGCGCTAAAGGAGTAGTCCTAGACGCATTGTCAAGACGAGAACAGGACACGCTAGGGGCAGAAGATAAGAAGTCACGGTTTAAGAGGTTTTTAGACCTAGAAGTCATAGAGAGTTAGCCGGACCCTGTAGATAGGAGCAGAGACGTCGTACCGATTACCTCGACTAGCCTACTACCTACTACTGTAGTAGAGAACGAACAGTAATTCGCTAACTCCGTAACCTCTAACTAGGAGCCTATTAGGCCGTTCTAGGACAGCACCCTTAATGACTTATAGGCAGCTATAGTAGAGAAAGACAAGCTGTACTCGATAGTGTTAAAAGTAGTAAAGAGCGGCTCCTAGGCGCTACTAGCTAGAGCGAGGCTGAAACTACAAGCGGGGGACGACAAGATCGACAAGAGGGGCTTCCTGCGATACCGCGACAAACTATAGGTCCTAGGAGCTAACGACAGTCAGCCTAGGGCTAAGACCTCAGACTCTAGGGACGAAAGCAACGACATGCTTAGGACGAAGCTTATTTAGTCTATACATGACGCTACGGTATACAGGCACCTAGGAAGGGACGCTACGACGATGATCCTAGGGCGCGACTTCTACTAGTCGTTACTGTCTAAGCATGTCTGGCGGTTCCTAAGGAACTACGACTACTGTAGTCATAACAAGGTATAGAGAGAGCATAAGCACAGACTACTAAAGCTATTACTAGTTCCTGACAGATTCTTCTAGGAGATCTTAATAGACTTCATGACAGACCTGCCTGATTCCGAGGGATGTCAATACCTGTAGGTTATTAAGGATTGCCTATATAAGTACGTAGTTTTATAGGTAATGCCTAGCATAAAAGCAGAGGAATACGCGGAGAATTTCATAGATTGCTAGGCCTAGTACCATGGAATGCTAACGGCTATTACGAGCGACTAGGGCACTAACTAGACTAGCACCTTCTAGACAACCTTCTGTAAAGGAATAGGCGTGTCCTAGCAGTTAAGCTCTACGTACTACCCCTAAACAGATAGAGGCCCTAAACGCCTAAACTAAGAGGTGTAAGCGTACCTCCGGAACTATATTAACCATGAGTAATCCGACTAGAAGCGATAGCTCCCTATGGCTTAACTAGCGCTAAACGGGAGGTATCATTTAGGAATTAGCATAAGCCCCTTCTTCGCTACCTATAGCTACAAAGCATAGGGCCCTATACCTTTAACCGAGGACCCTGTAGGGCCTAGCCTGTTAAAAGTAGCTAAGAGAGCAAGGGCGTTTGTAGGAAAGATTCGGGACATAACAGGAATCTGCTAAGTAGCAATAGCGGCTTCTATGCAAGAATAGGAGGAGTCTGCTAATAAACGCTAAAACCCCGCCCTAATTTATAAAGTTAGTAACAAGGTCTAGCTAGATCTACAGAACTACACTACAGAGAGACCTAAGAAAAGCTTAGACGCTAAGCATGCGAAGTACATAGTAGCCAAAGTATTTTTACTAGTCTCTATCTACTTGACTAGGCTCCTAAATAATATACACCTAGTGTTCTATACTAACCTACTAAGACTAGTAGGCAAAGACCCTATGCCTAGGCAGGAGAATAACAACAAACAGCTAGACTCCCTTTTGTTTAAGTCGCACAAGGAGTAGTTAGTAGAGAAGGTACTCTACGCGAGAGACAAGAGAAGGGGAAGAGGATGCGAGGTCCTAGTAAAATAGTCAGGGTACTACAAACCTACATGGGAGCCCCTAGAAAACCTAATAGACACTGAAGTAATAGACTACTTCAAGTAGGCTTAGGGAAGCGCGGAGAACAACGACGGCCCTAGAGAGAGGTAGGACAAGAAGAAAAAGGAAACGAGATACAGGACTTAGCAAAGGGAGCCTAGCATTCGTAACAAGGAGTATAGGCGTTTAAGAAAGTACAAAAGTTAGAGGGGGAAAATTGACATTAGGTAACTATATATACAACAAAAGAAAAAACCTCCCCCCTAGCCGCAGGCCCCCGCGCTAAGGATGGAGGACCCTAGCGACAATCATGCGGGATTGTCACTAGGGGCCCCGCTAGCGGGGCTAGCCCCCCTGCTAACTAAGGGGCCCTCGCTAGACCCCCTAGACCCGCTAACTAGGCCGCTGTCAGATTCCCTGGCCTCTTAGTCAGGGCCCTGCGTAGCAGCGCTAGACTGACGCCGACGAGGGCTCTCGCCCTTACTAGCAACGTTCTCCTGCTGCCTACCTAAGGTAAGCGCTAGTAGAACGCCTCTAGACCTTCTGAACTATTAGCGCGTAGAAACATACAGAGTATAGTATGAACTTACAGGAGGCCCTACTAGGCGACAGTAGCACCTACAGTCCCCATGACCTCCTAGGCTACGACGCTACTCGAGGTTAGTAGCGTAATCATGGAGGACACTAATAGAAAATACCCGGACAGCAGACCTGCTAACTACAAAGGCCCTAAGGCCCTCTAGGCCTTAAGGACCTTTGACAGGTCGTTATATGTAGTGGCGCTGCCGCGATATTAGCCGTGCAAAACCCCCTAGGGAGCAGGTCATACCTGTTAGCGTCCTAGGAACAGGTCTAGGAGGCGTAGGAGACATAGGTAAGGGCAGGGCTAGCTAGGTTAGCAGAGCATTCTACGCGGACACTAAGTAACATGTATAGGGCTTTACAGTTTAGGCGCTTACTAGCGCAGCGCTAGTAGGCGCGGGCTCAGGTAGACTAGACAGATTTATTAGCTAAAGCTAGGCATAATGACAAGGACTCTAGAACATACTAATTATAGGACGTAATCTACGCCCTAGAGGGCGTAGTTAACGTAGTAGATAGTAGGGGCTATCTAGTTCTAGTTAGTATCGCCCGGAATCCCGGAGAAAAAGCCAGAAGGTAGGGGAAAGAGGGGGGGGGCTTACAGTTTAAGGTAAGCATGTAAGAGAAAGGAAGCAAGAGCAATAGCGAAGGGCGCTTTTTATATAGTAAGGGACACGCTAGCACAGGCCTAGGAGCGCCCCTATAATGGCTTAGATAGTAATGAATAGAAGTGAAGTAAAGAAAGGTAGGAAAGTAAAGTGGATTTAACTAAGCGAAGTAGAGTCTAGGAACCTAGCAAGACTAGTTAGAGGCTAGGCTATAGGCATAGGAGAACAGGGAGTGTAAGGAGTAAAGTAAAGTAGACTTAGACAAGTAGAGTAGACTTAGACAAGGGAAGTGAAGTTAGGGAGCCATGTTAGCCTAGCCGTAATCTAGGCTTTATGTGCTAGAAGGAAACTGACGGATTCCTTGCTATGAACAAGAAGGGGGGGGGGAGGGGGGGGTAATATAAAGGGCGAGGCCCTAAGTCTTGGCACAGGCTAGGGCCTATACGACGTAACCCCTAACAAGGCTAGCTATAAAAGACCGGACAACTAGCAGATAGTCCCTCTCTCCCTATCGTACTTGTTAAATACTACATGAACCCCTGTATATATGTCGTTTACTTGTGACAATACTATAAGAGACATAATTAAGGCCAGGATACTAGATCTTGTAGCTAACGCTACTACTTATAGCATAGAGCTTAATATGCCTGTTTGTTAAATTAATCCCTAATACAGGTAATAGATTAACGCATAGGAAGTAGCTACAGAATGAATATATTATGTCAGGTATTAGATATTTGTTATAGCAAGCTTGTGCTATTAGAATGATACTCTTATAAAAGGGAATAATACGCTAAAGCATGTTTGCTACTTACATGTTCGCAAATTCATGTGATTACTCTGCTTTTACAGGTAGGCCTAACTCTGTATAAAGTCGCCCTCCCCTTCTCGATTATCCTTCTCTTTCTTATCATTATCATTAATCACTAACTACAACTTCTCTGACATATTAACATGGCTCTACAGAGAGGTTTGTTAGCAATCCTGCTAGATAGTGCTTTGTTTAACGTAAAGCTTACGTAGATTATTAAGCTCTAGTAGGTTATCTAGTGTAGTTAGCTTCTCTGACTATAGCTAACTTATAGTAGCTCTAATTATTAAGGCATCTAACCCTTAACCTTAGTAAGCTCTAGGCGTACATTTGCTTCCTCTATGAGGCTTATAACTTTAGCTGCTTTAACAAGGTACTACCTTCGTTTAAGAATAAAGTTACCTAGTATTATGTCTCTAATTAGAGTACTACCTTCATAAACAACCTAGGCCCTACTTAGTACAACCTAAACACTCTAAATAGCACTATGCTAATTCCTGTGTCATGAGTGTCAGGAGTACTATAAGTTACAGGGTCATGAGTGTCCTAAGTGCTATAATTATAAACACTGTAGCCTAAGTCATAGCATAGTCATAGGAGAAAGGATCTGTCATGTAAGGATAGACACTTAGATCTGTAGGGTTAGTCTACAGATCTAAAGGCCTACATAGAGAAAGGATCTGTCATGTGAGAATAGACCCTAGGATCTATAGGGCTAGTCTACAGATCTATAGACATAGGTCTAATAGGTCTATTAACAGATCTAACAGAGCTGCCCTGTCTCTCTAGTATATAGGGATGGCTTCAGGACAGGCAGTTAGGAGCTTCGTGCTTAATTCTTATTCCTCTCCTAAGGGGGATAGTTAGTTACAAGGTTAATTGCTATTATCGATATTCTTTATAGCTCTACGAGTCTAACACCTAATCCCCTTCCTGCTATTAGTACCTACCCTTATGACATTTTGAGCACCGCTTCTAAGGAAGTATCAGGGGACTTGTCAAGCGCTTAACATACGCCTATGTTAAGTAGTTCCTTAGCTATTAGTTTAACCTCTAGGGATAACAGTTAACTGACACTACAAGAACAAGTTACTACCGCACCTTAAATTACTTAGTAGCTCGAATCCATTTACCTTAGCGGGATAGCTCTAGCATCTGTCGCAGGTTCTACTACTAGGAATAGACACGGCAATAATGGCTTCAAGATAGGAAGCCCTACGGAGTTTACAGGACAACGATCTTAAGTCAAGATGTTTATCCTGTAATGCTAGTTAGCATTTAACGTAGATACAGAATAGTTTACAACACATTATAAGCGAATAATGTATATTATCTCTTACCTAAAGGGACTAGCGTTCGAGTTCATCTAGCCTCATCTAACAGATTATCTAGATCACGTTAGTAACGTCGAAGCCAGGAAGACAATGACTAGGGAGATCCTTAACTTAGACAAGTCCTTGTTTAAGGCGTTACGCGAAGTCTTTAGGCTTAGTAACGAACAACAAGAGGCTAAGAGAGCTCTCCTAGGAATCTAGCAGAAGGGTTCTGCTATCAAGTACCGCGCGGACTTCTAGACCCTCTCTGCTCGAGTCGACTAGAATGATAATGCTTTAGCCGCTTAGTTCTATTAGAGACTAAAGGAGATAGTTAAAGACGAAATTGCCTAGGGAGATCAGCTAATGACATTCAAGGAAATAAGCGATCTCGCGATTAGGATCGATAATCGCATCTAGGAATAACAGCAGGAACAATAACATGGAAATCGCAGGCTAGCGCAGGCTAACTATAAGGTCTAACAATTAGCACCAAAATAGCAAAGCGATTACTATAGTCTCTAACTAATAGAGTTAGATGCGACTAAGGGACGCCTAAAGAGCGGACCCTAAGGAAAGCTACAGAAGGGTTCTCCTACCTAGAATAGTCTGAAGAAGCCATTTAATAAGAGTAACCTTAAGTGCTATAACTGTAGAAAGAAAGGACACTTTGCCTGCAAGTGTTTCGCCAAGAAATAGCGTCAGGACCTATAACGGACAGGACAGGCTTGCGCGATAACAACAGCACCTAAGTAAAAGGCTGCTACTACTTAAGGACTAGACTATGCCTTACTTACTTAGACTATGTGCTATGACGACAATTGTTAGATTCACATAAGTAATAAAGATAGTTCCGGATAGTACTCTAGCTGTAACAGGGCGTAATCTATCTGCGCGCTAAGGGGTATAACTTCTAGTGTAATAGTCCTAAGGCAATAGGAGCTAGAAGAAGAAGAAGGTTCAGACGATAACTATAGGCTTGTTAAAGCTGTCATTCCTGATTCTAAGGAAGACGAGAGCATAGAGAGATCGGCCATGCTACTACATGACATTAGACTCGAGATTATCCGAATTATACAGAACTAGTAGGCTTAGGCTTACCTATAGATTAATAGAGTACACTATGTTAACTAGCTTGAATATAACAAACTAGCCGACCGCATGCGACGACACCTAAGGGGACTACTAGTTGTAGCTTACCCTTACTTGCATTAGAAGATTTCCAAGAAATTGTACTGTTTAGGGTAGAGTTTACACCCTAAGGAGGCTACCTTACCTACGAAGGTATCTAGGTTCTACAAGCGTTACGACTCTAGGTTAGCTACTTGAAAATAGAGTACGCAAGAAACGCACAGGAACAACAAGACTAAGAGCGAGTACGACCTCTTAGGCTAGTTAGCGGTAACGTTCGAAGAAGAGTAAGCTAAGACTACATAATCCCCGAACTAGTCTATAGAGACAGTTATTCGGGAAACGACAAGGTCCGCTAGAATTAGACCTACGGACAGACTAGACAGGGCTGCAACGATGTGCTACAGTTAGCGCGAGATACGCGGACAACCTCAGAGATGCACTAGAATCTTCATGACGCCTAAGTTCGCCAGGATAGCTAGGATAAGGCTACAGGCAAAGACGAATGCTTTCTTGCTACAAGCGATTAATAGAAAGCTAGTTACGTACAACTAAGGAATAGTTGACAAAGAGACTAAGACGATACCTCTACGGATAGGACACTACCGAGAGATGATCTAGTTCGACATCATGGAGTTACCTAGCTCGGATGTAGTGCTAGGGTTACTATGGCTAAGAAACGCTAACCCCTACCTCGACTAGAAGAATGAGAGGATCTAGTTCCTAGAACTCTTAAGATCGATACCTCTCCCTATAGTGCATGACGTACTAGGCAAGATCGAAATATGTGCTATGACTTTAAGCGAGATAGTCGCTACTATCAAGGATCTAGAACAGGAAGTACACATCCTATAGGTTAAAGCAACGTAATCTGAAGTCAAAGTCAAGTTCACTGTTCCTAATGAATATAAGGAATTTGCTACCCTTTTTAAGGAAGAACCCGACTAAGAGGCTCTGCTAGAATACTAGGAGTAGGACTATAGGATACCCTTACTCCTAGGCAGAACGCTAACAAAGTAACTAGTTCGCCTATTATTAGTAGCGAAGCTAGAGATTCTCTAGAAGTACCTTGAAGACAACCTCTAGAAGGGCTTCATCCGCGAGTCATAGTCACTAGCAGGGTATCCGATCCTGTTTGTCCCTAAGGGGGAAGATAACTAGCGACTTTGCGTAGATTATTATAGATTAAACAACATTATAATAAAGAACAGTTATCCGCTTCTATTACTCTCGGAATTACAGGACTGCCTACAAGGAGCAATATAGTTCTCGAAGTTCGACATACCTAGAGCGTATAACCGAATTCGAATTAAGGAAGGCAAGGAATAGAAGACTACGTTCCGAACTAGGTTCGGACACTACAAGTACATAGTCATGCTATTTAGGTTAACAAACGCCCTAGCTACATAGTAGGCATTTATTAACAATGTGCTACGAGAGTACCTTGACATCTTTATAGTTGTATACCTAGACGACATCCTTGTCTACTTACAGACGATCGAAGAACATAGGACTTACATACGTAAGGTACTTCAGAAACTCCAGGATTACTAGTTAAAGGTTAAGCCTTAGAAGAGCGAGTTTCATAAGCAGGAAGTCTAATTCCTTGGCTACGTAGTAGCATAGAATAGAATCAAGATAGACACTAAGAAAGTCTAAGTCGTAAAAGAGTAGCCTACGCTGACTAATGTTAAGGAAGTATAGTCCTTCCTTAGATTTGCTAACTTCTACCGAAGATTTGTAGCAAACTATTCGAAGATTACGGCACTACTTACGACTCTTAATACGAAGGATACACTATTCGTGTAGGACAAGGCCTAACGGAATGCCTTCAAGGAACTTAAGTGACAATTCACAGATTAGCTAATCTTACTTGTTTTTGACCCTAATAAGCCTATCATAGTTAAAACAGATGCCTCCGATGTAGTACTCGGGGCATGCTTAAGTTAACTAGGACCGAGTAGACGACTACAGCTAGTTGCCTACTACTCAAGGAAATTGTCTAGACCTAAACTCTATTACGACATCTACGACAAAGAACTTCTAGCCATAGTAGACGCCTACAAGGCCTAGCGAGTCTACTTAGAAGGTTCTAAGCACTAGGTCACGGTCTACACAGACTATAAGAACTTGCGATACTTCATAACGACGAAAGAGTTAAACTAACAACAGGTTCGGTAGAGTAAGGAGCTCTCTAGTTTTAACTACAAGATTGTCTATCGTAAGGGGACCGATAACGTACGCGCCGATGCACTTAGCCGCTAGACTGACTACATGAAGGGCGTGAAGTAGGAGAAACACGCTATTCTCTAGGAAAATAGCAAGAGGACGCTAGGAGTCAACTAACTTGCGGCCATGACTGTCACATAGACTAGTGAATTTCAGGACAACCTGAAGAACGCGCTAGTCTACGACCTAACTATACTCGCTGTCCGCGACGACATTAATAGACAGGAGGATTAGGAAGACGAAGACGGAATCCTTCTGTTTTAAGGATTAGTATACATGCTAACGTCTTTACGATTAGAGCTACTATGCCTCTAACATGACGTACCTTAGGCAGGACACCTAGGAGTATCTAAAATGAAGCAAATTCTACAACAAGAACATTACTTCCCTAGGATAGGCAAGGCGATCGAGGACTACGTCTGTTAATGTGTAACTTACTAACAAAGTAAGGATAACTGTCACAAACCGTATAGCCTACTACGACTACTTAAGGTACCATAACGGCTATAGGAATCGCTCGCTATAGACTTTATCGTTAAACTACTATAGTCAAGAGAACCCGCTACTAATGAGTTCTTCGACAGGATCATAGTAGTAGTCGACCGATTTACTAAGTTTAGGAAGTTTATCCCTTCTCGCGAAGACTTTAAGACTAAAGATATCGTATATGTCTTCATTAAATAGGTAGTAGCACTACGTCTAAGACGCTAGAACAGTACCTTCGATCCTATGTGAATAGGGACTAGAACAACTAGGTAGAGTTGTTGCTAATAGCACAACTCGCGTATAATAGTATGCTAGTAGAGTCGACAGGACTCTCGCCATTTCAGATGGCATATAGATTAGCTATAGAAGACATTCCGGACGTCTTAGCTAGTAATCCGAACCTAGTAGCACTTAGACAAGTAGAACACCTACGCTAACTACAAACAGAAGCACGACTTAACCTGTAGTTCTATTAGCAGAACATGGCATAGTACGCGAATCGTAAGAGAATTAAGGGACTAATTCTAAAGGAGGGGGACAAGGTATATCTCCTCTGCCGTCACATTAAATTAGACAAGCCGAGTAAAAAACTAGGCGCTGTAAAACTAGGACTATTTAGGATCAAGGCCAAGAAAGGACTAGTTAATTTTGAGTTATAGCTACCTAAGCAGATGAGAATACACCCTGTGTTCTATGTCTCTCTGCTAGAACAAGTAGCGCTAGACGCTACACTGCAAACAGAACCCTTACTACTCGACCCCGAAGTAGAAGAACCTAAGTACACTGTCAAGAAGATTGTCGACACTCGCTAGCAGGACAGACAGCAAGAGTACTTAGTAAAATAGGAAGGATATAGGAGTACTAAGAATACCTAGGAACCCCTAGAACATCTGCGAAACTGTTAGCAAAAGATACGAAGTTTCGAGAAAAGAACGAACCTAGGAAGAAGATCATAAGCTACAACTAGACTCCTGCGGGACGCCGTCAATCGGCTCGGCTATTACGCCATCCAGGAAACCCTAATACGAGGTATTAGCGAAACCTTCTAATACGCTCTATGTCGTAGGACTAAGAGCAAGACCCGCCGAAGGATCTAGGTTAAGAAGAAACCTAGCCTGCAAAAGAGCCCGCTCTTTAGCCTTATCCTCCCTGATCTTACGCTCCTTAAGAGCGCGACTATCTTCGACCTCCTAGTCGACCGCGTCTAACTGTTTTCGAAGACGCATCTCCTTTACGTGCGCCTCTATTATCTTCTGCGAAGCCTTAGCTAGGACCGCCTTTACACGATCGAGATTAGCAATTAGTCTTTTCCGCTAATTACCTAACTTCTTCCATTTGACCTCTATTACCTTCGCGTTGTAACTTCGACAGTTGCTAAAGTGACACTACGAACATTTCCCTAAGGAAATTTGCACCTAACAAACAAGCTTTAACTCTTGACACTAAGTACAGGACTTTATGCTATCCTAGCCCTAACGATAGATTCAATTCGCGTGGCGTTTACGTTTCTACGTTAAAGGGGCGTTAGTGTCTAGGATGACATAAGGCAGTAATGTAGAAAGAGAAGACATCACGGCACAAAGGAAATGACAAGAGAAACCCCGCACTAATAAGGTAGCTTAGGGACAAGCTAGGCTAAGAGGAGGATAGTGTCATGAGTGTCAGGAGTACTATGAGTCACAGGATCATGAGTGTCCTAAGTGCTATGAGTCATAGCATAGTCATGTGAGTACTATAAGTCATAAGCATAGTCATAGGAGAAAGGATCTGTCACGTGAGGACAGATCCCTAGATCTGTAGGGTTAGTCTAAAGATCTACAGACACAGATCTGTTAGGTCTGTTAACAGATCTAACAGAGCTGCTCTGTCTCTCTAGTATATAGGGATAGCTTCAGGACAGGCAATTAGGAGCTTCGTGCTTAATTTAACTCCCTTTCCCTACAGGATAGTTAGTTATAAGGACAATTGCTATTGTCGATATTCTTCATAGCTCTGCGAGTCTAACACCTGATCCCCTTCCTGCTATTAGTACCTACCCTTATGACACTAATCTAGTCGCAAGGTACCTACCTTTTAGTCTATAACTATTCTGACATTTAGCAGATGTGTTGCCTTACCTAGGTCCTTAATCTTGAAGAATGTCGCAAACTTGCTCTCAAACTAATTCACATCGCCTATACTTTTAGCTCTAATTATGATGTCATTAACATAGACTAAAATCATTAGCCTTTAGGTGTTATAGACAAAAAGGCAGGGGTCTACCTTACTCTAACGAAAGCCGATCTTCTTAATCTTTCCCTTGCAAAGCTAGTACTAATCTTTAGCTGCTTGCTTTAAGCCATATAGACTTTTTAGTAGCTTTAACACTTCGCTAGGGTTAACCTTTATACCTAGTAGAGCTTGCATCAGAATGCGTTCCTTTAGGACTAATTCGGTAAAGGCATTGTTAACATTAACCTAGTGTAGTTCCTAGTTGTTCATGCAGATTACAGCCATAAAAATCTAGATAGGATCATGTCTAACTATTAGAGCAAAGGTGTCCTTAAGTCGACTCTAAGGATCTGACTAAAACCTCTAGCTACTAGCCGCGCTTTAAACTTATTAACTAATCTACATCAAAGACCTATTTTGACGTTATCAGGTAAGCATCCTTTAGTGCAACTATTGTTTCGTATGTCTAGTTAGCCTTAAGTACTCTAATCTCTAATTAGACTACCTCTAACTATAGGTGCCCCTATTGCTTGTCAGAGATAGCCTGCTCGTATGTCTTCAGGACAGGTATCTTCTCTAATAGTCGCATTCTAGCTCCTACTACTGCTAAGCTATACTCTTCTGCCTATGCGGTAAATGCAACCTAGTCGCCCTTATACTAGTAGGTGTCCTTATCTATGCTTGATTTAATCATCGCATTATAGATTACAATGAAGCTATAGATAGTCTCTATTACCCTTTTCGCCTTTTCTTGCCTACTATTGTCATTCTGATCGCGACCTCTCTTGCTAGTAACCTCGCTTAACTATCTCGGATTATGCACTACATCTCTAACTCTAACTCTAACGCCTTTAGATGCCTCTAACCTTGCTCTTGTCCTCTTGCTAAGTACTGCAGGAAGTATAACTAGTAGGTTTAGTACCCTCGTATGCTCTAACTTGTGCTCTTTTACATGCTCTGACTTGTGCTCTTTTACATGCTCTGACTCGTGCTCTAACCCGTGCTTAGAGTCAAGATCATGTCTCTTAATAATCTCGCTAGTCTCGTGTTTAGGTAGTACCTAGACATGTGTCGTAATCTTGCGGGTTGTCTGTAGGTTTAGGGTAGATAGCTTCTTAGCTTCTTAGGCTAACGTCTAATTAGCTGTTATGTTAGTATAGAACTACTTGATTCTTCGTGTAAAGGGCGAGGCCCTAAGTCTTAGCACAAGCTAGGGCCTGTGCGACGCAACCCCTGACGAAGCTAGCTATAAAAGACCAGACAGCTAGCAGATAGTCCCTCTCTCCCTATCGTACTTGTTAAATACTACATGAACCCCTGTGTATACGCCGTTTACCGTGACATTAAGTACGATCAATTTCACTATAGAAAGGCCGTCTCCTAGCTAATTAACCCTAGTGTCTAAAGGATCCACGAACGAGGAAGTGTTAGCAGAAATACGCTATGTCGTCGAGGGAATACACACCTAGTAACAGCAAATTATAGCCGAGCTGACAGCTACGCGGGCCGCGCTAAATGAATCGGAGTCCTAATAGCAACAAAACCCGGGCGTCCTGTCAGAGGAGCTACTAAAGACCCTCGCGGACGCGCTAGCTGTAGCAACGCGTGCGAACTCTGTCATAGAACTGACAGGGCCCTAAGAGTAGAGGCTACTAACGTAGGACAGAAGAGCCGAATTATTCAGGGATTACCTGCTCTGTATTAGGAGTTCACTTAGGGCGCGCTCTAGGATAAAACCCCTAATAGGCGTGGATTATTACTAGAACATAATCTACGACATCCTCCCTGCTTGCTAGCGCGCCTGGATGCGCCATTTCTAGGAGAAAGGAGGCCCGGACAGGGCGAAGGACCCTGAAGCTTTCCTCATGTAACTCGAGGCCATGTTCGCAGACAGTAACGAGACAGCGAGAGCTCTAGAATAGCTCACGAACCTCCGACACGTAGCAGGCTAGCTATAGCACAAGTACTAGCTAGAATTTGACGAACTCCTGCTGTTAGCAGGAGGGGACTAGTAGACAGATGACGTAAAGATCAGATACCTTAAGAATTTGTTTTCGAATCCTGCTAGGATGTACATGGCAAACGTGAGAGACAAGGAGGACTACTACGCGTTTGCAGAGGAGGTTAAAAGGGTCATGACAAACTCCGAGGCAACTGACTAGTTCAAGGCGGCCTATAGGAGGTAGTTAAGAGAAAAGAACAAGGACTCTAAAGGTATTCCTGTAGCCGCCATGTAGGTGCCTAACCCTAGGGTCGGATCCTAAATAGACGTAGATAGAGATATAGTCATGGCACTAACTCGTACTATAGGAGACTAGTATGACGGCAAAGGACCCTGACAAAATAACGGGGGGAAACGACGCGCTAAATAGGTAGACGCTACAGAGAGAGAGAAAAGCTAGGAGAATAACCTGTGCTACTACTACGGAGCGTCTAGACACTAAGTCAAGGAGTGTCCCTACGCCTCGGCTATACCCCTAGCCTAGATTAACACGACTAGAGTGTCGCTATTACTAGAGGACGATAGAATGGCAGAGGAACCTAGGAGGAAAAACTTGGGAAAAGATTAACTCCTGCTTAGAGTTAGGAAGCAGGAGTAACAGAGACATTAGCAGAAAGATAGGAGAGAGTTAAGGGATCTATAGACAGGAACCTGATTTATACTAATGTAGTCCTAGCAAATAATACCAGGACATTAGCTCTTATCGATAAGGGGTGCTAATACTACGCTACAATTAACAGAGACCTAGTAAAAGGTCTTGGCTTAAGCTTAATAAGCAAAGAGTCATGCATAGCGAGGGGTGTAACAGTATCGATGCGAGACTCCGTAGTAGAAGGAGTAGTCACCTTCTGGATAGAAATCGAGGGGTTCTAGCAACTAGTGTACGCATACGTAGTAAAGGATCTAGCCTTCCCCCTAATACTAGGGAACCCCTAGAAGGCTCACAATAAAGTGCAGACTATGCCAGAAAAGCGTCGGTATTAGCATAGGAGAGCGGGACAGTAGATAGACGAAGGACAGAACTACCGAGAATACGAGGACTACAGGAACTTTACCTAGGTATGCGTAACTGCGACAGCGGATGTCGCGGAGGCCTTAAAGGCAAAGGAATATCTGACGCTAGACAAGTTAAGAAAGGTACTACCTCTAGAGCTTTAGCACATAGCTCTGCTATTCTGCCGCCAAGAAGCAGAAAAACTAGCGCTATACCGCCCTAGTATCGACTACTACATCGAACTCCGCGAAGGACTAGACAGATCCTAACTAGCTCTGCTGTAGGGACCCCTATATAGCATGTCGAAGGAGGAACTACTTGTTTTAAGGAAGTCCTCAGACGAACTGTTAGGGAAGGGATTCATTCGGCCTACTAACTTAGAGGCTACGGCTCCTGTGCTTTTTGTCTAGAAGCTAGGAAGAGGGCTCTAGTTTTACTACGATTACCGCGCCCTTAATGCGATCACAAAGTAAGATAGGTACCCCCTCCCGTTAATACTAGAGACCTTAAGGAACCTCACGGGCGCCTAGTAGCTCACTAAGGTAGATGTAGTGTCAGCCTTCTACTAAATCTGTATAGCGAAAGGCCATAAGTACAAGACAGCCTTTCGCATGAGGTTCGGTTCATTTGAATAGCTAGTATGTCTGTTCGGTTTATCTAGGGCTCTAGTAATGTTCTAACGATATATTAACATACTACTACGCGAGGAATTAGACGACTACGCCTCTGCGTACATAGACGACATTATCATATATAGCGGCAGTTCGCGAGAAGACTATTTCGCTAAAGTAACGCAAGTACTCTAGAAGCTCTAGGACAGGGGCCTCTACCTTGACCCTAGGAAGAGCGAGTTTGCCAAAAAGGATATCAAGTACCTAGGGTTCATAATCTATGCTAACAGAAAAGGCGTAGGGACCGAGCTAGAAAAGGTAGAGGCCATGTGTAACTAGGAGCGGCTAAAAACACAAAAGGAAGTCCGTAGATTCCTCGGCTTCGCTAACTACTACAGGATGTTTATCCTGAACTACTCGAAGACAGCTAGGCCCTTAACGGCGCTTACAGGGAAGGGCAGACTATTCTCCTAGGGGGAACTCAAGGAGTCCGCGTTTAGAACGCTAAAAGCGAAGTTCTGTTTAGCGCTAGTCCTTTCTTAATAGAACCTAGAGCTGCCGACCTTTTTAGAGACTAACTGTAGCGGGTTTGCATTAGGGGCGGCTCTCCTACAAGAAAGCAACAGAGTCTGGTAACTAGTAGGCTTCTTCTCGCAGAAACTTAATAAGGCGGAGATTAATTACGACATCTATGACAAGGAGATACTAGCTATGATATCTAGCCTAAAGTTCTAGGGCCCTAAACTAAAGTCATGTAGGCCCTTTACTATTCTTACAGACTACAAAAACCTGGAGTACTTCATAGTCAAGCGACAGCTGTCCGAGCGGCAGATACGGTAGTATGAGACCCTCGCGTAATTCCAAATTTCCCTGGTATATTACCTAGGCGCTAAAGGAGTAGTCCTAGACGCATTGTCAAGACGAGAACAGGACACGCTAGGGGCAGAAGATAAGGAATCATAGTTTAAGAGGTTTTTAGACCTAGAAGTTGTAGAGAGTTAGCCGGACCCTGTAGATAAGAGCAGAGACGTCATACTAATTACCTCGACTAGCCTACTACCTACTACTATAGTAGAGAACGAATAGTAATTCGCTAACTCCGTAACCTCTAACTAGGAGCCTATTAGGCCGTTCTAGGACAGCACCCTTAATGACTTATAGGCAGCTATAGTAGAGAAAGACGAGCTGTACTCGACAGTATTAAAAGTAGTAAAGAATAGCTCCTAGGTGCTACTAGCTAGAGCGAGGCTAAAACTACAAGCGGGGGACTACAAGATTGACAAGAGGGGCTTCCTGCGATACCGCGACAAACTATGGGTCCTAGGAGCAAACAACAGTTAGCCCGAGGGCGAGACCTTAGGCTCTAGGGACGAAAGTAACGACATGCTTAGGACGAAGCTCATTTAGTCTATGCACAACGCTATAGTATACGGGCACCTAGGACAAGACGCCACGACAATGATCCTAGGGCGCAACTTCTACTAGCCGTTACTATCTAAGCATGTCTGGCGGTTCCTAAGGAACTACGACTACTACAGTCGCAATAAGGTGTAGAGAGAGCACAAGCATAGACTACTAAAGCTATTACTAGTTCCTAACAGATTCTTCTAGGAGATCTTAATGGACTTCATGACAGACCTGCCCGATTCCGAGGGATGTCGATACCTGTAGGTTATCAAGGATCGCCTATACAAGTACGTAGTTTTACAGGTAATACCTAGCATAAAAGCAGAGGAATACGCAGAGAAGTTCATGGATTACTAGGCCTAGTACCATAGAATGCTAACGGCTATTACAAGCGACTAGGGCACTAACTAGACTAGCACCTTCTAGACGACCTTCTGTAAAGGAATAGGCGTGTCCTAGCAGTTAAGCTCTACGTACTACCTACAAACAGACAGAGGCCCTAAACGCCTGAACTAAGAGGTACAAGCGTACCTCTGGAACTATATTAACTATAAGCAATCCGACTAGAAGCGATAGCTCCCCGTAGCTTAACTAGCGCTAAACAGGAGGTATCATTTGGGAATTAGCATAAGCCCCTTCTTTGCTACCTATAGCTACGAATCACAGGGCCCTATACCTTTAACCGAGGACCCCGTAGGGCCTAGCCCGTTAAAAGCAGCCGAGAGAGCAAGGGCGTTTGTAGGAAAGATTTAGGACATAACAGGAATCTGCTAAGTAACAATAGTAGCTTCCGCGCAAGAATAGGAGGAGTCTGCTAATAAACGCTAAAACCCCGCCCTAATTCATAAAGTCAGTAACAAGGTCTAGCTAGATCTGCGGAACTACACTACAGAGAGACCTAAGAAAAGCTTAGACGCTAAGCATGCGAAGTACATAGTAGCTAAAGTATTATTACTAGTCTCTATCTGCTTAACTAGGCTCCTAAACAATATACACCTAGTGTTCTATACCGACCTGCTAAGACTAGCAGGCAGAGACCCTATGCCTAGGCAGGAGAACGACGACGAACAGCTAGACCCCCTTTTGTTTAAGTCGCACAAGGAGTAGTTAGTAGAGGAGGTACTCTACGCGAGGGACAAGAGAAGGGGAAAAGGACACAAGGTCCTAGTAAAATAGTCAGGGTACTACAAACCTACATGGGAGCCCCTAGAAAACCTAATAGACACTGAAGTAATAGACCGCTTCGAGCAGACTTAGGGAAGCACAGAGAACAACGACGGCCCTAGAGAGAGGTAGGGCAAGAAGAAAAAGGAAACGAGATATAGGACTTAGCAAAGGGAGTCTAGCATTTGTAACAAGGAATATAGGCGTTTAAGAAGGACAAAAGTTAGAAGGGGAAAATTAACATTAGGTAACTATATATACAACAAAAGAAAAAAACCCCCCTAGCCGCAGGCCCCTGCGCTAAGGATAGAGGACCCTAGCGACAATCATGCGGGATTGTCACTAGGGGCCCTGCTAGCGGGGCTAGCCTCCCCGCCGTCTAAGGGGCCCTTGCTAGACCCCCTAGACCCGCCGACTAGGCTGCCGTCAGAGTCCCTGGCCTCTTAGTTAGGGCCCCGCGTAGCAGCGCTAGACTGACGCTAACGAGGGCTCTCGCCCTTACTAGTAACGTTCTCCCGCTACCTACCTAAGGTAAGTACTAGTAGAACGCCTCTAGACCTTCTAAACCGTTAGCGCGTAGAAACACATAGAGTACGGGATAAACTTACAGGAGACCCTACTAGGCGACGGCGGCACCTACGGTCCCTATGACCTCCTAGGCTATGACGCTGCTCGAGGTTAGCAGCATAATCATAGAGGACACTAATAGAAAATACCTAGACAGCAGACCCGCTAACTGCAAAGGCCCTAAGGCCCTCTAGGCCTTAAGGACCTTTAACAGGTCATTATACATAGTAGCGCTGTCGCGATGTTAGCTGTGCAAAACCGCCTAGGGAGCGGGTCATACCTGTCAGCGTCCTAGGAACAGGTCTAGGAGGCGTAGGAGACATAGGCGAGAGCGAGGCTAGCTAGGTTAGCGGAGCATTTTGCGCGGACACTAAGTAACGCGTATAGGGCTTTACAGTTTAGGCGCTTGCTAGCGTAGCGCTAGCAGGCGCGGGCTCGGGTAGACTAGACAGATTTATTAGCTGAAGCTAGGCATAACGACAAGGACTCTAGAACATTCTAATTATAGGACGCAATCTACGCCCTAGAGGGCGTAGTCGACGTAGTAGATTGCAGGGGCTATCTAGTTCTAGTTAGTATCGCCCGGAATCCCGGAGAAAAGGCCAGAAGGTAGGAGAAAGAGAGGGGGGCTTACGGTTTAAGGTAAGCATGTAAGAGAAAGGAAGCAAGAGTAATAGCGAAGGGCGCTTTTTATACAGTAAGGGACGTACTAGCACAGGCCTAGGAGCGCCCCTATAATGGCTCGGATAGTAGTAATAGAAGTGAAGTGAAGAGAGGTAGGAAAGTGAAGTGGATTTAAATAAGCGAAGTAGAGTCTAGGAACCCGGCAAGACCGGGTAGAGGCCAGGCTTTAGGCACAGGAGAACAGGGAGCGTAAGAAGTGAAGTGAAGTAGACTTAGACAAGTAGAGTAGACTTAGACAAGGGAAGTGAAGTTAGGAAGCTATGTTAGCCTAGCTATAATCTAGACTTTATGTGCTAGAAGGAAACTGACGGATTCCTTGCTATGAACAGGAAGGGGGGGGGTAATGTGAAGGGCAAGGCCCTAAGTCTTAGCACAGGCTAGGGCCTATGCGACGCGACCCCTGACGAAGCTAGCTATAAAAGACTAGACAGCTAGCAGATAGTCCCTCTCTCCCTATCATACTTGTTGAATACTACATGAACCCCTATGTATACGCTGTTTACTATGACACTTCAGAGTAAAGCTAAGATTTAAATTACTCCCCTTACTTTCTTCGAAGAATTTGACAGACCCTGTCGTAATAACCTTCTTCATGTCTAGCGCCTAAACCTTCTACATCTTAGTAGTGCCTTTAACGTACCTAATGAACATGCCTTCCTATCCGCGATTTATAAGCTTGTCCTTTCTTAAATCCTTTAGCAGCAACTTAGGGTCTATATGTTGTAGTTACTCAAGATAGTAGTCAGGTGACTTTAATTACATGCAAGCTAAGGCTTCTTTAGAGAGAGCTAACACAAGCGGGAGCTAAGACAGTATAACTAGTACAAAGGTAATTCTAATTAGTAAGTAGATAACATGAGTTAAACGCCTCGAAGCTATAAGGGCATCTTGACGTTCCTAAATACATAGGAGAGCTAATCGCTACTAATCAAGCTAATCGCATGTTGCTTAGTTGCGCTTAGTCGTGCTTAGTTTGTCTACACTAATCGCTTGTAGCTCTCGGCCTTAGAACTAATTGCTACTAATCAAGCTAATCGCATGTTACTTAGTTGCGCTTAGTCGTGCTTAGTTTGTCTACACTAATCGCTTGTAGCTCTTAGCCTTGCCTACAATTAGTAGCCTTAGTCTAGGCACGTACGGCTTAGACTAAACCATAACACTATATACGAAATGACTTAGTACCCCTAAACGCAGATATAGTCTACTAAAGGCCTCTGCTCTAACTAAGCTTCCTCTAGCGTAATCAAGAAATTGTCGATTCTTAGTAGGCATAGGTTATACACATATTAGCTCGTAATCAGAGCTTCTAGCCAGAACTCCGTAGGAAGTCCTACATCCTGTAGTATTACTCTAACGACTCTTTTAGCATTACTAATATGTTTCTCCGCGACCCCATTTACGCGAGAGTTATATGCCTTAGTCAGGTTAAGCGCCATGCTATACTCTGACTCCTACTAACCTAGTAGGGACGTTAGCTCTAGCGCGTTATCAGTCTTTGCTACTATTAGTTTGCCTCTGTTAGTCTTAAGTTTAATCTTCTTACGCTAGTAACGTAGAGTATCTACTACGTTAGACCTATGCTTTAGCGGATATGCCTATGCCTTCCGCAAGTAATTGTCTACAATAATCAGGAAATACTTGTAACCTTCTCTTAATGATAGCAAAGAGCTATAGATGTCTAACGATATTAGCTTAAGAATCCGACGCTTTCTTTCTATGACCTTTCCTTACTTCTTCTTCATATTAGCAAGGCTACAGGCCTTATAGTCAAAGCTGTTAACTACAGGTATTAGATTCTTTAGGGCCGTGACCTTATAAAGAGACTTAAGCTTTATCTAGCCATAATGTAGAAAGCGGCGATGCTAAAGGTCATAGGATTTTCGTGCCTTTAGCTTAGAGTTGTCTTCTACATCTGCTATTAGAGCGAGCAGGGATTCTAGCCGGTTTTTAGCTCCCTCTAACTAAGTAATAGGCGTGCTATGAATCTTCTAGAGTTAGTATATACCGCCTCAAGAGCGATATTCTAGAATTAGATTAATGTTTAAATTTACTATGTAGAACGTATTAGGAAGCATCATCCTAACTAAGTCGAATTTGCGAACAAGCTTTTGTCCTAAGATTAGAGTAATACCTAGTTACAGAACATAAAGCGTAGGGACTATATGTAGTCTCATCGAGGCTCCGTAATATCTCATATAGGGCAGTTAAATTAGCCTTAAACTACTCATTAGTATTAGCTAGCTTATACATCTAGTTGCCTACGATATATTACGACTATGCCTCCTCTTCATTAGTCGCTAGTAGTATAGTACCTTCAAGGGTCTAGTCTCTTTAGTCCTAAGATCCTGACAAGCTCTAACTAGCGCTTTGTTAGCTCTAATCCCTCTATGTAGCTAAGGATAGATTAGAGGATCTCCGCAGTTACTTGCTTGCATGCCTCGAGTACTACTATAGTAGGACTAGCTGCTTACCCTTCGAGTCTGACTAGAGTTCATGTAGAAGTATGCCTAAGAAGATGAAAGATGACTACTAAGTAGCAGGTAGTCCCTCTGACTATTAACTTGCCTGTCTTGCAAGCTTGGCTCTCTAGCTCGCTCTAACATCCGCTTAGACTACTAGCACTTCGCCATTTGTAATTGCTATCTTCAGGTTTGTTAGAAGTGGCGCCTTCTAGTAGATTAGCTATACGCACTTCTTTAACGCGAGGAGACAGGACTCCTGCTTAAACTAGAACTCGTTGTTTTCTCGTGTTAGAGTAGGGACTTTCTTTCGGTCCTTAGACAAGTCTATAGTAAGGAAGTATTATGAATAGTAAATGAATATGAAACAGATAAACTAAAGTTATTATATGTCGAATTCCCGTACAGTTTTAGAAGGTAACTACGAACTTTTCAACTGTGTCTAAATAGTTACTAGGCTCTTTCACGTCTTATCTACGTCTTAAGAGTCTGTCGGACCTGCTCTGACAGGCTCTAGTCTCCTTTACACAGTGTAGCGGCGGCCTCTAGTCTGCCCTTAATCGTCTAGCGGATTAAGTACGCTCTTCTGACAAATTCTCCTAGCTACAGGCAAAACCTAGGCTTATAACCTGTTAAATTAATCCCTAATACAGGCAATGGATTTACGTATAGGAAGTAGCCACAGAATGAATATATTATGTCAGGTATTAGATATATAACGAACATAGTTAATAGATTAAAGAGAAGGTAAAAACTCTTCTCTTCCTAGCTAGGGTTATGTATCCCTTAACCCCTGACCTAAGTCAGAGAGGTTAGAGTCAGGGTCCTGCCTAACTCTGACTCCTACTAACTTAGTACGGCTAGTATGCAGCTACCTATCACAATTTAACACTGTTTATCGACCCCCTGGCGTTCTAACTACGTTGCTAGATCTAACAAGAGGTACTCGTATAATAGACAAGTGTCTAAGGACTAGCTATCTACAAGATTGCTAGTCTATGACATGCCTTGACAGAGAGGTGTTAGTAGCACTAGTAGAGAAGCTCCGGGATTATAGCTTGACTAATAGCAAGCAGATATCTGCTAAGGAGAAGGTTATTGTCTTTCTACACTATTATGCTTATAATCTAATAATGCTTGTGTTATAGCGGACATACTAACACTCGCTCTTAACCTTTAGCCGTATTATCAAAGAGGTATCTAAGCTCTTATGTCGCCTGTATAAGGAGGTAGTTATGTAGCTATCTAACAATATACTAGCTCTAACTAAGATTACCTCTTAAGAAGGTATGCTCTAGCTATACTTCTAACACTATGTTAGTGCTCTTAATAGTACGTTCGTGCCTCTAAAGCTACGTAACTAAGCAAACATAGGGCGCTAGCGCAATCGTAAGCGGTTCATTAGGTGAAACGTATTAGCTGCATGCAATTTTAACATGAACTTTGTCTTTGTATAGGCTAGTATAGAGGGCTCTACAAATGATATTAATATGATCCGCAAGGCTGTTAATATAGGCCTTCGAAGGCCTTATTAAGGTCGTAGTTATTACCTTAGTAATCTAGGGTATAAGATGCGTAATCTAATAACGCTCGTCCCTTACTAGAAGACTTAATACTACCTCCGAGAGTTTAATAAAAAAGGTACTAGTAGGCGCTATTAAGAGGTTTATAATTAGAAGGAGTTGTTTAATCTTAGGCATACGCGCCTTTATAATCACATTAAGAGGTTGTTTAGTATTTAGAAGATCTAGTAGGCTATCCTTTGTAATAGCAATGACATTAGAATCAAGCTAAAGGACGCCTGTTAATTCGTTATTACTCTGACTATAGTCTACAACTTTGCAAATTAACATAGCTAACCTCTAGATAAAGACGAGCGCTTATAGCGCCCTAAAGATTATGATGCTAGCTTTGACTTTTAGTATTATGAAGACATATTTGATAGTTATGAAGATTCGTATGCTATCTGCTATTACACTAAAATATCTAATTTGATGTAGGACAATTATTAAGGCGGTAATGTAGTAGGGGGTAGTAGTAGTAGTGTTAGTAATACAAGTCATTAATTGATGTCATGAAGGCAGAATTAAATCGATATATGCAGAGAACAAGTGTAGAGGTTATAGTATAGTATATAGGCTTGTTAAGGAAAATAGGCCTAAAGCATACTAAAGATCCTAGGTTTTGCCTGCTTACTCCTACTACTAATACTAATATTCTCTTGTTACTACCTATGACGTTACTTATATAGGACCTTCTCCTTTTTACTATTTACTATATAAAGGAAGCGTTATTATACTGCTATAAACTATACTACAGGTGTTAATACTATAATGGCAGATAGCTAGGATAATTGCCTTAAAGTAGTAGCAACTGTTACTATAATAGCAGTGTTAGCAGATAAAGATTATAAGGAGGGCCTATTATAGATAAAGGCATAGTAGATTACTAACGACTTAATAGATACGACTGCGTTAGCTGCGGCCTAACTAACTACGAGCGCTATAGTTAATGACAAGGTATTGTTAATTAAGAGTAGCTAACTACCTCCTACGCATGCTCTCCTACTAATATGCTAACAGGCTGTAGCTAGAGTTTGACAAGTAGTTAGCGTGTCTAACCTTCTAAGTCTTCTACACTAGAAATACCACATATAAGCTTAGCGCAGTTCTCCTATAGTAGTACCTTAAACACATTAATCCGCTTGTCTTGCTTTAGCTGCTACATAAGATCAAGGCCTTTAAGTCGCTATATTATAGTAGTCAACGTAGTTAGACGAGGCTCTCTTTGCATCTTTCGATATTTCTTAGCTAAGCGCTATACCTGCTAATAACTAGTATGCGTAGAAAACCGCGCGCTATAAGACCGCGCTAACTAAGAGCGACTAGAAGCGCTACTATTACTAGCTCGGCCATAGTAACGAGCACCTCTTAATAAAGACAATGTTGTCCCTATATTAGCATGACAGTATACCTCGTATGCTAACAGATCCATATTATCCGTATTGCTAGTAGCGTCCTTGTTATAAGATACCTTATCTGCAGGAGCGTCCTCTTCCTCATGTATACTACCCTTATTAACTACATCGTTATCCTGCTAACTACTACGATTATCTAGCTCTTTACTAATGATATAGTATGTAACTAGTAATCGATACGTAGGTATGTAGTAGCGTATAGAGCCTCGATCTCTAAGTATAGAGTAAGGTCTAAAACTAATTACTACCTTTGTTCTATTATAAAGCGCAATGTATAATATTCGCCTGTATGTATCACGTGTAGCTTGGCTTACTAGTCTGGCTGCCTGAGCCTATAGGCTAGTCGTCTAGTACTAATCTAGCTCTTCACTAATATTAACATTACTATCCCTATACTACGTAGTAGTCTATACATAATCCCTATGCGTAATATTACTAAATAACAGACTTAGCTTCTCTTAGTATTATAGCGTCTTACTATCCTTAAAAGGCCTGTAACCTACGTAGTTCCTAAAGTGCTCTCGCTCCTTTAGCTCTAATGACCTAGGTAGATTGCTATTCTAGCCGCTTAGATGCTTGACATGTAAGCACTAGGCGCTACTTCTTCTTCAAGTTGCTTAACTTAGATCTTAGTTAGTAAGCGTCAAAAGCAGTGCCATGGCACGTATTAATAAGCTCTGTAATAGCTATGTAGTTAACTTACTAGTATGAGCCTAAGGTATCTAACTAGCGTACCTTACGCGCTATCTACTTATCTAGTATATTGCTAAGGACTACAGAGGTAAATTAAGCTAGCATATGTCTTGTTAGAGCGCGTAGCATAGTAAATTAGCAGTATATTAATAAAAGAGCAAGACTACTATAACGCATGAAGTTAGTAGTTTTGCTAAGACAATCTACAGAGGTAGTATTTAAGAAGCATGGATTATATTACTAATAATAGTAGTAACACTATAGGTTCTTACTATTATAGATGAAAATAATATCTGTGACAATCTATACTAACATAGATCACGAAGTATTTAAGGCCTTATAGGGTAGATGCAGATGTTAGACATGTGTAGTCCTTAGACAGCTTACTAGATCAACCTAGTTAGTTCTTAGCATCCTAGGGAGGTCGCAAAACTGAAATTTAGTAAGGTGTCTAAGATCTGCATAATATCTGACATATGTATATAGTATATTAGTCTATGTAGCTTTACTGTCTTATACTCTGCTATAATTAGTACCTTTGTCCCTTGTATACCTAGTATGCCTTTTATGCTATATGCCTTATGTCTAGTATAGCTGTCTCTTAATAATTAGGTTCTACTAAGATTTATTCTAGGGCCTATAAAGGTTAGCTTAGGTTTAGGCAAGTTAGTAGTTTAATTCTCTAGCTATTTTAATACCTTGCTAGGTATAAAATTAAAGTAATCTAAGTGCATAACATAGTAAGTTAATAGTAACAAGGAGGAATCACTTGTAGCTAAGCTTATAATAGCAATTAAATTATAATATTAATTGCTAGTAAAGTTATATCTGATAACAATTAACTTACTTGAGACTAAACATATAATATTACTTAGCACTTATGCATCTACACTTTAGTAACTTTAGACTACTGCCTATAAGGACTACTAACTATTTAACAGATAGGTTAATAACGACATGTAGTAGGACAATCTATTTTCATTGCTTAAGTGCCCCTTAGGGCTACATGAAGTAATTAACAAGTTTATGCAAGACTACTAGACATACTAGCATGCGATTTATAGTGTAAGAAGAATCTGCTAGAGACATAAAGTAGACTACTAGCGTAACCTATAAGATGAACTACTCCTAGAATGAGGGTACATTCTGTCATAGTAGAAAGGACAAGGAATAGAGGTCAGATAGTAAGCGCATTAAAAGAATAAGAAGGTAGGGCAAGTAGGAATAAATGCTTACTTGATTAAACTAAGTAAACGCCTGCTATAGTAGAACTACTAACCTTCTACTATAAAGGCTTTAGTACTAGATTATAGAGGACAAACTAGCTAGGATCGCTTATCTAGCTTGAGGATAGCAAGGTTAATTAAAAGCCTGAAGGTAGTGTCTAGTTCTAGAGCTAGGTGTTAGCATAGTTAGGCGTGCTATTATACTAAGGGCTACTAGGCTTATTAGGTGCTAGTTCCTATAGCGTTATCTGTGCTAACGTTACTACTACTAGCATAAGTACCTAGCCTAGCTAGAGTTAGGCGGCTCCCTGTTAAGACTGTTAAAGACAATGAACATGATCTTAGCTTGTAGTCCCTAATCTTAGTATACCTTGTCATGATGTTTAAGCTTAGGACCTCTCTACTAATACTGCTATTATAGTCTCCTGCTTGCAAACAAGCTCTGCTTGTCTAGTCAAGTTATTGTCCTAAAGAAGCTGCTATGACCTATGATGACAAGGCGGTCTCGCTTCTTGTCGCTCGGAATATAGTGTCAAGAGAGACAATTATGCTCTTTATACACTTTGACTGCTAAGCTTAGTCTAGCACAGAGGAGTATGTGACGCTACTGCTAGTAGCATTGTTGTCGCTAAGGAATCTTGAGGCAGCAGGTCCAAGACTTGCACTTGATGGCCTTAGGAGGGTGCGCGCTCGTAGAAGGCAATGTAGTCGCATGTACTAGTGTACCGAGATCCTAGAGCATTTTTCTCTAAGCCGGTGCTCAGCGTGGCACTTCCCGGCACTCGAGAGTCTGCACAACCCCACATCCTGCACTGCCCCGCTTGTATGTTGACAACATGTTCACGAACGACATGTGCACATGAGCGCCGATATCACTGAGGACGCTGGCGCAGTCATTGACCGGCTGAATGGCCTCAAAGCAGCAGCCGCGCTGACGTTTGCCAAGATAGACGAGCTGACAGCAACAACGATAGCAACGACGACAGCGACGACAACGACTTACTGTCACTCGCACGCTTCGAGACTCGTGGCGACGGCGAGAACCGGGAAAAGAACGATCAAAATGACGACCTGCTGTTCGAGAGCTTGAGCCCCTGACTTCCCACTACTCCTGAGATCGACGAGCCCGCGGCGGCCCAGCTAGCCGATCAGAGCCTGACAGGTTTCGTTGTCGATCGCATAGAGCGCACATCATCACCAGGCTGCGTCTTTGATCTGGCGGTAACGGTCGGATCTGGTAGCCTGTTCGGCGCTTGAGCGAAGCGCATTTTCTCGTACTACCTACCGTCGGCTTCGTTCCAGGTCAAGGTGGACGTGAATGCAGACTTGATCTGGACACACGCAGTCCTCATCTCTGCAAATGTATCTTCGGGCTTTAAGAGCAATGAGTATGGATCGTTTTGCGCGCGAAACCTGAGCCTGTGTTTCCAATCGGACTCGCTGCACACGCGCTCACTCTTCATATCTCATCTCTCGGTTCTCTGCTGCTTCTCCATCGCGCTTCTCCCTCAGATTCGAAAGGACGTAGAGTGGCTCTACGCCTTCTCGAAAGGATTGGTCGTGCCCGGCATTGTTTTCTTCTTCGACACCCGGGGTACCATGCGTGGCTTTCACAACAGCCGCAACACAATGAGCCAGAGGACCCAAGAGTCAGAGCACAGGAAATGTTGCTCCGGCGTAATCATAGGCTTCGTCATCGTGCGCGGCCGCCTATATGGAAACATTGAACAAGAACCCATCAAAATTTGGAGGGTCCCAAAGAAATCCTGACTCCCGTCGACCCGGTACGTCATTGCGGTAACGCCCGCGCTGTGTAAACATCAAAGGTAAACACAATCGAACTCGGAGCGCATATACCCGTTTTCCATTCATCACCAGACATGGACTGATCAGTGAGCCATGAGTCTGTTGTCGCTTCGTCCTCCTTTCCCCAACCCAACCGAGGGCCATGCGCCGCCGTCGGCAAATGCTTTAGTTCTGGTGCGCCATCCAGGCTACCGTACTGACGAGAACCTCCTCGTCCAGTTTAACGCGACCGATGTCAGCATCAGCGGCGTGCAGGGCGTGGCGTACAGCATTGTTCACTGCGCCTGCGCCATCATCGCTAACAACCGATTTGACGGCTTCCTCTCCTCCGATCAACCCTACGCCAAAGCGCTACAGAGCAAGGTCCCGGAGCAGCCTGCAGGTCGCATACTTCCTGCGGGCGAATACTTCTTTCACGTGCCGGGCATCGATCTTGGGACGACATCGCCTGCTGCTCCTGTAGTGCCGTGGCCGGTCGTGCCCAACTTCCGCGAATGGCGCTTTCCAGGCCGTGAACGGCTCCAGGCGCCGTGGCTCGATGCCCCGATCGAGCCTTCGACTGTCACTCCGGACCACCCTCTCTTTCAGCCTAAGCCCCGCGACGCGTCGTGTCGCGTCACCCAACACACACTGGCACTGCAGATGGCACACTTGATACCGGCGTCGGAGGAGGACTGGTTTTTGCGCAACAACATGGGCAATTACCGCGATTCGCTCGGCAATCGGCAAAAGGAGGGCAGGGAGGCTATGAACGATGCAGACAACGCCATCATGCTGCGCGCTGATGTGCATTTCCTCTTTGACGCGATGGAATTCTCAATTGTGCCAAAGCATGACGAGACTGGTAACTGGAAATGGACTCTTCATTCTCATTACACCAAACCCGAGATCTGCTCTCTCTACCACAACCGGCAGCTTCAACCACTGAAAGGCATTTGCCGTCAATATCTGCTTGCGCGCTTCGCCTGGGACATATTTCCGCGCCTCCTCCAATTCTTCCAACCCAAGGTTCACCGTTGGGTGGTCACACAGAGCGGCGGCCCGGAAGGTGTGAGCGGCGATGATTGCTTTCGGCGATTCTGCCTGAACCAAGGGCGTGGGCGCAGTAGTCCGAGTCGAGGGGCCAAGAAGAGGAGAGAAGCTGAAGGACATGAAGAATGCACTGAAGATTCAGGAGTCGGCAGCTTTGCGGAGGAGAGTCCGGACGCAGAGGAGGAAGAAGGGGATGAATTAGACAGTTGCGGTGACGACCCATATGGCTACAAGCGCCGTGCTCGACAGGCAAGATTGGAAGCCGAGATAGAAAAAGACCCTTTCTTCGCCGCTAAGCGCAGAACAGGGTGGCATTCCGATGACGACTTTGATGACGAGGTTGGGCGAGGGCGGAAGCGATACCGATATTTTGATCAACATGCAGGCTTCCTCTGATCCTGACTGTTCTCAGGACAAGTACGAGAGACGAGACAATGAATCAGACTGCAATGCACGTCTACTTACAAGATATGCAACGGCTCGTTTGCCTCGCTCGCACCTCTAGTCACCTTCCAAAGCATCCCGCTGCCTCATCTCCACGTCACTCATCTTCGCCGCCGAGGTCACAGCATCGTCAAGTCTTTCACAACGGCCTGTCACAAACTCATTCTGGCAAGCGACGCAAGGGATAGCGCTAGAGCCGAGATCTCTGAACCTCTTCAGCCTGTCATAGTTCTTCCCATTTCATCAAAGCAACCATGCGGTCATCATATAGTGAGTCTACTGTCAACCTACTGAGGCCTCCGCCAGTCCGCTGAGTCTTAAAACACCTCCATCTCCAGCTCATCGATAGGACCAAAGACCGTCTCAGGATCCACGAGTTGTTGTTGTGTGAGCAGGTCGCGAAGCGTAGGTGACGCGACATAGGAAGGTGCGTGGAAGTCACCGTCGGTCTCTTCGTCCGAGTGTCCTTCGTATTTGGAATCGGTGGCGATCTCTGGCAGCTCGACGTTATCGCCTTTAGGATATGTTGGCGATGACTGTGTAGATTTGAGGGCTCGTGCTGGGCCAGCTGGGTGGTTGAGGCTGATGCACTGGACCTGGCGATCTGTTTTCCTCCGCGAATGGTATCCGCGCTCACAAACTTTTCAGTGCAGCGCGAAGCCGCCACCATCGCCAATTTGGCGTCGTTTGACATCCGCACAGTCTGGCTTGGGTATTCTGGCTTGCGCTGTGCTGCCGCGAACGTCAGGTATAACACTATCGTCAACATTTCGTCGGAGCGCCATGAAGCCCATGCAATCGTCATGATACCACGCGACGATCAGATCCCAGAATCATCTACGCATGCTCATCTGGATTTCCGCCTGGGTTCTCCGCCTGGAATTCCTCACATCCTAACGACTACCGACGCCATGTCTTGACCCGCCAGACTGATGGAAACGCAAGTCGCAGCCACATGCGCGCGCGATCCTTGTGGGCTTTCTGTACCGGATATGCTCTGTGAGCTACATCTTCCCAAGGACGACTAACGGCATCATCAAGAGCCCGAAAACCAACGACCTGACACATATCGTAGACATCTGTTTCCACGCTCGCTTCTAGCTAGTCTAAGGATGCTTCGACCCGTCTGCTACGGATGCCTCATCTCATTCTAATCACTAATCAGACACTAACCTATTGCGTGTTTGCACTTCGTCCCGGACAGCAAGGACGAAGTCTGTCTGAGCTGCGGGATTCTCAGCTGCTAGTGTCGTCGGTCTAGTCTTTTGGATGCTCGAGGACGTGCTCGATCTGGATGTCTCAAACCCTCCCAATGACCGATGCAGCATCTCTTCTTGACCGCCGACCACCGATCACAACGTTTTCACATTGATCGCGGAGGTGCAGGTGAAAGATGTAGGTATCGCCACGGAGTCTTCACATCGCTTGCGAAGATGCAGTAGACGAGCTGCACGTATAGCCTGCGAAATGCCGATATCTTGTTCCCAAGCATATATCGGGCGGAAGGATGTCCTTTACCTCTTCTCCTATCGCCCTGACTTTGCTTTCATCCATCTCTAGCGTCTACCTCTACCTCTACCTCCACCTCGACCAACCGATACTCGCAGCAATGTCGAATACGGCGCGCATCAAGAAGGCTCACGCCCAGCAAGTCTATCGCAACCTCAAGCGCGCGCACGCCACCCTACTGCTACAAACCAACAAGATCCTATTCCACTGACTCTATTTGCTTCACAGATATGACCACGCCGCAACCGACCTCCTCGCTGTCCTATTTCCAACTATGCGCACCCTGGACGCAAGGTATAAGTACGAGCGAATGAATAAGATTTTGATCGATGCGCTCAATGTCGTTGACGGGATGCCTCCCTTTTCAAGGGAATCATCTCTAGTCTTCAAGACGTTGAGTACACATTTCGACTTGAAAGCAAAGCAGGCCGAAGCATATTGTAGCGAGATCTCATCGCCGCGTCCGAGCAGTTCGGGTTGTTCGACAGGCGGGAGCTTTGTAGTCTTCTCATTGCGCCTCTTCACCGAGGCGACAGCAGGGCACTAGCAAGAACATGCTCCGGCGACGCAGTCGTCAAGTCCTGATGCGACCGCAAATGGTACGCACAGCGAGCAGAGCCAAAAAGCAGCCATCGAGATCGAGACTGGAGAAGTAGAGGCAGCGGCTAGAGACACCAGCCTTTCAGACGCTCTACTAGCCGGCCCATTCGAGCAGCAGGCCTTCGACAGCACCGTGCAAGGCGGCAATGAGTCCTCGGTCCCCGGCTTGGATGATCTGCCAGCCTTTGACACTTTCCCAAAGCAGGCCTCCCATAGCAGCTTGCAAGGTCGCAATAACGACTCGTCATTTCCCAGCTTGAATGCTATGCCAACGCTCGATAGTGGATTCGCTCCACAGCAAGGCACTCCACCGGTGTCAAACGCTCTTGGCGGCGTGGGCTCACAACCACAAGATGGGATCTAGTATTAGCAGGAAACACCCCACACCGACCGACCCCGGCTTTGACGAGCTCATCGAGCTTGCAGGCACCAGCGGTGCTTGGCCAACCTCGCTCGTGGCTTTGACGAATGAAGGAAACGAGAGGCTGCCTATGGATGTGGCCGAAGTGAGCAAGAGTCAGGACACCGCACTCGACTTTACCTTTACGGATGCTCATCTCGACGAGTTGTTGGCGATGGATTAGGACAGCTTTGGTGATGTGTGTTATGACTGCTTGGATGAGATGATTGGATGAGATGAGAATATGGATCGGGTTCTTTTTGTTTCGTTCTGGGCATCTGTAGGACATGGCATGATGATGATTATGATAACTGGCGGTATGACTAATGCATGCGTGAGTTTATGGACGACTGACGACTCCGTGGTCGAAATTCACTCCAGCATGGACGAGCGATTTCACAGGCGAGCAGATGACTTTATAAACGAACGAACGAAACGAACGACCTGACTAACGAAACGACACAACTCACGACTGATACAAAACCTTTCTGAACAGACTCTACGTAGAATGGTCGTAGCTGTATCTAGCATTGCACCTCATTCCGCGTATTCTTTGCCCTCCCTGTGCCGACTAATCTGTCATCCGCCCCAAATCCCACACGAGCGCAGAGGAGAAAATAATCGCGGGATTAGCGCTTTGCCGCATGAAAGAAGGACACACACACTGTGCCCGAGATAAGTAGGCGAGGAGTGAATACATGGATGCGTAGTCACTATAGGCCTAAACACCGGGTACCTCAAAACTCTGGGTAGGCGGCGGTAGCGATCAGGAAACTATTGCGAAGCTCGCCGCTCTCCGAGCGCCGGCGTAAAGTCTGGAGTTACCATGAGCCAGGCAGGCAGGTAGGTAGGTAGGTCAAGTAAGATGCTCGCTCCAGAGTGAAGTCCCGGTCCGAGGTCGACGTGAAGATATACGTACGTACGGCAATATCAATTCTGCAGAGTCTGATACCCGAGCTCGTCGATAGCCATCTCTTGCGGCTAGGGCGGTCGATGGCATTCTCGCTCGTCCTTGAGGACGGTTAAGTGACGCCGCTAGCCATGGACATGCACGTCGAATGCCGAAAGTACTCCGCTCAGCAGTTTCTTGTCGATACCCGTACTCTTCTTCGGTAGCCTGGGAGGCCCTGCCCTCGGCGTTTCTCGCCGACACCATCTAGTGGCGTCTCGCCATCCTCTGCCTGGCATTTCATTCGGGAGCCCGGGTCGCCGGCATGACGCTCTGGGGACCCGACGCTAGAAGATTCATTGTGGTGGATTACGACCTCCTGCATGAGAGGTCTAGTAGCGCTAAGCCTGGAAGGTGCGGTAGAGCCAGCTGCCTTCTTCCGGGGCTCCAGGTCGCCGTTCTGTGGGAAACACGCACACTGAGGGCTCGATCTGATCGAAAGAGCCGGGAAGCAGCAGAAATCGATGTGTTGCTTGGCATGATGCGATAAGAACGCCACAACGCCCCTCGATATCAATTTCGGCATGCAGGCATGTTTTCCCTCAGAGAAAAGCCTGCCGTCAGAGAATCTGAGACGCCACCGGGCGTCTTGGGCCCATATTCTGGCTTCAGGATGCCTGGCGCAGGGGGGGGGGGGGGGGGGGGGGGGGGGGGGGGTCGTGGAATGTACTGGAGGCACAGTTGTGGCAGCACCAGATGCAGTCATACCCAGCCGTCACCGCGTGTTGCAGTTCGACAGAGGCGAAGCCCACGTATCGGGTAGGGTAGGAGGGCTTTCCTTTTTTCCGCAATTGCTCACCAGATAGAACAGGTCATAGCACACACAGCGCCTCATTGAACGATGTTTGGAGCCACTTCATGTGCGCCGAATCACATTCTCCACCCAGCACGGAGTCTCCAGGGATCCTGTTGTGCCGAGGCGCTTCAGGCCGATGATCTACAAGGCTGGGAGCTCTTAAGATGAGTTTCCGTTTTTCTGCCATGTCGAACGTGAACGCATATCCAGCGCTTGTAGCGCCTTGCGACCAGCCAGCGACTGCTGACCTATATGATTCTTGCCCGTGCGCTCGAGCAGATCGTCGCGAAGTTCCAGCCGCGACGTTTGTGCGAATCTGCATGAGTCGAGTGTCGACGCACATGCGAGGCCAAAATCGACTACAATTTGCTCGATGCCGCTGACCGCTCGTCTCCGCGCATGACAACCTCCGTCCCGCAGCACGCAAAGTACATGGGTTCAAGCAGTATCCGGCTGACGCGATGCCATAGCGGTTCTCTTGGCGTGTCGTTGCCAAAGAACTGCTCAGGCAAATGCATCGTCCAAGGCGCCCTGCTCGCTCGAGACACGTGCCGAGACTGGTTCTTCGGTTGGGCCAGAAGGGCCGGGTGTGCGGCGTGTGATGGTAGCGGGGGGATCAGGTGGCAGCAGTAGTGGCTCCATCGATGGCATGCCTAGGCGCAGCTGCGTCTTCGGAGGTGTCCTCTGCATTAAACTAGTCGTGCTATCAACACGCGCTCTTCTTGTCCTGTCACGAAGGGGTTTTGCAAGCGTCCAGCTCTACCTCCCGCTCCACCCTCGTCGCCCTCCTCACTGTCCTTTCCAAGCACGCGCCAGCCCTGCGTGATAATCCGCAGTATCCCTTCATGCTTTCATCTCTCCCTGCAGCACCTTCTTTCTGCTCCATGCGGACTGTCCTCACCCGTCAGATGCAACGGCAATGCAGCCCTCCTCGGTCGTCGTGGCAGCAGAGAAGTCGTTTTTGCTGACATGCAGCTTGGGCGCAGGGTCAATTGGATCGGATGGGCTGAGAGCTGTGGTACCCTCGTTGACTGGCACGTCTGAATATCATGCTGTCGATACGCGACTCGATCCTATCATTAGAGTTATTAGGACACGTACAGGTCCTCGGCGTATGTACGTACGTGATGCCTCTTGTCAGGAGAACCTCAGATCCTACCCCTCCCTACCTCCCTCAACCTCGCCTTACGCATCCTCAGCCCCAACAACCCCGGCGTCCCCTTCAGATCCAAATCAACACCCGCATCCACACTCCTCGCCATAGCACTATTCCCCTTGACATCCTAACTAACCTACTACCTCACCTCGGTCCCATCATTCTAAAACCTCTACACCGCCTCCTCCACGCTACTTCCCATATTCCCATCCTGCGACGATGGTGCAGGAGGCGCAGCTCTTTCGGCAAGAAACTCGCACGTAGAGTTCCGCACTGCCTTCTCCTACATCGCAGACTACGGCGAGCTTTTACGCTAGCGGAGCGCGATGTAGTCGTCGTCATTGATGCTTTCGAGCCACATGAAGTCTTCTTGAGGTTAGAGGGGCCGGGGGTTGGCGGGGGAGTAGAGAGGTAGGGAGATCAAGGAGAGGTAGGCGATGCCGTAGAGGAGGAGGGAGAGGTAGGAGGGGGATAAGGAGGAGGAGGAGGATGAGGGAGAGGGAGATCGGGTGTTAGGCAGGAGCTAGCTAGTGTTGTCGCCCGTGTCAGATGCGTAGAGGTTGTTGCGGATAGTAAGGATGTAGTCGCGGGCGTTCGTGGCCATCATTTCGGCGAAGAGGGCGTTAATGTAGTCGTGCATGAGGGCGTCGAGGTCGTAGTGAGGTAGGGAGGTGACTTAGACGCTAAAGACAGTGTCTAGAGTGCGTTTGTGCAGGGTAGCGCTAGTGCCGAAGTCACTAGCGGGGCGTTTTTAGAAGGAGTAGGCGCGGCCGGATAAGAAGAGAGGCGTCTAGTAGCCTAGGTAGGAGCGGTTGTGCAGCTAGGACTAGGCAGTGTCGATGCAACGGCGACGGTTCTTCTAAGGAGATAGGCAGAGGGAGAGGGCGGGAAGGACGACAGTTTGGTGGATATGATGGGATTCCGATGTGGCAATAGTGTCGACTTAGGCGAGGATGCGGAGTTGATCTTTTCGGGCTTCGATAGAGAGTCGCCGGGCATTCTCACAAGTCTGTCTCCATGGTTTGAGATCAGTGCACGCCTCGCGGACAGTTTTGTTAAAATCGGTTAGAATGAATGAGAAATCGGGCGTCGTCGCCGCGCTGACAGCCGTTAGCACCCTTACCTACAGGCACCTCGCTAGTCTCTAATCCTTCGACCCTATAACCCGCGAGTGCTCACGACTCTACCCTTCTTCCTCCCTCTAGCGTACAATCTCCTCTAGAATGGCAAGCGCCTCCTGTTCGCCCTTGCAGTAAGCGGCAAAGCCGAGTCGCTATAGTGCATCGTCCTAGAGATCCTGCAAGCTAGCATCCGCATTCACGACCCGCTGCTCGTAGTTGTGGAGCTAGCGCGCGATGCCTAAGTGCGGCTGCAAAGCGCTTAGGAGCCGCCTCCGTAGCCTCGTAAGGTCGAAGCCAGGGAAGTTGTCTGACTAGTATGTAGCAGTATTAGTGTGAGGGTTTTTAGCGACAGGAGCCACGTCGACCTAGTAGACCATTTATGCAGTATGGCGTAGGCGATGCGGTCTAGGAAGGGCATCATGACGCTAGGGATTAAAGGGATCCTAGTCGTCAGGTCGATGCTAGCGGGTCGGGAGTAGCAGTAGTCGGGAACTAAGGCGAGCGGAAGGGCAGGTAACGAGGATCGAAGGCATGTCTAGGTTATGTAGAAGAGGGCGGCGAGTGTAGCGGCCATGCTGTGAAGGCGTTAAAGAAATCCTGCAGGAGCGTAGCGGGTTAGTCAGGGAGGGAGAGCATGAGAGCAAGTAGGTAGTAGCTTTTGTAGAGGTCCGCGTCGCTAGCGTGGTAATAGTCGAAGCATGATTAACGTGCAGGTAGAATGTCAGTTTCCGTTGCAGGCTTGATGTTGTCTATTATGCTGCTACATGCTTTAGTCAAATGTCAGAGATGTAAACAAGGAGAACAATAAATCAATGATCTACGCACGTGATGTGTAATAAATAATAGTCCTCGCACGTGACGTGTTCTGTCAAGTTAAAAGTGTGTATATTATCATTAGTCATCTGTTAGCCCTATGATACTTGCTTGGTTACCTTCCGCAACTTCGTAATCATCTCTACCGCCTAATCTACTAGCTCCTGCGTGTCCGTCTCATCATTACTATCACTGTTATCCTCTTCCCTATTACTACCATTACTACTACTACTAGCTAGGCCGACTACATTTAGCGCAGCTAGCTCGGCGCGGAGGTTCGCGAGCGCGCCCTAGTACTTGACCTCTACTAAGTCGTTAACATCATCTTCTACCTCCTTAACATCATCTTCTACCTCAGAATCATCTTCTACTACCTCCTTCCCCTCCTCCTCCTTTCCTACATTAACAACATCTTCATCTTCATCTCCTTCTACTCTATTATCAGAAGCATTGATGACTTCCTCCCCCTCCCCCTCGCTATCACTCCCCTCTTCCTTCGTCGCCTGCACGTCATCGATCAAGACTAGCGCCCCCTCTACTAATCCCTCTACCGTATCCTTCCCCGCCGCCTTGACGCCATACTGACGCTCGATCCCCCTTAACACCTTGACTACTATCCTCTAGTCGAAATCGCGATGGCCCCTCTACACCCCGAGTACACGCGGCTGCAGCAGTCTAGACAGCTACGCTGCGTCTAGGAGACTAGCGAGGTACATCGCGTCGAGTTCTCGCTCGAGGCGGGCTTGCTCGTCAGGCGTCATGATCCACACGTGCTGCTAGCCGCGGCGGATGAGGTCGGAGGCCTTAGTCTGGCGAGTGCCGAAGCGCTACGCAGGAATAAAGCAATGCGTTAGCTGCCAGGCGAGGGACAAGGGAAGAGGGTAATAGGTAGACATACCTCGCGGCCAAGCTCCGGAGGCATGCTTGCTAGGGAGGCAGTAATATTCTTGCGGATCTCCAGGTAGGCTGCAGAAGTCATGTTAACAGCCAAGTGTAGTTAGGGATCGTCCGACTATGATGACGTGATAGACAAGAGATGCTTGCTAATGGCTTGATGATGATGAGTGTTAACTGCGAACAGATGCGTATTAATGAACGAATTGATCGTTAAAGAATTGACTGCAAACAGATGCTTGCTAATCAGTCGACTGCGAAGAGTCGACTGCGAAGAGGGTACTGAGTCCACGCCGAACAGTTGAATAGACACGCCGCCGTTTGTTCGTCTCAACTAGCCCCGCCCCCTGCTACGTTGCAGACGACGCGCCTTGCAAATGACGCGGCTTCGCATCTCTCCTATCTACTATCATCCCACAAATCCAGCGGCCGGCCGTGGCCATCAACGTCGACTAGCAACCTACTATTGGTTAGAAACGTCATACACTTTCTTCACTCGTCGACACCCTCTAACCGAAAACGAGCATCGGTTCCGGTATGTCGTCGGCTAGCTCCCATACCCAAAACGGCACGTACTGACTAGCAGCACCCAGGCTGCTTCTTTTCATTATCTCCCACCTCAAAACAAACTCTAGGAACACTGTCGAAACGGACTATCATGCCGTCCGAATCCTGCAAAGCTTCTCACTCCTGCTAACCCTCTGGCTCCCGCTAACCATCTCGCTCCCGCCAACCCTCTCACTCCCGCTCGTTCTTGAGCACGCCAGCTTCCTCGGCCGCCGCAACCGTAGCTCAGGCTGCCGCCAGCGCCGACCGCCTCGAACACCACCTCCGCACCCTGGCCCGGTGTTCGGCGGCTCTGGAAGAGCAGGACGCGCGCAGCGAGACTAAAGATCGGGAGAGGTAGAGGGAGACGTTGCTGCAGGAGATGAAGGTCCTTGTGGCGGGAATCGAGCAGGCGTTGAGGGCGTATGATGCGCCGGGGTTGACGGTGTGTTATTAGCGGTTAATGGCGGGGCTGCTGAGGTTGATGGGCACAGAGGGGGGAAGGGGCAGGGAGTGAGATTTCAGGATGGGAATAGGGACTAGGCGATTTGAGGCTTCAGGGAAAAGGTTTGGAGTACGAGGACGGAAGGTATGCTAGGGCATTGTGTACTACAGCTTGTAGGTATGGATGTCGGTGCCGGTAGTTCCATTTCGCCTACCGCGTGACGTGGATAGGAGTGAAGCCCTGACGTCTATGCCCATGATCGGGTCATTAAGGAAAGCTACTAACAGCCACGGCCAGATGACACCCAGGACGATGGCTAACACCTCGCACACGCGACTCCACATCCGTGCAGGCAATCCCGATTCCTCCTCCTCCTCCTCCTCCTCCTCCCCCTCCTCCTCCGTGGGCGCTACTAACACAAGCGCCGTGTGCCTCCCCCTCCTCACAACTGCATGCTTCGACCGCGCTCGAAGATTCGACTTCACGGCCCTCACACCATCCCGCCTAGCTACTACACTGTTCAAGATTCTCTCGAAGGCGCTAGAGAACCGTATACCCTGCGTCGCGAAGAGCTCTAGCAATTCTGCGGCGCTGACGGCGCTGCTCCAGGCCTAGTAGAGGCATCTGATGACGTCTCCGGCGGACAGGATGTCTAGGCTACGGAGCCCGTTGGGGTCGATAGGTGAGCCGATATAAGAGAGGTGTATTCCGTCGTCGCGGGTCATGAACGTGAAAACGGCTGTGCGGATGGCGTCTTGGGTAGTGGGAGATATATTCGGGATGTTGACAGGTTGGGCCTCGTCATCTGAACTAAAGGTGCTCGACTGTGGTTCACCTTCGCCATCAAAATTATCTTCCGCGGCGCTCACCTGTGGTTCCTCAACGCCCGGTGAACCATTCTGTCCGGACGCGGCGGTGATAGAGTGGGTCGGACATCCGCTCATGCGCTTGGCTGGAGCAAGATCAACGTCTAGACTTTCAGGAATTTCACCTTGCACGTCCTCCGGGCTGGTGCTGGCACTATCTTGCAGCTCGTGTTGCTCTGCCTCCCTGGGGAAGTTTTGACTCGATAACTGAGCGTGAACAGATAACGGAGTCTCATTCCCAACGCAGTTCGCAGCGAAAGGTACAACATCAGGAGAAGCTGTCCGCCGGCGATGACCTTTGGGTTGATTTAGGGATGTATTGGGCGCCGAGTGTTGGACACTAGACTCTGCGTTATGGGTACTGGTCTCTTCATATTGGGCACTGGCCTTTTCGTTTCGGGTGCTGGACGCTTAGCCTTTGGTGCTAGACTCTGCGTCCTGGTTCGAGACACTAGGACCAACTTCCGGATCCATCGATGCTGGGTCGCAATAGGTCAGAATGAACCGAGAGACGACGGATGTATTGCACAAGTGTTGATGTGAGAGACACAGAGTTAAGCCTACTAGGAACATTCGTTCTTCTGTTGTCTACATGGAATGAAAGAAACCCAAATGCCAAAAATTCTGGGTCTCTCCGAGGCAGGAAGTACGGGTTTCGAGAGTAAACACTGGTTGTTGACGAGGCGTTGTTTGCACCATCAGATGGCCAAAATACCATTCCCGTTTCGGGCTATGCACCAATGCGAGCCTGAAACACGCGCGCACGGCGCCGCAGCACTGGGAGGGCGCGCGACAGTTCGCAACAAGTATCTCCGCCTACAATCATCACTATGGATGATATCTTGATCAGAACCCCATCAGGTCCTCAGCGTTGATCAGACTTCTGATCTCGTGCCGCCATCGGCAACATCATTTGCGTACAGCCTCGAGTCGCCGCTTTCCATGTTTCCTCGCTGGCTCGTGCCATGCTTAGTTGGACATGGTGTTCCGTCGATGAGTGTGCGACGATGCTAGAGCATACCTCATGGCCAAAAGAGACGGGCTCACCGTCTCCTAGCAACTGATCTGCAGCTCCCGAAGCTATTAGCACAACCAAACGCGTCCATACAGACGAACGCGCCCGACTGACCCATCCTCCAGTAGGCAGCATGTTTCCCACAATCCGCCGCCCTCGCACCTCACGCCTCCCTCACCTTACTACCAAAACGATGTCCTCCACGAAGCGATCCAGGCCATCGCTGCTGCTTCCACCGCTCCTACTCTCTCCCAACAACCCAGCACCCGCCAAACTCCTCCTCTGCCGCGATAACCTCTCCCGCATTCTCTAGCGCCTCACAACAACCTACCCTTCCTATGCTCCTGGCACCACTGATCCATCAACGATAGACTACGACACAATCTTCGCAACCTCGACTGTCCAAATCAGCCCCTCCGTGCTTGAGATCGACTCTCGCGATGCCAGCCAGGCTCTCACATATGTGTACCGCTTCGAAGAGGACGAGCTCGCGGCTTTTAGCAGGCTGACGGAGAAGGACGTAGAGCTTTTGGGCCAGGCGAGAGAGATCAATGGGATCGTTAGTGCCGAAATGGCGTTTCTGAAGGCCTGGGAAGAGAGAAGAGCATGGTATATACGGATGGCAGGTCAGTGTGTTGGGTGGTTCGTCGTGGCGGGCATCTTCGCGATTATGATCTGGTCCGTTAGGACCACAAGAGGGCGTGGTCAAGGAGCTGGACCTGGTGACAATTGGATTGGCCCGGAAGGGCATTATGGCGGTACAAGCCAGCCCTCGTTTCCTGACCCTATCGTCACCAACAGTCCATATCTCGACGCAGATCAGAGCACCCCAGACCCATGGCAAACCCACCACCAAACCCACCCTTCCTGTGTGGCCCTCACTTCTGCCATCGGAACCGCCGATTGGAGCCTGTTTCTCCGCTCACTCGACCTAATCCTAGCCCTCGATCCGATGAATACCACCAACGGCTCTCATGGTCATAACCACAACACTTCAGTCACTGCGCACGCAAACGAAGCAAACTGCGCCCTCGTCGACCTTCCCGATCCCTCTGTCCTCACGCCCATTGAAAGCGCCATCCTCGCTGCCGGCTTTGGAGCGCTCAGCGCATTCCGCCGATGCCTACACTCCGGTCCCGCCGTCTTGTACGTCTTGTTGGGAGTGAAAGAGGCGGAGAATGACGGAGAGAATAGAGTCAAAGTGCAGGAGTACATGATCGCTGTGGATCTGCTCGACACGGCGCGCACCCGTCTGCTCATCTTCGAGGCGTGGATAGGGAAGAGAGGGTTCCTGGGACCCGCTCCTTGTACTGGTTCAGTCCCGGATTCTGGGAAGAAGTATGGGTGGTTGTGGCCATTTGGGCGTGGGGTCCGGAAGGAGATACATGGTTGCGACGACAAGGAGGAGTCTTGTGCGAGAGCGAGGTGCAGGATGCTGGAGGAGCGGTTGGGAGGGATGGTGACGCGCATGGAGGCTTGTGCCGCTGGGTTTGAGGGTGAATCGTGAGCCGGAGCAAGGCGAGAGTCCGCCTGCTTCTGGCTTCAACCGCACGGTGTCGCACACACGAGCGCCATTGAAGCCGAGGAGGTGGTGCACAACGCCGATGCAGGCAGGGTCCCGTGGTTCGACCGCGTGAGTACATGTATACTGAAGCTGGATTCGATGGGGGACGAGACCGAGCAGCCTGGTGCGCAGTCTGGCTGAGAGTATGTAGTGTGGACCATATGGAGTACCACGAACAGATATACACACATCTGAACCCAACGTGCAAAAAGGAATAATAACATGACTTGCCTTGGACTCCGCAACTGTACACTTCCAGCTTGAGTAAACCTGCGCCTAACACCCCGTAATCCCCGAACCGTCAAGGTGCCTCTACTATCGTCGTGCAGCATCAAGCACCTGAATGCGCATTGCAGGATCCAGGATATACATGCATTTCCCGCGAGCAGGAATGATGGAAGCCTCATGATCAAAAGAAGAAGGCACGCAGAAGCGTCCATCGGTATGGCCACGGGCGAATAAGTTGAAGTCGCACTCCGAACTCAATTTCAACCCCGTGATACAAGACTGTCCCTCTAACCCGAATTACAAAACAATCTATGCCTTACCTCCATACCTCACTATGTCCGCTCTGCCCTCCTCACCGGCGCCCTCATACCCTTTGCAACCCAAGGCACTCTCATCGGCCTTGAGCGCTCTCCCGTCTCTGTGCATCAGCAGCCCCTCGGCCCCAGCGCTGGGTCCGATTCCATGCGTGCGTAGGAAGCAGCTAGAGGCGGATGCTAATAGGGCGGTGTGTAATGACGGGGCGGAGGCGCTGGATGAGAAGATCGGGTTTGGGAGACGCTGGGGAGAAGTGAAGGGTGGCATGGAATGGGTCTCTTGGAAGAAGTCCTGGGGGAAGTAGGGACGGGCCTTGAGCATGCGTGCGCGTTTCGACTCGATCTGGTGAGTACAGAGCGTGACTGGCAATATGGAGATGGCGGAGTCAAGTCCAGCTCGAATACCACTTCATGGGAATGGATGTATGGAGCGGATTTTCTGGAACTAGTTACTCCAGCAGAGTGGATGTTCTGCTGTGCCGCGTGGAAACCTTGCCTTCGCCGCAACAGCAGATGGTCGTCTTCCCGCCAGCCTGCTGCACATCACATCATGATCTTGGACTCCGAGCACGGCATCCGGCGGCGGCGAGCCCGTCATTCATGCCTCCCGAGGTCCTCTAACATCACAGCCGAGAAAACGCCGTATCAATCCGCTGCCTTTCTTCACATGACCTTGAATGATGGAAAGACTGAATCTTCACCATGACATCGAGCCTCATTCCTGTTTCTGGCACAACTGTAGCGCCTCGCGTCAGAACTTCGAGGAGATACACCGCCACCGCCATCCTCTCGCCCACAGCCATTCCATTGGCGCTTTCCGTCCTCCAGCAATGGGCCCCACCCTCCCCGATGCCGTCGACCTAGCCGGCAGGCATACTAATGCTAAGACTCGCCGACACAGTGACCACGCTTTAGCATATTCTCCTTGCACTCGTGCGCCTGTCCCATCCTCGGTCAACTCCGTGTCTAACACCTGCCTCTCGCTCCTGCGACATACTAACTCCCTATTCGCGGGCTGTACACCTCGTGACTCGGCGACTAACCTGCAGTCACACGAGCGTTATGCACGCATTGTCAACACGGTCCGCCGACCTAGCAACGCAGCTCTCCTGTTATTCATCGCATTGCGCGCACAGGCATGCGAACCGCGTATTCTTTATAATTATGTCGGATGGACCATCTATCGGCGGTTTGCGCCGTCGCGATCATCACTACCCACAGTATCCGACTAGAGCCAGACTATGTCGCAGCAATAGACCACAGCTCCCGCGGTCTCCAATTCACTAGCGATCTCTACCCGCTCCATCCTAGAAGCGCCGAGGCTGAGAATGCATGCTGAGCGGATGGCTGGCTAGTCCACGCACATACGTAGCAACTTGTCCATTTGAATGCTAACAAGCCTCACAGCAAACCTTCCTCAATCTCCCCTTGCCATATGTCGACTCCAGATCTCGAAACCCTCTACACCACCTTCTGCGAATGCTGCGTCCGCTGACCACTTGAATCGAGTCCCGTACGAAGCGGTACCGGGACTAGTACAACCTGGCCACGGCGACGAGACGCTAGACTGAGCAGGCGGAAGGGTGTTTGAGCATAAGAGAGCTGCGAGCGCTGCAACAGCCGGGTGGCGCGGCGCCACAGGTGGATCAAGAGCTGGAGCTTCAGAGGCGCGGCAAGTGCGGCACTGCAGGCAAAGAACAACGAGTCGGTAGAGATGTCGCAGGGTTCGGAGAGGGAGAGGGATCTTCAGCTGGGCAAGTTGCGCCAACGAACAAGAGCTAAACATGCTCATCAACGAGCAACAGCAGGAAGTCCAGCTTGGCAAGAACATCGAGAGCTGGCAGACCATCGCGAACGCCTCCAAAATTTAGCAAGCAGGGATACCATTTTGCGGAATGTCCGAGGGGGCTGGAATTGCTGGATCTCCATCTCACGGCACCCCCACGACTGCAGGTTTTTGTGCTGGACTCGTCGATACCCGGCTACAGATCGTGGTGACTGCGGCAGGTCACATGTCGCCCTTGGCGGATTAGTTATTACCAAGATTTCAGGGTGCTGTTAATGTCTAGAAAAGAGCGGCTCGACCTGTTAGCCTTAACCGAAGATGCGCGCAGGCACACGAAAGCAGTGCTAAGTCTCGGTCTAGCAGTAGCAGGATGACCCTACCTCCTTCACACTACGAAGAAGCCGGCGAGTACATCGACGCCAGCGCAGACCAGGACGCCGGCGTCAATGGCCTTGCTCTCTCGACTTCATTAGGTATTGGCCATACTCTCAGGCACGCATATATGACGGATTTGGAGGATCCCGGCATGTTGAGCGGTAGCAAGGCCGTCTTTAGTAAGTAGACGCAGCGTGTAGAGGTCAAGCTAAGCGATACCTGATTTGGGAGCCAGGACGAGGTTCGTACTGCTTGATTTTGACTCGATAATGAGCAGACGGCTAATCACGTTGTAGATGATGTTTGGAATGTATGGACGGTGACGCTTACGGCGGAAAGAATCCCAAGTGAGTTCATCGCAAGAGATGGCCCACAGGCGTCTGCTTCAAGAAATTTCCCAGAAGTCAAGATCCCGAAGCAACAATCGCACAGGCTGCGAGCACATCCACACACGTGCCTTGGCTTTCAGAACCGGTGCAGAGCTTGAGTTAGAAGCCATTCGACTCGTTCAGAGCGTGGGAGGCAGTCGTGCGATACAGGTCTTCTCATGCCATTATAGAAGTTGCCGGGCGGTCCCTTTTCGCAATCAAAACTCCTCGGACGAAAGCGCAATAAACAGCCGAGGTGCTCTAGCATCACACCCTCGAAAAGATCGGAGAGCGCATGGTCCAGACCTCCAGAATGAAGATATGTCGCGCCAGCACTGTGGAACGTCCGCTTGACGCAGAGGTGCACCACCGACAAGGCCGAGCTCGACCGCTTTACGAACCTGTCAAAAAATGACAAAAAGCGCGATCAGAAGGTCGATGGCGTCAGTGAACGAAATGGCCGCAGGGCAGGATACGAGATGCTTGTGGCTCCTGCGGATAGCGACAAAGATGACCTCACCGAGAGGCCAAAGCTGACGGGCCGAATCGAACCGACGACTACCTCAGCAACACGGCTTTTCATCTCAGCAGTCACCCTCCGACTGGCCGACTAGCGACGATGTCGAACCAAGGCGCAGACGCTTCGACGATTCAACGACTTGTCTTGTATGTCCCGAGTACAATGCTCACGGTTCCTTGTGATACACAGCATCTAGCACGCAGAGCATTTAGCACCGGAGAGCTATCTTGTATGCATATTCGATCATGAGCTTGTGGTAGCGACACGCTCGCACAAGCTGCTACTATGCGCATCGGCGTCGCCGGTGCCAACGCCTCGGCCCCATGATCCTGATTCTAGGCGCCGAGCTCGAGTTCACCATGGGTCAGCACTGACAGCACAAACTAGATCATCCCAGTACGGTGCATGAAAATGGGATATACCAGATATCGAAGAAATAATCAATCCAATCGAGGCAGCTCGGACCAGGACGCGGCTATCAGAAGCAACAACCCTGATGCTAAAGTGATAGGCCATGTCAGCGACCCCGAAGTTGACACCATCCGCAGACTCATCCCTGCATGACACCCAGCCATCCCACTGATTGGCAACGGTGACTTCGCCCAATCTGGGATTCCCGTCGATTGGAGGGCATCTGCTTGCTCTCTCTCGAAATGATGCGGTCGTTTGCAATCAACTTTCGTCTATTACAGCATATGTACGACCCAGGGAGAAGTCTGGAGCATAGCACAGGACTCCATGCTAGAGAACGGAGCTTTTCTTGTTGGTTCCGAGATATTTTGGAACGGCACCTTGTATACAGTCACTTTCCTCGGAATGCGACTTCGAGACGGCGAGACAGCGAGGGAGATAGCGGGAAGTGTCAGACGGTCGCAATTCGCAGTGCCAACCCAAGAAACAGGCAATAGCACCGACGAGACCGAAAGCATGGGCCGCATGAGACCTCTGGATGAAAGTGGCCAAACAGTTTCAATGAGGAAGGACTGGACGATGCCACTGCTGATGCGTTGAACGTTTTGAGGCCTTATTCAAGAGTATCATGCAGAGGCACTACATCATGAACAGACTTGGGGAAGGTACCTGCCAGACACTCCTGACGCCGCGTTTCCGCTGCTAGCACGCTGAATTTAAGCTCCTGTCACTAAGCACAGTACAAGTAATAGTCGAGCTTCAAGCCGAAGCTTGCTAATTTGTTGGCCGTTACAATGATCAAGCATGTAGAGAGGTAGCTTACTCCGGCCTCATGTCTTAATTGCTTACTCCTCCAACGATCATGGACCTCGCCTTCTAGCTGCTAAGAAGAGGGCACTCATCAACGGCTCGATCTGCCTTCGTTGCCAGAGGCACGCTTCATACGACGCCTGCTGCACTGACAACAACTAGACACCTACATCGGCCGCAGCTGCAGGTTCCACCCTTTCCTACGTGGCCGCTCTTCGGCTGGAGTCTGCCAGCCATTGAGGTACCGCTTCCCTTTCACAGGCCTAGCCCTCCTCGCCTGCGTCTACGACTCAACCAAAGCCTCATCGAGCACCTCCTAGTCCTTAGTCACTCTCTCAACCTCGACTATACTATCAGCCGTGGCCTAAGATCTTTGGTGACCTGCCTCACTCTTTCTCAACCAGATTCGCGCCATCCGCACCATAACTCCCGTAAAGTTCAAACATGGGATCTCATCCCGGCAGACCTGGATTGACGACCGCCACGTCAGAGGCACCGTCGTGGAAGACTTTATTTGTAGGCGTCTGCTCTAGGGGAATGCTGCAGGCAATCAGCATTAGGAATTCCGCCTCTTGGCTACGGACTTGCTTTATGCTCAGGTGCGAGCTATCTGACCTTTCCTGTAACAACGATCTCCTGGCACGGCTAATAGAAGTGCGATACAGTGAAGAGAGTACAACATGTGTGCGAGAAACACGTCACAAATTGGCGGGGGTTGATGCAAGCTCGCATGCCCGAATGATAGACGGCCTGCCTGTACTTTGATGATGCACATGTGAATGCAAGTTCAGATCATGCCGCATCACGATTCAAGTTGCTAACGGTGCTCATGCGTCACCGTCGATGTCGCGACTGCATGCGTCTGAACTATGTTCACATGCAACAGATCCTCGCGACTTAGTGACTAACTAAACAACGATCTTGCATGCTAAGTGAATGTGATTGATGCTCATTCATAGATGTGCAGCGAGCCTGCCTAGCGACAGTTTCAGGCTACTCGTTACAGTGAGAGAGGCCGCGCAAGACCGGGTCGTGCATTCGCAGTATGAATGGCGAGTCGATACTGCGCCGACCCGACGACGAAACACGTGAACGCATTCAGGAAAATACTCCAATACGTCGCAGGCACGAAGGCAGATCTTGCCCTCAATCTTGGCCTCACTGCGAGGCCAAAATCCGCGCAGTCGACTTTGCCAATGACGATTTCACTCTCTGGAATATCGGCTCAAACAGCGATGTCGACGGAGGTGCTGTTGCAGGGAAGCACGCCTATCAGAGACATAGCTGAGAGGTGTGATATCTCGTGGGCGTTATATGGCAGGAAAGGCACACGTCTTCCTGCGAGGTTTGTGAGTCTGCCTGTGTTTAATCGCAAACCGCAGGAGTAGTTGTCTTCTAGGAAAAGCCGACATGGCAGCTCCGCGGCTTTTCATTTGTGTCCACATCTGCAAAGATGAGGCTCTGCCATTTCGCAGCAATCAACGAAGGGAGTAGAGAAGCAGGCTTGCATAAGGATTCACGATCAGTCACCCTCTTCACTCAACACTCGATGGTCGTCAAGCACGAATGGGACGGCCGCTTACAAGGCGCTATCGAACTCCGTTCAGCGCCCTTTGGCAATCGTCATTGCCGAAGAAACAAGCTCAGTCTGGTCAGAGCTCTAGTAGCAGCAAGCAAGGTGCATAAGTTCTCTATTCGTTGGCATTGAACAAAGCTGCATTAGCTCGGGCTACGCATAAGTCAGGCGCGAAGATCGGATTAAAGAACCTAAGTGCCAAACTTGTGAGAACCCGATTGCATAGACAGACCTGCAGAGAGAGGAAATAAGACGCCCTGTAACTAACTGTTGCATCAATTCCAGGTGTGACCTGCGCGGTACTAAGCAGACACCCTGCTACTCGGTTGTGAGACGAGATCGAGGACCTCTACCGCGAATGCATTTGAGTTGAGGCCCTAGCCAGCAAGCGTTCATACCGGCCATACAGTGGCTAAGCTGAGGTACTCTCCGCGCGCTCGAGGAAAAGAAGTATCGTCGGTATGCGAGGAGGCGCCTGAACCTATGGCGAAGACAACAGATGCGCTACAGCTACCTAGCTCGGACTCCATGCTTAACTGCTATTAGTCTGTAGCTTTGCCATGGAACCTAGTTGTGACCGCTGCTGCTTTCGATCTGTAGCATGGAGGCGGTGCCTAAGGTAATAAGCAGGCCTTAGGTTTCAATGAGAACGAGCAATAGGTATGAGTCGTCGAAGGACGTAGACATCCGGGCTGACAATACCCAGATCGCGATCCAGGACTGCGGGTGCAAGACCTATCGGCGCGGACAGGATGCCAAGCTCCCGCGGAAAGTCAGAAGGCAGCGTGAGGGAAGCGGGACCTGAATCCGAGGGAGCTTAAAAGCGCGAGCAAAAAGCTACTCGACTTCTGACTAGCGGGACTTACTACCGTCGAAGGAGTCCGTTTTCGGCAACGTGTGTGCATGAGCCTAGGACGCAGGGAAGAGATAATCGGCTCGTTAGAGACCAGAGAACAGGCAAGCGACAGTGACTTTACGTCCAAACCCGATACGCGCGCATAGCACGGAGCTACAGTGTGCAAGGGGCCCGTCCATGTCCAAAGTCCTGGCATTAACAGATCTTGCCATGGCGTTAGATGGTGTGCTTCATTCGAGAATGAATTGGCATGTGCAGTCCTGATTAGCAAGAAAGATATCAGCGTGTCCTCATGCGAGGCGTAATACATTTTCCTCCGCTGAATGGATCCGCCGATGCTTAGCAGGTTAGAGCAGAGAAAATGTAGGATTGACGACAGCAAACATCTAACATCTCGTACAGACGAGGCGCAGTCCAGGAAGGTTATGCAACAGAGACTTTCCAACGCGTTATGGATCTTCCACCTCAGGTTCCCAGATCAAGCTACAGCCATCAAAAAAAACTACCGCGCACACCGGCACCCCAGAGCCGCTCCACAGCACTGTGTACAGACTCTCGAGCACGGCTTTGATTGCTACTCTGGCGTTCATCAGCATGGTGAAAGAACGTTACCCCTAGTTGGAGCTGGCAGGCACGCGGCAGAACACAGCTTAGACAATTTGCCACCTAGAAAGCAGTAGGGAGGTCGGTCGGGTGAGCAGCGCTGATGACAGTCGACCTGGCGATGGTTTAGAAGCGGGTAGGTGCGTGGCGCATGATGCTGAGATTGAGGGACGTTTCCCAGACGTCCCAAACGGCGGAAGCGGTAAAGATTAATGGACGCTATTCCGTGTCCGCAGGTTCAGGACAGGAACATTGAGCCGTCGCCTAATGTATCCAGATTGCAGTGTAATCATCGGAAGCTGGAAGCCTTTCGCACGATAAATGCTGTTCGGAACTTGGCCAAGCACATGACGCATGATGTGTCCTCTGCGCCTGCTAGAAAGTCTTGCCGTCCGCGTCTAACTGTTTCATGACCTTCTTGTTATCCTACGGCGCTCTTCTCGAGGTAGCTACCTTGTCGTGCTATCGGCAGCTGGTCCACTGCTGTGTCTGGCTTCATAAACATTCCTATTCGCGGTCCCAAGAACAATCGCCTGCTATGAAGCACTTAGACGCCGAAGATTCTGGTCTGACTTCCTATTAGATGCTGACCGCATAGTACTCGTTCTAGCCAGGCCTCGGAGTACACTATCAAACATAGTAGACACATGATGCCAGCTGCTTTCGGTCCCTGATAGAGGCTGTTGGTCAGCGGTGATGAATATTTTTCTCGATGAACATGTCGAACACATCCGGAGACGCAGGCGCGCGATCGGCCTGCTGGGTCATCGGATCGCCATAGTTGCGTCGATTGCTCGCGTGAGACCATGCAACTTTCATATGCTGTTCAGATGCGTCAGAAGGTGGAGTTTCTTGCATCTTGAGTCTTGCTTGCCGATCAAACTCCGAGACAACATCTCCTGCAGCGACGCTCGATCCAACGGCAAGCTGGTTACAGAGCTTCCCTGATGCTCATCCGTCAAAACGATAGGAACATTGGTGCCGGTGGATCAAGACGGGACTATTATCAGCAGTTAGTTCGGGGTTGGCTAGGCTTCTCGCGGAAGGTAATTGCCATACGTTGCGTATGATGTCCTCCCGTAGGCTGCCTATCTACAAAGATACTACTAGGCCTATGCTACTACCCATTCCAGCTTCCGCTGATATCGACTCTGCCACCATTTATGACACTCGTCCCTGAAGCTGGCTCGGGCGGCATTTACAGGTGAAGAGAGCACGAACCGCTTGCCACCAGATTCCTTTCCTCGAGGGTTCTTGCTGCTCGCCTTTCTGCTACGACTCTGCTCACTTGCAGGCTTCAATGTCCACCCGTGGTCGTCCTTAACAATCACCTGCTCGGCTACAAGAAGCTGATGGATCTCGACATCGATCTCTTCGCGCTGAGCGTCAGTGAACAGATCAGAATCTAAGCGCTGAATGATCGATGTGAGGTTAGAGTAGTCCTCCTTCTTCATGTCGTCGTTGTCTGGAAGGCGATCTTCGAAGTACAGACGGACACACTTAAGGCTACGAGCGAAGTGAGCAGCAGTATAGATAAAAGCTCCAGCGATCATACAAGGCCCAGCTTCGGTGAAGACACCGTGAGGGGTGCCAGGCGCCTGGATACTATTGAAAGAGCGTCAGTATCATGATCAAAGACGTTGTGAGTCCGATGGACGAACATACAGGCAATCGCCTGGCCCAATCTTGAGTACCGAAAAGCCTTTGCAATACCCGGTGTACCTCTGGCCCATAGTGGCGAACTCCTTACGCACGACATCCCAGTGACCCTTAGGCACATGCCAGTACTTCCTACCTTCCACTCCGACGATGAAGGTGCTGTAACCAGCGCTGTCGACGTGCATCTGGGAGGCGCCAGGCCCATTCGTCAGGATGTGCCATTGATCCTGGGTAGTGGGCGGACCGCTATACCCAACACGAGCCCATGAGGAGGCCGTGGATTGCCGCTGTTGAATACGATGGAGTAACGACACATCTTTTAACGCGTGAGGACGGTATTCTGTGTGTGTCCAATTGGCGACGTCAAGGTAATTACCATACCGCATCTCCGGGTCCACAGAGAGCGGCTGATAAAATGTGTCTCGAAGGAGCTGGATGTCCACATTATGAGTCGTATTGCCAGCTCCGTCAGGCGCTAGTCCGGGAAGGTAGACCTGCCCAGAGGGCGCAGGGATACTGTCAATGAGGCCCAGGATGCTGCAGCGTTGGAGAGGTAGTACGTTTGAGCCCGCAGGTATGTAGATAAGGTGGAAGCGGGAGTTCAGGGCAGCGGTCAGCTCGTCCTCTGTAGTGACCATGTCAACCTCATAGCTAATGGGTCCGTGAAAGATGTCCAGCAGGCGTTTGCACAGGTCGGTTTTCAGCCGCTCAGATGCTACTGACACTGTTAATTCTTTCAACCGCTCAGACGTTGTAGGCGGTGAGGAGAGCTGCTGCAGCTGTTTGGCGAGCTCCAAGTCGGATCTGAGTCCAACGGGATAATTTCGCGGATCGGGTACCTCATATTGCACGTCTGGGAGATGCCGTGGTCCGAGTGACTTCTTCAAAGCGATTCGAGCGCGCTGGCTTGTCCTGTCAATCTTGCGTTTGTTGTTGCGTCTTTGATCTGCTGCGCTGAGCATGGTTCCGGGAGTCATCTTGCATAGCTTTCAAGAGTGAGGCCAGTGTTCAAAAAGCACAAAAGCACTGCGGAGCGCGTACGAATTGTGAGACTGTTGCAAGTGCAGGACATCGGCGCTAATGAGCATGAATCGACACTGATGAGACGGTGTCGGCGCTGAGGAGTAGGCGTCGGCGGTGATGAAAGAGCATCAGCGCTGACGAGTGGGCGTCAGCGCTGATGAGCGGGTGACAGCGCAAGGCGTCAGCGCTGATGAAGGTACCGCAGCGCTGATGATGGGCGTCGGTGCTGATGGACGTGTATCAGCGCTGATAGGCAAGCCTCGACGCTGATAAACAAGCCTCAGCGCTGATGAATGCGTATCAGCGCTGATAGCCAAAGCTCGACGCTGATAGGCAAGCCTCGACGCTGATTGCCAAGCCTCGACGCTGATTGCCAAGCCTCGACGCTGATAGCCAAACCAGCGCTGATAGCCAAGCCTCGACGCTGATTGCCAAGCCTCAGCGCTGATGACGGACCATCGGCGCTGACAAGTAGCGGGGGCATCGACGCCGACACTCTTCAGGATCAGGACACGCAGGTATTGTATGTCCACATGCTGCTGCAATTCTGACTGCCATTGCTTGACAAGGTTCGATTGACAATACTCCTGTTCCATCATTGCCGTATCTGCGGAATCCCATACGAAGGTAGATGTGCAGGACAGTCATGCGCTGTAGTATGCTGCAAACGCTGCATTCCGACCCTCCACGGAATGGACTGTCGCGTGATTGCGGATGCCGCCATAGCAGCTAAGCTGCTGGTGCTGGATCGGACATGAGTAAGGCTGTACGGCGGAGGCACTTTTGGCGGCGCATGATCTCTGGTGGCAAGAATGGTAGACACGACAACGACAGCATGGCGTGGTTCGGTCCATCGGGAAGAGCAAGACCTCTCAGGGAGCAAAGTGCCTATAGACTAAAGTTCAATGGCGAGGGCAGGGTATTGTACCTATAATATATGACTTGACAGGAGCAGACAACAACCAGGACTAATGAGCATTAATAGAAGACGACGGAAAGTAATAGTCGCTTAGGTAATTGCTGTCGTATTCTCGTGTCACCGTGTATCTCACGCTTGATCATTCCTCATTAATATCCATGTCACGGATCCTAATCATGCATCATACGTGGATCTGTCCCTCATCACTCGTCTGTCGTAAGTCCGTCCATTAAGCCTATGAGCCTGTGAATCTCGGTAATCATCAAACACACGCGTTGTGCTTTATAAGCCTCCATTACCTAGTCACTTATCCACTTTCCGTTAAGTAGTCAGAACGTCCTGCTAATTAGATACTCGCTGTTCACAAATTAGGAGAGATCGATGTCGAGGTTGATGTCGTCGGCGTTAATGTTGAAATCAATGGCGTCGGCGTTGATGTCCTCGAGGATGAAGTCGTCAGCATTGATTCTCTCCAAATCGCCATTGACACCCCCCTAGGTGGCAGGATGTAAGGTACTAGCAGATGGCATCGCATGATCAGATGTACTGTTCGCAATGCCGACGTTTAGACTAGCGCTCGCCGCCAAATTTGCAACAGAACCCAAGAGTGATATCTAGGCAGGATCGCTGGCGCCAAAGTCGTAAGACTCCGTCGATTGCTGCCGTTCAGGTCCACCATTGAGCGCAGGCGCCTGCGCTGGCTTGGTAGTCGGTGCTGACCGACTCGAGAGCATTGAAGGTCGGCTGGGCAAGCCATTTCGCGATGCCAGGTGGCATATGCGGGCCGGGAACAAAAGTACTAGCGCTGACCATCATGTCGATCTCAGGACAACTGCGACTAGAATCTTTTACGTTCGAGGAAGAAGATGCTGGCGAAAGGATAGCTTGGAACGTGCGGAAGCCTGAATGCTTCCTAAAACATGCGTCGACTTTCTTAACCTCCCTCTCAAAGTGGTGGCTAAGCGCGGAGAAGATGTCGGCTAGGCTGTCGCGGCGATTGATCGCATCTAAGCATTGCGCATGATGACACCGAATCGCCTATACTTGCACTCGTCAGTGCGATACCGGGTGAGCGTGCTCATAGCAGGGAAGAGAAGGCAGATGAGCTGCGTCTGAGTATCTCCACAGCTATAAGAAAGTCAGTTTAGTCGTAGTTAATGCATGTCGGGTAGAGTGGCGTTTACCTGTGCTTGCGTACACGGTGTTCTATCTTGGCTTGCCACTAGGCTTGCTTCTTCACAACTGTTTGCGACATCTTTTCTTAGGCTGTCTGTCGAAATTGGGACAGTAAGTAAGTATCGAGACAGTCAGGAGGACGAGAGACGTAGGCTGCGGTGCTCAAGCGGGTTACATATCAAGGCATTCGCGCCAACGCGTCCTGGAGAGACGAGATCTTACACACACATTTTTTGGCATAGTCGCACGAAATGTGAGAAGCCCGAGGTTGGTAGTTGGCGACTAAGCAGTATCCTTTACTGGCGATTAGAAAAGTGTGAGACATCCATCTATGGCAGATGTTCAAGGCTCCTTTGTAGCGTCTGCAGGGCGCGGCGTTCGACGCCATTATCGTTGAGCTCACCCGTGACATGCATCTCGCGAGCGTGATAGTCGGCCGTCAACCCGGAGCTACTATCATATCACTGACAGCGTGCGAGTAAGGCCATAGCATGCTGAGACATGTCTGCAACGGAAGTCTATCCGTGGCTATGAGACGTCCGTGAGGCTTGCTAGATGTACGGATGCCACTAGAGATCAGATGGCGAAGCATAACCGTTGGGAAGGAACTCTTACATTGATCACGCTCGTTTTTCTAGGCTGAAGCTCAGCGTAGGTACGGCGGAATAATGTGCTGACTTGCTGATAGGTATGTCCTGCTGTCAAGAGCGTGCGGAGTCTGGCTAGCTGATAACGAGAAAGAACGCCAAAGTCTGCACAAACTTGTGCCTGGCTACCTGCGAAGTCCGCAACTTTGTTTAGCGAAAAGAGCTTCTGCTGGATGTGCTTGGAATCCTTGCTCTCGCCACTCCTTGGATCTTTGTCACGCGCTTTGCGCCGATCGCCTTTTACCTTGAGCTGCCCCTCAACCTTGATATGCTCGATATACTGCCCACTGATACTGTGCAAGATTTTCTTGTGAAAGAGTTCCGCATTAGATCTGCGGCTCGAGTCTGGATGGAGAAGCAAGCGGGGGACAATGGCCCGGAATTGTTCAAATGATGGTATCGCGTCGACTTGGTCGTTGAGCCTCTGGATGTCGGCTGAGAGATCGTCTGGAATTCCCACGCGTGGCTGCGAAGCTGTCGTCGATGGCTGTGACGCTGCGGTCTCCGATGGCTGGGGAACACGCATGTGTCGCAGTAGCCAGCCCTTCCTAATGCACGTGCTGCTAGCGAGGCTTGTTTTGGAGTGGTGACTCGCCGAACTGACTGCGTGCTCGTTTGGGTAGGAAGGCGGACTTGCCGGAGTTAGGTCGAAGCTTCGGCAAGAGATCTCGCTCTTTCCAGTCGCTGACGCAGTGCGATACAAGTGGATTATCAGCGTGACGTCACGTCATTCATTCCGGTAGGTATGCAGTGGGTATAATAAGTGGTGGTATTGGAAATGCAGGAGCACCTGGTCCATTGCATTTTGAGTTTGAAGGTCGCGGTCCTGCGCATCCATGGCTGCAAAAGCGTCCTGATACCCATGCCGTGTGCGTGGCATGTCTTGGAGTCTCCGGATTTGCGGGCACTGGAAGCCGTCCTGGATCGTGATCGTTGACCGCAGAGTCAGCCAAGATGCATCCTGAAGATGCGCAGCTCGCAGCGCTCCGCGACCTTGCGTTCAGGGTGCTCCTGCCTGAGATTTGCAACGCGTAGCTGTGGCTGTACGGCCGCCTCCCGACCCCGAGCAGAGGCCATTGAAGAGAGATCTGACTTCGGCTAGAGTACATGCAGGCTCTTCTGGACGACTACCCAGGTAGTGCTCTGGGCATATCTGACCCATCCTGGCTGACGGAGGTACATACACAACAAGCTCCAGTCAGACTAAGCTCCGCTTTTGTGCGCACAACGGACGGCGTCAAGTCCTTTCTTCGGCATGTTGATCCTAGATGCGGGCATCCACCAAGTTTTCCTCTACAGAAGGACGGCGTTGGCCAAGAACTCCAACTTGCTCTTATTAAACTAAAATGCTAGTCCCACTTTAAAAGGCGCGGCAGAAGTAGAAATGGTCAGTTCGTTTGGTCACTGGTGGCGTTTCGGCTGGCTCATGCGCCTTCTGGCTGCGCAAATGGTTTGATATGCTGTCACGCCAAAGGCGTATTCGCTTGCAGGCAGGTCGGGTACTGCATCAGTGATGTGGCCATTGTCCCTCACCACCTCCACGCTTCTTGCGAGCTTTTTGGTGGTGGCACAATGTTGTAAGTTGTGCCTTGTGGAGCGAGGACTGCTGTACAGAAACGTGTCTACTGCCAACTAATGCGACGAAGCGCGCGCGCTAGCTGTTGTGCCATCATATGAAGTCCCTGAACAATACTGATGCGCCCGCAGCTTGCGTACATGTGCTCTTCGCGATCTCATCACGTCTAAGATCTCCCGTATCGTACTGAAGTCCGCGCATGGTTCGGATCCCGCAGTCGATCTTGTACTTCAGCGCGCTGAATGCACACAAGAATGGGCTGTTTCAAGGAAAATCCACTTCAAATGGAGCTGATCATTCGTTGCATGCATCTGGAATCAGAGACACGGAGTAGATCTTGAGTGAAGCCAAGGGCTCTCTGGTGTCCTATGCCGAGGCTGGCCGACAGCCACCACGTGACGCCCACAGAAGACTCTGTACGATCATCGCGTGGGTGTTCCCACTTGGCAACATACGGTCTCATTTTTCGATGGCTGCAGGTTCCAAACGGTCGACCAAAAGCAAATTGCATCGGTAATGCACCTCAGCGTCGTGTATGAGAACGATGGCCGCCCGCCGATGTGCTGCCATCCTACGCGAAGTCGTGACGCCTAATCGCGACGATGAAGCCTACAGACCAGCATGAGCATGGGCCAATAGAGCAGGGCGATGATGGCTCGGAAGATCTGCCAAGTTCTCCAAGGCAACAACCACATTTCGGCGGACTCAATCGATGAAGCGTTCAGTCGAGGAAGCGCCGAACATATGGAGGAGGTTGACGAGGAAGACGCCGAGATAAGGCGTCGCTCCATGGAACATCGAGTCGAGCTTTATGCCTGACTGTAGGATGGCGGCGCATCGTGCCCAGGGTGCGACAGAGGACGGTCGATCAGGTACTGATGATACCTCTCTGGCGCTAGGGAACACGGGACATACATACCCTTCAGATTGCCAAGAGGAGTCAGACACAAGCGCAGGATCCTGACTCCGCCAGATCCGTACAAGACGCCAGCCTCTAGACGGCATGGCGATGTTTGAAAAGGAAAACCATGGGGATGGCGAGGAGCGTGAGGGCAGCCTAACTAGGAAGACTTTGAGGCATCGCCTTCAAGGCCTGCGGCGGCGGCGGCTGTGCAAAAAGGTCACGCGCGCACTATTTTTGACAAGAACTTTCTCGAATCACTGCGCAACGAACTCGACAGACTCTGCTGAGGATCTGTGTCGGACGTGTCGATGGGCTTCAAGTGATGGCGGGTGGATGGAGGCGTTGGTCAGTGAGGTTGAGAAGAGGCTTGAACGTGGTGCTGGTGAGGTAGGATGGAGGAAGAGTTGAGTAGGGTCAAAGTGGAGCAGCTCGTCGAGGAAAGTTGTGTGGACTTTGAAGGGAAAAGGGGAGATCCGGGAGTTAGTAGACAGTAGGAGGGTATCTGAGGCTTTTCGAGCAATGATTAAGAATGATAGCAACTTGAATGTCAAAGGTCCCGATGGCGCTGATCACGACTGCGGCTGCAGGTCTAGCGATGGTCTTTCGTCAACCGTGCCTGAACGGTAACCATGATACTACTCGTTCTGTATAAGCACATATCAGTTCTGTTGCGTATGGGAAGGGCTGCTCGACTGCGAGCGGTATGGTGCACCTTGCTGTGGAAGCTGAGACCTTTAGACCGATCCATGCCCATATCAACTCTTCCAAAGCAACGCTCGGAGCGAGGAAACTCGTACCTTGAGGAGCGAAGGCAAGGAATGGGCTGCGGAAGTCCGTTCTCATATAAAGCCTGTTTGGATACCTCGGTGAGTCGTCTCAAGGAGAAGCAGCGGCCGCCAGAGTACTTCTGGACAACCTGGTCAGCTTAAATAAGGTTGGTTAACAGCGAGTAGTAGGGCGAGATAGAGGTGTGCCGAGCCGTCAGAAACATGCTGTAGCTCCTACTATACGTACACTACTACTAATGTAATAAGGACCTTTAGCATGTCTACGTAGTAACCTTACAGACATACTTAGTAGACTAAAAAGAGTAAGTTGTCTATATATAGAGTCTATATATATATATAAGGCCTTACAGACTATCTATAATAGGGAAGGTATGCTAACCTTTTACTACTACCCTACATGGCTAAAAGGCTTAGTAAATAGTCCTGTAACAGGGCTGATTACAGTTAGCTACATATGCATACATACTATAACCTAAGAAATATCTACAAGGTTACATGACACTAAGCCTATAGCTAGTACCCTTACATCTAGCATCTTAAATATCTGCAAGGTCATGTGACGCCAAGCCTGTAGCTAGTGCCTATATGTCTAGCATATTAATCTATAAGGCCTTATACACACTTAAATAGGTATAGTACTACTAAGTAAGTAAATAGTATTTAACCTTATTTTATACCTAGCTACATGATATTAATAATCTTCTTACCCTACATGCTTTTTAATTATAGCTCTACTACCTAACTAGCTACTAGAGTTTCTCTAGTACTATATAAGTATATAGTAGCTAGGCGCTATACTATAGCTACTACTACTAGTAGTATTACTAGTACTATTACAAAGTACCCCTATATAGGACAAGGTATTTATAAGTATACTACTACTACTATAGCTAGCTAGTATTATCCTAATAACTAAGGGTAATGTTATTAACATAGACAAGAAGTAAGATCTCCTTCTTCTAATGTATAAATAGACATAGATTAGCTTTACTCTAGATAAAGCCTATTTTTAAGATTTCCTTCCTACATAGCTAATGCTAGTTACAAGCTGCCTGCTTTAGGCTATATAGGCTCTTAAGTAATCTTAGTACTTCCCTTTTATTAATAGATACTCCTAGTAGAGCCTTTATAAAGATATACTCTTTAAGAGTAGATTCTATAAAGGCATTATTAACATCTACCTAGTAGAGCTCCTAGTCGTTAAGGGAAATGACTGCCATAAAGAGTCTAGTAGTATTATGTCTTAAAATTAGCGTAAAGGTATCCTTAAAGTTAATCCTAAACTTCTGACTAAAGCCCTAGGCTACTAGTTAGGCCTTAAATTTGTTAACTAAACTATTAGTATTATATTTAACATTAAACACCTATTTTAAGGTAACTAGGTTAGTCCCTTTTAGTAGCACTATTACTTCAAAGGTTTAGTTTAACTCTAGTGCTATTATCTCTTACATGACTACTTCTTTCTAGAGGTAGCCCTATTATAGGTTAGTAACTACCTGTTTATATGTCTATAGAATCGGGATTTTCTTAGTTACCTAGATGCCTAACCTAACTACTAATGCTATAATGTCTATGTAGTCCTAACTAGTAGGGATCTAGGCATAGAGAGCCTACGTCTCGAAAACCTAACCCCTAAGTAGTACAAAGTATAAAGAGTAGACTAAGTAGAGCTAAGTTAGCTAAGTAAGTACTAGTAGTATACTAGTAGTATCTTACTAGCTCGGCCTACTTGGCCCTACTCCTAGCTACTTGATTTACAGGCTTGTTAGCCTTCCTACTTATGCCTACTTGTAGGCATGCTTTTTTAACGGCTTTCTACTTGATCGCTACTTACCTACACTTGTACACTTCTCTAACGTGTATGTCTACTTAGCCCTACTCCTAGCCCTGCGATCTAGCGACAGGCATTACTACTAAGTGTTAGCGATATGTAGTAGTTAGAACACATACTACTATAGCTACTTGCCTGTAGTAATTAGCTACTATTCTAATACGTAGTCTATAATAGGCTAAAGAACAGGAAACAGCATCGTTCTTAGGGTGTCGATATTAAATACAGGCTCTCTTAACTTATAAGCTTAGCTTGTTTGTCACAAAATACACCTTTTTCTACCGCTAAATAAACAATTAGAACAGACCCCTAGGCTGTCTACATCTTATCCCCATGTTATCCGCACTGTTACTATAGCCTATACTATAATCTACGTAAGCCCTTCTTATAACAGGGTAGAAAGGTTGCTAACTACTCCCTTCTTCCTACTATAATGCTTGTGAATAAAACTTGTCTTTAGACTACTGTCTCCCTTACATAGCTCGTTTACTATACTAGCTACTACGCTACTATCTCTATGCTATAGGTAGTCTCTAAAGCCTTCTATAGTTAACAGCTATAGCTTGTAAGTTGTCTACATCCTCCTATGCCTTTCCTTATACGCTAGGAGGCGCATCTAGTCTGCAAACTATTCAACGATATTGTCTTTAACCTCTATACTCTCTAACATTCCCTTATCCTTCTTAACTGCTAGAAACTAAAGTCGAGGCAGCTAAGCAGCCATAATAGTCATGCAGAGTACAAACTACTTAGACTACACGAAACTACAGAGGTCCGCATTAATGTCATCTAAATTCTAGTAAATACATACATACCTACCTACTACATTAGTAGTAGGCAAGTAGCTACTACGACCAAAATATGCTACTGTCGAATTACATCTACCTAGTATTACTGTATTAAATTAACAGGGACTATAGCTCTTACTAGTATGCTAGTCTCATAGGAGCTAAGAAACAAGTAAACTATAAGTAATACTATCTCTGCTAGCTTGCTAGACTTTAGGAAACATGGCTAGACCCCCCTTTAGAACACTACTATGTCCTTACGCCTACCTGCTCGCTAGCCTACTATAGCCTTAGAAACATGTGTTAGTATGCACATATGTACTTGTTAGCGTATCTTATTCCTCTACACGTAGTACTAGACGATAAATGGCTTGTTTATTATGCTATTTAAAGTAGCTAAGTTGTTATAGGCTCCTGTAACGACGTCGCCAAACTCGCCCTGTAGACGCTATCTAAACTATAGAGAGAACTCATCATACGATAGCTCTATGTCATAGGTACTCTACAGGCCTTAGTAGAATGCCTAGGTATACTAGTCTTCTGTCTTGTACTTAACATTAACCTTCTTTTAGCCTGACTAATTAGCGTCTTCTGTCTTTATCATAATGAAGACGACCTTCCTATTCCTTTTGCTCCTAAACACACAGACCCCCCTAACACTAATCTAAGGGGCGTTAGGAGTTCCCATGTAACTGACAACAATTAGCCTGCTAAAGAAAAGCTCATGTGTACCTAGCGGTCTAGTAAGTAGTACTTCGAACACCTTGTTCTTAATTAGGGGCAGTATACTATTAGCCTGCTCCCTTGTCGCGTGACTCGCTATGTCCTCCCCTTTAAAGATCTTCTTAAACAGCAGGATTTTGACGCATCTAGTAAACATGAAGTTAGTAACTAGTCGTCATATCTTAGGGTTAACTGCATACTAATTCCTATTCTAGGTTAGCTGCTTAGCGTAGCTGTCCTTGTAGTTGTCATGCTAGTCAATTATCTAGCAATTCTTGCTATAGTAGGCTACTACCTAACATGGGCACTTCTTAAGCAGGCTGTCGATGCTACAATTAGCGCATTAAGCGACTATGCTAGCTATAGTCTTAAATAGTAAGATAGAGGGTTAATTGATGTTACTACTACTTATGTGTATTAGGCAAGTCTTCGAAGTTAGTTAATGTAATTAGTAAAGAGTTAAAGTAGAAGAGTAGTAGTAGATATAGATATCTCTTACTACTAAGTGCATGTACTGCTACCTAGCTAGCGCACATGAGGCCATTATAACTACCGTCTAGATTAGTTAGCTACTACATGCCGCTATGTACTACATGTAGGTAGTTATGTACTCTTAACAAAGAAGTAGCAACTATGGCGACATCTATCCTATGCAGCTATATCTGCTAAGTGCACATGCTAATATTAAGCTAGCGTTAGTGTAACTATGTCGTAGTTACTACTACTCCTAATGCCCCTGTATAGTAGTAGATAAGGTTAGTAGGTCGCAACTACGAGGATCATTTTTTACTGCCTTTTAAGGCAGAATTGCCTAATATCATGCCTTCTTCATTTAGTCATATGCCTAGGTAGTAGTGTGTAATATTTAACTAAATCTGTGATAGTGTTACATGCCTTCTGTTTCTAGCCATTTTTCAGGTAGTAGTGTCATGTGCCTTCCATTTCTAGTCATTTCTCAGGCAGAAGCTAATAATGTGATAATGCAACGTATGCGGTTAGCGACTATGTAGAGCATATAACCTACAGCTACTAAAATAGAAAAGAAGCTTAGTACTTCGAATTTCTTTCTTTTAAACAACTACCTTATCTAGTACTCGGCTTCTTCTTCGGCATCTATATAGATACTAGCACACTAATAACACTATAGCATGTAAGCATTATATGCTTGTATAACGAGACTATGTACTAACGCGCTAGTAGATTCTAAACCTACTATGTTGACTAATCTGACCCTAGACCTAGAGCCGGCAATTAGTTTAGGTTCTAAGCACGCTAAGTTCGCGGCTAACTACGTCCGCGATACTGTCTAGGCATTAGAAGCCGCCGTCGCGCTACAGAAGGCATATCTAGACTTCGATGCCTACAAGGATCTCGTTAACTACGCCCCTTAGGTAGAGCATTAAGCTAGGGACAAGGTGCTCGACGTCGCATGCAGCGGTAGCCTGATTAGCCTCCTAGCGAGTGCAAAGCTAGCTGCGCTAGATAGTGTATACTTCCTAGACTTCTATGCTAAAATGCTACGTCTCGAAAACTAAGGCCCTAAGTAGACTAAGTAACTTGTGTTACTTAGCTTACTTACCTACTCGTCTAACTTAGCCTGCTTGTATGTACCCCCGAGAAACTCGGCCTCTCCTGAGCTACTCGTGTCGCAGACGCGAGTAGCTTATAGTGCAAGAGTGCTACTAGTAAGTAACTTACTACTAGCAGTATACTAGCGGCAAGTAGCTCGGGCATGTAAGCCGAGCTACTCGAATCAAAACAATTTGCATGCAATAGATGTTAAAGTCATGATTTTAGTTAATACTATACATCTCGTTATTGTCGTACTATGCTCTTATACTAGACCTGACATACAACGCGAATTAAGCAGATTTGCTAACACTAAACACATATACAGCTTAAACGCAGCTCTTACGACGCCTCTTGAATTCAAGCAAGCTACTATATCTGACTTGCGCCTTACGCCCGAAGACCTTAATCGGTATAGCTAGTAACAAATGCATAGCTACTACACACTATCCATACATCCTGTATCGGCCCTTACACATAAATCTTCTACTTGCCCTTATCCTCTATTCCGTTCTACTAGCTTACCTTCACTACTACTGACTTTCCTAAAGCGCCACTATTTTGCCCCTCCTATAGCTTCTTGAAGGTCGCATCATTAAAGACCTTGTCGCTATAGCCCTTAATCTGCTCTAACAAGGTCAAGTCCATGAATGTAGTGTGCTACTACAACTGACTATCCCTTAACTTAGAGTCGTTAAGCGCATCCTCTACCTTCTCTACAACGTTTAACTAGTTGCTTATAAGATCATACTAATCGAGCAGAGTGCATGCTATGCTACATTATAATCGTTAGCTAATGTATACTACGTAGCTACTAAACTACCGCTAGCACCTCCTATTAATATCGAAGTGCTAGTAGTATGTTAGTAGCATAACGCTAGTATACTACTAGCATACTTACCTAGCATTTTTTGCCTCTGCCTCTAGCAAAGCTTGGCTCCTACTATCGCCTTAGTCTTTGTCCTTTGCGGTCGAGCTTTATGTCCTATAGCTATCGTCATTAACTACGCTAATGCGTAGAGTCAATAATCGCACTTTCTGTGTGTTAGTAAGTCTTTGCGTTTCGCCTCTTGCTAGAGCTACGCTAGCGTTTATCCGTTATTAGCATAGTTTAGTCGATACATAAGTCCCCTCGCCTATACTGCTTGTCTATACTAGTCACGATTAACCGCCTACTCTGTAGCTTAGGCCTCTCGCTACTTCCGCCTCGTTAGTAATAGCTAGCCCTCACGACGCGCTAAGGCTACTAACCTTTCATCTTGCGTGTGTCTAGGTCGGGGCTTATCGACTATAGTAGCTTTTACACTAGACAAGTACATGTTAGCAATTATGGCCGTGATGTTAGACGAGAAACTAACCTCGTTGTCACAACACCATTATGCAGGGTGTCCCGCGACAATGGCTCCTCTAGTCCCTGCATCGGCTAGTCGTTACTGTCATAATCGCTTGCCTTACTGCCATAGTTACTAACATTTGCCTTTCCGCTATTATAGCCCTCGCTCCCTCCGTTAGTGTCTGCTTAAATATCCGCTACATACTTGCGAACGCCTACTATTAATGACATTAAGGCCTAGCTTAATCGTCGTGTTAGGCTGACACTACGCTAACCTAACAATTACGTATGACCTAGCAGAAGTTAGCATAGGCCCTCTCGACAATGTCTCCCCTGTACTATTCTCGCGTAGCGCCTTTTGCCTCCGCAAGTCCTCATATTCCCTCTCTAAGCCTGTCATGCCGCGATCCTTCTTAATAGCTAGCGCCGCCTACACTAGTAGTACTATCTTGCCTTCGTCCTCCCCCCCTAATATACGTGCTATAATAGTCGCTATAATGACCTCCTGTCTGTTAGCATCGAGCTCTTCCTAATACTTCTTCTTCCCCTCGAAGATATCATCGATATCGACACCGCTAACTAGAACTACATCTCGTCTTGCTAGCCTTTATCTTGAACTCTAAAGGGCTATTTCTAATCTAGGCTAGTAGGTATGTAATAGTAGCATACATGCTATTTAACATGAAAGCGTTTACCTCGCGTGACTCTAAAGGATTCTATGCTAGTTTCTAAATGAACTAGAAGAACGCCTTCTTTATACAAAAGATTACAAGCGGGCTTAGAAACCTCTGGTCCTGTGACATGTTAGCGCTTTCGACGACATCTAAGCCTTCTCTCCTTACCTCTTCTTCGTTCTCGCATTCGAATCTGCTTTCTATTAACATGTCCGCGGCCTAGTCCTTTAAACCCTGCTTATCGTCTACCTTGCTAGACCATGCGAGTATAGCTTCTCTGACCCTATTCGTGTAGTTGTTATAACACTAACGCAACCTCTGCCTTATCTACGCCCCTAACATTAGCACCTCCTTATAGGACCTACGTAGGTACTTATAGTATCTAAATCTACGTCGTCTAGCCTTAAGCTAACTCGACCTTTCATCCCTAGCATATTACGCGCTACGAGCTACTAGCTAATTGCAATATGCTTACAACTCGGCTAGTAAGTAGGAGCTATAAGGTATAGCACAGAAATGCCCTTCCGCCCTTGTGAAGTGTCTATCTACGAGAGTTCTCGGACTTTAACGAGCAAAGGCTCGATTAACTTGTCTTTATGCATAGGAGGGCTACTACGTATATCTTCGCTACTAGAGTAGTTATATCCTTAGTCGGAGTTTGTAGTCTAGCTACTATTATAGCCTCGACAGCTACTCGACTAGCTCCTAGACTGACTTTGACTACTACTATCGCCCTAGCAGCTACGAGACTCGCTATTACGGTAGTTTTGACTGTTGCTGTCACTCCTGTGATTAGTAGGTCAGCTATTGTAATAGCCTCGACAGATGCTTAGCTGCTATGTCTTTACCCTGACATTCTTAGGTTTGCTACTATCTCGTCGCGTATCGCGAGACAATAACTAAAGCCTCTTGTAAGGCTAATTCCGCCTTAGCGGTAAGGATGACCGCTTATGCGTCTAGTCTCTTTGTGACTAGTACGTTGTCGTCTGTATGCATGTTAGCATAGCCGCCATATGCAGGTAGCTTCTTATATTAGTCGCCTTTATATAGGCTTTAGGCACTATAAAATCCTCATGCTCCTAGTTAGCTATCTCCTCGTTGCCGTTGTCTACACTATCGCCATCGTTGCTTGGCAGGTCTTCTAAATCATTCGCTAGATTGTAATTCGAGCTACTACTAGATGACGCGGAACGTGACCTCTATTGTCTGTCTTTCTTCGAAGGCATAATTAAAGAAGGACGCGACTTAAAGGATCGGCAGAGAACAGAGCGTAGTATATCCTTCTTAGTCGTGTAGGTCTAGTAGCAGGTTAGTAAAGGATAATATCTATAGCATGTAAATATGCATATACTGCGAGTTACTGTCTAATGTAGCTACGTAGCGTCTATTAATGCAGAAGAAGGAGGGGACGCGATGTTTATAGTATCTTGTAACACGCGAGCGTCATCTAAATCCAGCTACCCCTAAAATTGCGCTTCCCTATTAGCTGGCGGTACTTTTAGCTTGCTAGCGGTATGCTATTAAAATACCGCTAGTAGAACTAGCCTCGGTTAGCATTGATTTTTCAATGATAGCTAGTATAGGTACTACGAAACATCCGTGCTATATAGCACGTCTGCCTATACGACACAGCCTAATAGATGTAGTTACTCTGCGGTAGATCCTGCGTATATAGTAGTAAGATTCGTTCTACATGCGAGAGAATATCCTGTATGTATTGTTCTAAAGGCCTTCGAGCTACGTTTAAACTATAATAGCCATACTACCTTCGTGTTAACCCTAGGTAATTGTCGACTTCTAGACTGTCCGCTGCTAATAGTTTGACGATATGTTGTATAGTAGATGCTAAAAACTGACCTCCCCTACTTGTGTCTATAACGCCTCTACTGTCGCTAGGAATTTAAGTTGCAATTCCCTGCTACTACTAAAGAAGGTGCTTGTTTCCTAGAACATGCGCTCCTTCGCTGCTATTAACCGCGCAATTCGGCTAAGTAGGCTAAGCTGCTCCATCCGTTCTTCTAACGCAGCGTACAGGCGTAAGTAATTATTATGTCGAAGTATAAGGCCTGCTTTAATCGTGCCTATGCTCTACTATTATAGCGCCTTAGGTTTGTGAATTATGCCGCGCTAGGTCTTAGAGGTTCTTGTCGAGGAAACACACACACTCATCGTTCGGGCTGTGCCTATATCGTGTCTGTTTGAATTACATATGTCAGGATTACTCGAAACACGCGTTGTTTATACTCGTTAGTCTCTTAGCTAACTTCAGATAAAAGATGTAGCAGACCCTTCCGCACTTTTCGCACCTTATCGCCATAGCTGTAGCCGTCGTATATGCGACGCCGCATTGTCTATCTTCTAGTCCGCTATAACACTATCTGTAGCAGGCATGATCTAGACGCTAGGGTCCTAATAATTGTGGCACTTAAGACACGCATATAGGAACAGGATACTTAAGCCTATGCGCGCAAGGTAACTGTTTCCTTGCCTAACATGTACTGACTTTGACTAGTATCTCTAGTAGGTAGTAGAGAACAGTTACATCCTAGACAGATTTAACAAGATAGCTAGATTCATTAGGCTAGATTACAGGTTAAAAGATAAGGCCATAATTATAGGGGACTTCGTGACTACTAATCCTATTGTTAAAGGCTACTAAGACGACCCTTAGTTGCTTATATTGACTGTAAACAAAATTAAGAGTAGCATAACTCTTGTACCTGTTAACGCTATCATGATACTAGATGACAACTTAAAATAGTAGTCGACTAGGCAAGCCTGTAGCAGGGTTAGTCGCACTAGATTGATGCAGTTAGCGCAATTAACAGAGGCAATGAGATTTTACTAGGTTGCGCTATAGAGCTAATTCGGAGAGTAGACTATGAACTGTTAGCAGACTAGTAACGACTTCATTAATACTATGCGCGATAATCAGGGCGAGTAGAGAGGCATAGGATCGTATAGGCTACGCAGGCTAGCGTAAGATGACAGATTAACTAGGGTTAAACTACAATCTTGTGATAGAGTAATGCTAGTAGTCGTGCGCGAGTAGTATCGTTTTAGATAGCGACTACACAAGCACCTCATCTGATAGAGTATATGCATAACACTAATTATCTTGTCTGTTCAAATGTACTCGACGACTACTAAATGCTAGTAGTATACTAGCGGTATGTCTACTACTACTACGTTAAGGTCCGACCCATAGATCGCTACTACATGTTTTAAACCCTTATAATCGACAGACAACAACTGCTAGTAGTATACTAGTAGTACTCCTACTATGTCTACGCTACACATCTAAGCCGCTAGTAATAGAGGGTATGACTCTATACATATGAATACTATACACTTTAGATTTATATATGAAACTACTCGAAATTCGGGATTCCTAGCCAAAATAGCACTCGTACTGCCTGCAATCGACAGAATGAGTTAGCTAATATAACTGCTGCTAGTATACTCCTAGCACATCCATTTTCGTCTACTCTAGGCCCTCCTTTACTACTATACTCTAATAACACTCGATTCTTCTATTAACCTAAACACTAACCCTAACCACGCATAGCTAGCTAACAGGATGAACTGTCTGAGTGGCAATTAGCTACCCGCGCGGCACGCGTACCTTTCTAGGGGTCAGGTGTTTATAGTAATTAACGTGTCTATAAGCGCCGTAGCCTTTGTAACACACTACGTCGACAATAGCTTCACAGCGTATACTATACTACACAGGCTATAGCAAGGCATTAAAAGGTCATAGTAGTCATGCCTAGCATGTTCCTACCTATATAGCAGCGAAGTTTTAGCACTTCATTAATTAGAGCACTATGGATCTTAGACCCGACGAGAAATACGCGTCAGATTTGAATATCTCCTTAGACTCGAACGACAGAGTCGAAACTTAATCAGCAGACAATGTCCTCGCCTACGAGGAGGGGGCATTAGTCGACGATGCTACGGGAGTAGATAGGCAGTATGTTGCAAACGAGGAACTAGTCACAGTCGTCGAGCCTGTGTTTAATGAGGCTTACATGTAAGAGAAAGAGATAGTAGCGACAGCTAGGGCAATCGACAATAACAGTAGTAATATCGACGCGCTTAGTCTCTACGACAACCTAGCAGCATTCACAAGAGACGCCACATCTCTAGATAGACGATATAGAGACACGAATAGCAGCTAAATAGGTAGGCTACATAGCGTCACAAGCGAGCACAGCTTAGCTTTAATCTATATGCGCGCTAGTAGGCTATTATCTACTAGGTATAAGTAACTATACAAGCGGACACCTTTTAGCGTAGGTAGTCTCACGGCAGGCAGGCTAATCAAAGTGTACGTTAAGCCGCAATCCTACTAAGTTAGTAATAACCTTGACTAGGTCTAACGAACAGACAGATAAGGAACTTAACGAATAGGGCCGTGCCTTCTTCTAAAGTAATGTAGATATAGCATTCGCATACTAGCTCTTATACGAAGGCATTTCGAGCAACGCTATCGATCGGTTATTCAAGAATCCCTAGCTGCAGAAGATCTACAAACTGCTTAGCTTTCGGTTAGGCGTAGAGCTTAAGGACAAGATCTAAGAAGTAAGTGCCTACTAACTACTATTCATTATAAAGTAGAGTATTATAAACATCGAATTAGAATCTCTATAGTCGACCTCTAGTGTTAAGATAGTGCCTCTAAGGCACCGGAAAGTCGAAGACGTTATGCGCTTTCTTATAGTGCACAAGGGTTTCAGGAATGATCTCATGTACGCGCCTTATTGCCTCGAGACTCTAGATGACCCGCCTAGGCGGATCTATTAGGATATAGCCTCTATAGACTAGTAGTAGGACAAACAGAAAGAGCTTGGAATAGACGGAGCGACAATTGTGCCACTAATTCTTGCTAGTGACAAGATACAGGTTACTAATCATCAAGGTAACCTAATCGCATAGCTAGTGTACTTGACAATTAGCAACCTGCCTAGATCGGTTCGTAACTCTAACTATCGACTAGGTAGCGTGCTCCTAGCGATACTACTAGTAGTCAAAGGCAGGAAAGGAAGCATTAGGGACAAGCTATACTATCGCTACATGAAGACAATGTTCGACCCTATTGCTAAGCTTGCTACGGGCGAGAGCCTCGACGTCTTATGTGCGGATAGCAAGACATAGCGATGTTTCCTAAATATCGCAGTATACGCGAGCGACTACTAAGAACAGGTGATGATCACAGGCGTGAAGAATAACCGCTACTACATAATATGTATAATTAATCTAGAAAAACGCGAAGACCTTAAAGTAGTTATGCTATAGCGGATACATAAGGACACGTAAATACAAATCATGCTCTAGCAAGCAGCGAAGAAGGACTAGGGTAGCTACATACACGACCTACTAAACTTCGCATTTAGGTACCCTAGCCTAAATATCTACAAGACGCTAATAGTAGACGTACTCTACTAACTCTTCAAGGGCGTATTAATGTATGTCATAGATTAGACGCGAGATTTGCTTAAGAGTCGACTACCTCTGTCTTCGAAGCGAGCTAGAGCGGCACTCCTACAAGCTAAGAGCTAGCATAAAGTAGTAAGAAAGAGTAACAAAGGCAAGACTATCATGGATTATTAACAAGATGTTATTATTAACTGTCGCTTCGCGGCAGTGCCTGCATTTAGGAACCTCTAGGTATTTAGCTAGATGTCCGTAGTAAGCTAATAGACAGGCTAGGAGCAGAAGAGTATGCTACGACAGTTACTCCTAGTCTTCGTGCTACTATTAGAAGAGGCTAAGGCACATAGCGCTATCTATTTCTTACAGGCGATAGTAGACTTCTCTTAGTTAGCGTAATATCCTTTACATGATAGCGAAACGCTCTAGTACAGAGTCCTCGCCCTGTTCTAATGCAACTAGTATAAAGAAGAGTTTAGGGAGTACCGCATAAGCAAAGGAGAGCTAAGAAAGAAGAAAGCGCAGACAGAGCGAGCGGAGGAGCCTAAGATAGTAGACAATGTGTGTAAACTATAAGGGCACTTTAATTTTCCTAAGTTTTATGCCCTTACATACTACGTAGACATAATACGGCTCTTCGGTAACGCGCTAGACCTCGACACTAGCTACTTCGAACACAAGCATGTCGAATACATTAAGAAGCTATTCAAATTAACTAACAAGAAGAACAGATAGGAGGACTAAATTATAGAGCACTTCTAGCGAAAGATTACTATGCTTACATTCTTTAATACTAGCCTAACGTTCTAGTAGCAGACTAAGGCCGAACGTTAAGAGGCTTAGGAGTACGAAGTGCCTTAACTAATAGAGCAGAAGGATGTCGAAGCCTTCCTTAGCTAGCGAAGGCTAAGATCTAGCTAATCGTTACTAGGTAGAGACATATAGAGGACAGTTAGTAATGTAGTAGCACACATAGGGCTAGAGGTAGGGCCTTACTTCTATCATGCTACTACAGTGTTTGTTAGAGAGTGCTAGGTGTCGTCTAATATAACATCGACGTCGAATACAATGCGTCTTAATCCTAACAGGATCGAGGGAAGACCGGATTAGGTCGACGATTTAGATGTATCTTTCTATGCTAGTATACAGTGCTAGAAGATACATTATAAGGATCCTAACGATCTATCTACAACTAAGCCGGACGTCGTTAGATGTACCCCGAACTAGCAAGGAATCCAGGATAATCGCCATAACGACTAGCTCTAGGTCTAGGAGTACGAAGTGCCGCTAGTTACGGACGAGACTACTAGCGTTAATGGACAAATCGACCTAGTCGTCGCCTTTGAGGGCCGGCTGCCTACTCGCCTGTTATATGTTGTAACCTTCTAAGACAAGAAATCGCGCGTCATAGTAGAGAGCTACAACTACATAATACTAGCACATAATAAACGTCTAACCTATATAGGTATGTTCGTAGACCTGTTCTAGCCGAAAGATCTGGCTAGAAGAGTAGACGATGTTTATAGCATAATAGTGATCATAGCGATGCGTTCTAGCCTACAGGAAGGTACTCTACAAGGTCGCCGCATCTACGGGCTTCCTAGCATCTACTATAGTATCCACGTTATGCTAACAGACGAATATGTTACCTCTAGCTAATGTGACATGTATATTAACAACACTGCCGACTTTGAGACCTATAACTTCATATATAATGCGGACTAGGAGGAACAAGAGTCTAGAGTAGCAACTAAACATAAGCTACATTGCCTGAATACAGCTAAGGAGCGCGATATTACGGCTACTAGTAAGGAAGGGCCGCTATCGCTTAAGCGTAGCGTCGCTAGTAGCTCTACTTAGGACTAATCAAGGAGAAACAAACGCAAACGATTGTGACATACATAACGAATGCTATACTAGTAAGCTTAATGAAGGTAGCATGCTACAAGGAGTACTCCTAGCACGTAGTTCTTCTAGCTAGCGCTAGTAGACTTGACGACTTAGCTACTTAGCTAACCCATGCTGTAGTTGAACATAATGCTAATCAGGGTAGGCGACATAATAACTCCTTTGTAGATCTTGTTACGAAGCTTAGCTAGGAGCTAGAAACATAACTAGTTAGCAGATGTATGTATGATTAGTCAGAATCGCGGCTACTAACCTTAAGAAAGGGAAACTCGTTTTTAGCGATGACGGCTACGAGCTTCTTTTCGACAGCAGGCATGTCGCTAAGAGGTAGATGCTTAGTAAGTTCTCAAGAAAGTCATGAATTGCCGCCTGCTACAGCTAGAAGCAGGTCTTCTACCTACGTACATAACTACTTATTAGTCATGCCGCAGGATTAGTAGTTAGTGCTACTAGCCGAAAGTCTCTTATCGCATGCATATCTCTCTACTAGCTAGCGTCTAGGCAGCTAGCTAGCTTATCTACCTTATATATTTACTGCTCTTTCTATAGAGCCTTCGCTACCTGTCGTTCTAGCGCACGTCACTCTATACGTAACAATTCCTGTTTAACTTGATTAAGAGGTATCGTAGCTATAGGCTTAATAAGGAGAGTGTATAAGAGCTCGACCTAGAAACCCCTCTGCCTAGGAGTAGTACTACTAATCTTGCTATTAAGCTATTCACACTACGCCATGTTGACTTTGACCTCTAACGCTGCAGTTAGATGGTTGACACAGGTTCTTGCTCGCTTGACGAATAAGCCGTAGAGAGCAGTTAACTGATCTGTCAGGTAGTAGGTCAGAAAGTCTACGTAGAGGGATACCTTACTTGCTACACTAGGCTTAGCGAAGAAAGCAAGCATAGATCTCCGCGCCCTCGCTAATTCGTCCTAGCTAGCGATCATGGTGTACTACGTAATTAGACGGTTAAAGCTAGGACTTAGTAGGGCGGGGTACTAAACATTCTGAATGTGCGATAGCAACAAGGCCTAGTCTCTTATAGTGTACTCTTAATAGGCTATAGAAGTAGCCTCGCTTAGTCGGTGCAAGAGTAGCTGCTAGCTAGGAGCAGGCTCCTTCTAATCTAAGATCAGCTAGCCATTGTTACTAACTAGCTTGCGCAGCTAGCAGATTAGCCCTAAATAGACCTGTAGCTTAAACATCTCTAGCACGCCCTTTGCAAATACTATCTAAAAGCCGTTAGGGCATCTAGCAGCCTGCTTGATGCTAGCTATAGGGGTGCGACTAAGCCTCGCCTAGATAAAGCGCTGCAAGTCTACGCTTCCCTAGTAGTCCTACATAGTACTAAAGATTAGTTAGTAACAGTATTGCCTCTAAGGCCTAGCTATAACACATACTACTAGCTCTTATCTAGCATCTTAGCACAGAAGTCTAGGAAGTATACACTATGTAGCGTAGCTAGCTTTGCACTCGCTAGGAGCCTAATCAGGCTACTGCCGCATGCGACGTCGAGTACCTTGTGCCTAGCTTAATGCTCTACCTAAGGGGCGTAGTTAACGAGATCCTCGTAGGCATCGAAGTCCGGATATGCCTTCTGCAGCGCGATAGCGGCTTCTAATGCCTAGACGGTATCGCGGACGTAGTTAGCCGCGAACTCGGCGTGCTTAGAACCTACACTAATCGCTAGCTCTAGGTCTAGGGTCAGATTTGTTAACATAGTAGGTTTAGATTCTACTAGCGCGTTAGTTTATAGTCTTGTCATACAAGCATATAATGCTTACATGCCCGTAGTGTTGTTAGTATGCTAGTATCTGTATAGATGCTAAAGAAGAAGCCGAGTACTAGATAAGGTAGTTGTTTGAAAGAAAGAAGTTTAGAGTACTAAGCTTCTTTTGTATTTTAGCAGCTATAGGTCATGTGCTCTACATGGTTGCTAACTATACATGTTACATTGTTACATTATTAGCTTCTGCCTGAAAAATGACTAGAAATAGAAGGCACATGACGCTACTACCTAAAAATGGCTAGAAACGGAAGGCACGCGACGCTGTCACAGATTCGGTTATATATTATACACTGCTGCCTAGGCACATGACTAGATGAAGAAGGCACGATATTAGGCAATTCTGCCTTAAAAGGCAGTAAAAAATGATCCTTGTAGTTGCGACCTACGGACCTTATCTACTACTATACGGAGGCATTAGGAATAGTAGTAACCGCAACATAGTCATACTAACGCTACCTTAATGGCGGCATGTGCACTCGGCAGACATAGCTACATAGGATAGATGTCGCCATGTTTGCTGCTTCTTTGTTAAGAGCAATAACTACCTACATGTAGCACATAGCGGCACGTAGCAGCTAACTGATCTAGACGGCAGTTACGAGGGCCTCATGTGCGCTAGCTAGGTAGCAGCACGTGCACTTAGTAGCAAGAGATATCTATATCTACTACTACTCTTCTACTTTAACTCTTTACCGATTACATTAACTAACTTCGAAGACTTGCCTATAACACACAAGTAGTAGTAACATCAATTAACCCTCTATCTTACTATTCGAGATAATGGCTAGCATAGTCGCTTAATGCGCTAATTGTGGCATCGACAGCCCGCTCAAGATGTGCCCATGTTAGGCAGTAGCCTACTATAGCAAGAATTGCCAGATAATCTACTAGCATGACAACTATAAGGACAGCTGCGCTAGGCGGCTAACCTAGAATAGGAATAAGTATGCAGTTAACCCTAAGATATGACGACTAGTTACTAACTTCATGTTTACTAGATGCGTCAAAATCCTGCCGTTTAAGAAGATCTTTGAAGGGGAGGACATAGCGAGTCGCGTAACAAGGGAGCGGGCTAATAGTGTACTGCCCCTAATCACGAACAAGGTATTCGGAGTCCTACTTACTAGACCGCTAGGTACACATAAGCTTTTCTTCGGCAGGCTAATTGTCGTCAGTTACAATGGGACCCCTAACGCCCCTTAGATGAGTTTTAGGGGGGTCCGTGTGTTTAGGAGCAAAAGGAATAGGAAGGTCGTCTTCATTGTAATGAAGACAGAAGACGCTAATTAGTCAGGCTAAAAGAAGGTTAATGTTAAGTACAAGACAGAAGACTAGTATACCTAGGCATTCTACTAAGGCCTATAGAATACATACGACATAGAGCTATCGTACGACGAGTTCTCTCTACAGTTTAGACAGCGTCTACAGGGCGAGTTTAGCAACGTCGTCGCAGGAGCCCGTAACAACTTGGCTACTTTAAATAGCATAATAAACAAGCCGTTTATCGTCTAGTACTACGTGCAGAGGAACGAGATGCACTAACAAGTGCATATGTGTATCTTGACACATGTTTCTAAGGCTATAGTAGGCTAGCGAGCAGGCGGGCGTAGAGACATAGTAGTGTTCTAAACAGGGGTCTAGCCGTGTTTCCTGAAGTCTGGCAAGCTAGCGGAGATAGTATTACTTATAGTTTACTTGTTTCTTAGCTCCTATGAGACTAGCATGCTAGTAAGAGCTGCAGTCCCTGCTGATTTGATATAGTAATAGCAGGTAGATGTGATTTAACAGTAGCATATTTTGGTCGTAGTAGCTACTTAGCTGCTACTAACATAGTAGGCAGGTATGTATGTATTTACTAGAATTCAGATGACATTAATGCGGACCTCTGCAGTTTCGTGTACTCTAAGCAGTTCGTACTCTACATGACTGTTATAGCTGCTCGGCTGCCTCGACTTCGGTTTCTAGTAGTCAAGAAGTATAAGGGAATGTTAGAGAGCATAGAGGTCGAAGACAAGATCGTCGAATAGGTTGCGGACTAGATGCGCCTCTAAGCGTATAAGGAAAGGCATAGGAGGATGTAGACAACTTACAAGCTATAGCCGTTAACTATAGAAGGCTTTAGAGACTACCTATAGCGTAGAGACGGCAGCATAGTAGCTAGTACGGTAAATGAGCTATGTAAGGGGGCAGTCTGAAGACAAGTTTCATTCTAACTACTACATATTGCTAATACTCGGTAGTGATGCCTGTCGCTAGATTACACGGCTAGGAGTAGGGCTAAGTAGACGTACATGTCAGAGGAGCGTACGAGTGTAGGTAAGTAGCGATCGAGTAGAAAGCCGTTAAATAAGCACGCCTACGAGTAGGCATAAGTAGGAAGGCTAACAAGCCCGTAAATCGAGTGGCTAGGAGTAGGGCCGAGTAGGCCGAGCTAGTAAGATACTACTAGTATACTACTAGTACCTACTTAGCTAACTTAGCTCTACTCGGTCTACTCTTTGTACTTCGTACTACTTAGGGGTTAGGTTTTCGAGATGTAGATAAGAGTTAGGAGTATGTGTTGTAGCTAGGCCTTAGAGGTAATACTGTTACTAACTAATCTCTAGTACTATGTAGGACTACTAGGGAAGCGTAGGCTCGTAGCGCTTCATCTAGGCGAGGCTCGGTCATACCCCTATAGCCCGCATCAAGCAGGCTGCTAGATGCCCTAACGGCTTTTAGATAGTATTTGCAAAGGGCGTGCTAGAGATGTTTAAGCTACAGGTCTATTTAGGGCTAATCTGCTAGCTGCGCAAGCTAGTTAGTAACAATGGCTAGCTGATCTTAGATTAGAAGGAGCCTGCTCCTAGCTAGCAGCTACTCTTGCACCGACTAAGCGAGGCTACTTCTATAGCCTATTAAGAGTACACTATAAGAGACTAGGCCTTGTTGCTATCGCACATTCAGAATGTTTAGTACCCCGCCCTACTAAGTCCTAGCTTTAACCGTCTAATTACGTAGTACACTATGATTACTAGCTAGGACGAATTAGCGAGGGCGCGGAGATCTATGCTTGCTTTCTTCGCTAAGCCTAGTATAGCAAGTAAGGTGTCCCTCTACGTAGACTTTCTAACCTACTACCTGATAGATTAGTTAACTACTCTCTACGGCTTATTCGTCGAGCGAGCAAGAACCCATGTTAGCTATCTAACCGCGGCGTTAGAGGTTAAAGTTAACATAGCGTAGTATGAATAGCTTAATAGCAAGATTAGTAGTACTACTCCTAGGCAGAGGGGTTTCTAGGTCGAGCTCTTATACACTCTCCTTATTAAGCCTATAGCTACGATACCTCTTAATCAAGTTAAACAGGAATTGTTACGTATAGAGAGACGTGCGCTAGAACGACAGGTAGCGAAGGCTCTATAGAAAGAGCAGTAAATATACGAGGTAGATAAGCTAGCTAGCTACCTAGACGCTAGCTAGTAGAGAGATATGCATGCAATAAGAGACTTTTGGCTAGTAGCACTTACTGCTAATCCTGCAGCATGACTAATAAGTAGTTATGCATATAGGTAGAAGACCTGCTTATAGCTATAGCAGGTAGCAAATCATGACTTTCTTAAGGACTTACTAAGCATCTACCTCTTAGCGACGTGCCTGCTGTCGAAAAGAAGCTTGCAGCCGTTATCGCTAAACACAAGTGTCCCTTTCTTAAGGTTAGTAGCCGCGATTCTGACTAATCATACATATATATACTAACTAGTTGTTTTTCTAGCTCCTAGCTAAGCTTTGTAACAAGATCTACAAAAGAGTCATTATGTTACCTACCCTGATTAGCATTATGTTCAACTACGGCATAGGTCAGCTAAGTGGCTAAGTCGTCAAGTCTACTAGCGCTAGCTAGAAGAACTGCGTGCTAAGAGCCTACCGACTACTATAGTCGTGTTGTCAGATTTACAGCAAAGTAATCTTTATGTTATATAGCATGAATACCTTCTACTTTAGCTCTAGCCCGACTATGATTAACTTCTTCTGTAGTGCTAGCCGCAGCTAGTATGTCTATAGCATCATTATAGGTATAGAGAGTTTAGCCCTAACGTAGCCTGTCGCAGATGCGCTTATGCGGTATAGCATTAGGCTTAGAGACATTATGTAGAGCATTAAGGCTAGCTTGAACAAAGACACATACTATATAATCAGAGCGCTCGTAGAGTCCGAGCTAGTAGAGGACTGTCCTACTATAGTAAAGAAGATGAGATTTGTGCCTTAGGAGAGTCATGCCGCTATGTATAGGGCTAAGATGCCAAAATGGCTTGCTAAGGAGATCGAGCGCCATACTTGGTCCTAGGATGCTATAATGTAAGAAGAGATAGTAGAGGCCTTAATAGCAGATAGAGTAATCGCTAAAGGGTCTGTATAGACCTTACACGCGTTAGATTAGAGAGGCATAGATAGTAGAATGCTACTACAGGGTCGTGATAATAATTTGTTTTAGCGCTTTATTGTTTTAGTTGATACAGGACATACGTATAGGTCTAGGGTATTCGGTAATCTTAGTATTAAGTCGTTCTAACGGGCTTATATAGTTTTTGCTAGAGAGCTTTGTCATAAGGGTAGGTGCTAATAGCAGGAAGGTAACTAGGTATTAGACTTACAGAGCTGTGAAGAATATCGACAATAGTAGTTAACCTTGTAATTGACTATCCCCTAGGGAAAGGGAATTGAATTAAGCACGAAGCTCCTAACTGCCTGTCCTAAAGCTACCCCTATATACTAGAGAGACAGAGCAGCTCTGTTAGATCTGTCGACAGACCTAATAGATCCGTGTTTGTAGATCTGTAGACTAACCCCATAGATCTAAGGGTCTATCATCCTACGACAGATCCCTTCTTCCTTATAGGCCTATAGATCTATAGACTAACCCTACAGATCCTTTCTCCTATGACTATGCCTATAACTTATAGCACTTAGGACCCTTATGATCCTAAAACCCGTAGTAATCCTGACACTCATGACACTATCCCCCTCTTAGCCTAGCTTGTCTCTAAGCTACCTTATTAGTGCGGGGTTTCTCTTGTTAATTCTTTTTTGTGCCGTGATGTCTTCTCTTTCTACATTACTGCCTTGTGTCATCCTAGACACTAACGCCCCTTTAACGCAGAAACGCAAACGCTGCGCGAATCGAATCTATGTTAGGGCCAGGATAGCATAAAGTCCTGTACTTAGTGTCAAGAGTTAAAGCTTGTTTGTCAGGTATACATTTCCTTAGGGAAATGTTCGTAATGTTACTTTAGTAACTGTCGAAGTTACAACGCGAAGGTGACAGAGGTCGAATGGAAGAAGTTAGGTAATTAGCGGAAAAGACTAATTACTAATCTTGATCATGCGAAGGTAGTCTTAGCCGAGGCTTCGTAGAAGATAATAGAGGCACATGCAAAGGAGATGTATCTTCGAAAACAGTCAGACGCGGTTAACTAGGAGGTCGAGGATAGTCGCGCTCTCAAGGAGCGTGAGATCAGGGAGGATAAGGCTAAGGAACAGGCTCTCTTACAGGCTAGGTTTCTTCTTGATCTAGATCCTTTAGCGGGTCTCGCTCTTAGTCCTACGACATAGAGCGTAATAGAGGGTTTTACTAACGCCTCATATTAGGGTTTCCTGGATAACGTGATAGCTAAGCTAATTGACGGCGTCCCGCAGGAGTCTAGTCATAGCTTAGGATCTTCTTCCTAGGTTCGTTCCTTTCTCGAAACTCCGTATCTTTTACTAATAGTTTCGCAGATGTTCTAGGGGTTCCTAGGTATTCTTAGTACTCCTATATCCTTCCTATTTTACTAAATACTCTCGCTGTCTGTCCTGCTAGCGAGCGTCAACAATCTTTTCGACAGTGTACTCTAGTTCTTCTACTTTAGGGTCAAGTAGTAAGGATTCCGTTTGTAGTGTAGCGTCTAGCGCTACTTGTTCTAGTAGAGAGACATAGAACACAGGGTATACTCTCATCTGCTTAGGTAGCTATAACTCAAAATTAACTAGTCCTTTCTTGGCCTTAATCCTGAATGGTCTTAGTTTTACAGCGTCTAGTTTTTTACTCGGCTTATCTAATTTGATGTGACAGCGGAGGAGATATACCTTGTCCCCCTCCTTTAGAATTAGTCCCTTAATTCTCTTACGATTCACATACTATGCCATGTTCTGCTAATAGAACTACAGGTTAAGTCGTACTTCTGTTTGTAGTTAGCGTAGATGTTCTACTCGTCTAAGTACTACTAGGTTCGGATTACTAGCTAAGATGTCTAGGATGTCTTCTATAGCTAATCTATATGCCATCTGAAAAGGCGAGAGTCCTGTCGACTCTACTAGCATACTATTATACGCGAGCTATGCTATTAGCAACAATTCTACCTAGTTGTTCTAGTCCCTATTCACATAGGATCGAAGGTACTATTCTAACGTCTGATTTAGACGTTCTGTCTGTCTATCTGTCTAAGGGTAGAAGGAAGTACTTAGTCGATGTTTGACCTAGAATTGTCTCATTAGGGCTCTCTAGAAGTTAGAGGTAAACACAGATCCTCGATCCGTTACTAGGTCCTGTAGCATGCCATGTAGTGCTACTACCTATTTAATGAAGACATGCGTGATATCTTTAGTCTTAAAGTCTTCGCGGTAAGGGATAAATGATATAGATGTATATGCTATATGATATAGAAATATCTCGTAGTGTGACAGAGTAATCCGAACTTTTAGTAGGTACAAGATAGCGCTGCTTTCTGCTTATCGCAGAGGTAGCGCTAAGGGTGCTTATAAGCCCCGACGCTCCTTAATTAGGGAAAGCATGTCCGAGCCTAACCCCGCAGGGGTACTGTAGGGTTAGCGACGTAGGGGCGTCCTATGTCGACAACTAATCCTACTTAGACGACATATAAGCTAACGTATGTACGAAGGACCCCCTTGCTATATGTAGTAGGGTTACTACATGCTAAGGGCAGGCATTAGAACCTATGCGGTTCTAATAGCCCCCTAGTATTAACCGTATTACTGCCTCTCCTCCTATGAGGATGTCCCTAGCCTTACTAAGTGATGCATGCGGAACGTATAGGGTACAGGATGTAGCACGCTTATACTACGCAAGAGTAAATAGGCGGATAGCTTACGTAACATGTGTTATGCGTATACCTTAACACCTTCGTAGCGAGTACGAGGCAGAGGCTACTAACTTAGGCGGGTTTTAATCTGTTACATATTAGGCGGCTTCGTAACACCTTTGCTTTACATGCAGATCAAGATATCAGGAAACTACGAGTACATACTTCAGTTAATCCTTGAAATTATAGGGCGAGCATACGCGCTAGCCTTGCCAAGTAGCTTAGCTGTCCCTATTTAGTCGTGACTGTAAAGAACATGTCGCAGAACCTTAGGGTAGTAGGAAGGTACGCGGACGCTCTATACGCGCTGCTCGAAACAGCAGGAGCGCGCTCCTAGCGCGGGTCTCGCCACATTTTCATGCTAGTAGGCTAGCACGAGTGCGGTTAGCGTACATGCGTAACAGCCGCGTTATCTGTTCTTGCATTATCAGGTCCTCTTGTAAGTTAACTAAAGGTAGGTACTCTGCGCATGTAGTTCGAGTTACTAGCTTAACGGTTGCAATAGGTAACAGGGGGGCTGTCAGAGGGTATAAAAACCTCGTCGCTTCCTAAACTTTCCTGTTCTAAGATACTAACATTAACCTCCGCTCCTACTTCGCTTAGCTTGCGCCTCGCTATGTCTGCGGGTCTATACTAGAGCTTCTTCTTCTTTAATCAATCAATTAAGATCAATTAACCTGTCTTAGCTATAATAGCTTATGTGCTGTAGACTAAGTTCGACGCTACTTGCTCTACCCGCGATTATCGCTTGTGTTAACGATGCCTTGACAACCTTAGTAGCTAAGCTACACACATCTCTCCTCCGCCTGTTAGTAAGGCGTCCCCTACCTACGAGGTATATGTGACTTGTACTAACTAAAGCGTAGCCGAGATCTGCATTAGCAGATTTGATAAGGGCAGTATCTACTACAATTATGTCAACTGTAATAGCAAGCATCAAAAATGCCAAGACCTCCCTAAAGAGGTGTATAGCGAGTACAACTAGCTCTGCTGTAACATCGATGACTTCTAGAGTACGCGTAACAAGGGGATTACTAAAGGCACTCCGACTATAAACAGGCTACAGGCTAAGTACTACGAGGTACTCGCCTACCTACTTAGCGCCCTCTCGTGCTTTACTACGACTACTAACTATTCTTACAGCGGTGTTTGCTTCGACTCTCTGCTAACAGGCGAAAACGTTTGTCTAGGTCTAATCGCAGAGTTAGTCTAGAAGATCTTAAAGGTGCTAACTATTAGGGTCGAGACCTTCGCTATAGTACGCATATAGTGTAGGTACCCTCCGAGTATGAATGCTGACTTTCTCTGCTAGGCTAACGTTAGCGTCGAGAAATATCCGACTAGCCGGTAGCGTTAGCAACTCGGGGCCCTTGCCTCTATTAACGATAACTTTAAGACGCGGATGATCCGCAAGAAGGTCATCAAGCAATTCACTACTCCCGCCGCTAAGGCTACGCCCTAGCGCCGTACCGAGAGACAGCCTGCCTCTAAGCTAGTCCTAAGGACTAAGCCGTAAGTTACTTACTTGAATCCTGTTGCGTACGTACAGCTAACACATTGTAGCGCCGCCGCCTACGCTACCTTAGCGCTACTGTCTAAGAAGAAGAAGAAGGCCAGGGCCGAAATTGAGGTTAGCGACAAGGAAGCCGAACCTTCCCTGCTTACGACCTACACTACGTCCGTCAAGACCCTAAGGCACAAGCCTCTAGGCTAGATCTTTGAGGATGAGGAGGATGACGACGTCTAGGATACCTTCGGTCCTAACGTGATCCCTTCGCGCTATAGTGTCACCGTACTAGTTGCGCCTAAGGGGGACACTAAGTCCGATGATGTAATGTAGTCGACACTCGTGTCAAGAAGCGCAAGATAATCTCGAGGGCCGAGCGCGACAGCCGCAAGCGCGCTCGAGTCTCTTCGCCTTCTGATGCTAAGGATAGGGTAGTTATCGCGACTAGGCGCGGTAAGGATGTCGCTAGTTCTCTAGCTACTATAGGCTCTGAAGACGAGCTCCCTCGCAACCTACTAAAGAAGAAGATGCTAGCCTCCCTTCGTGGCGTTACTACCCCTGTCACTTATAGTCGCTTCGAGGTGTTTAGAAGACCCCGTGTAGGTAGGCAGTCCCTAGCGGACCGTAACAAGAAAGACTCTCCTGCTTCAGGTTTAGTTAGGAAGCCCCTAACTAGTAGTCACTAAGCATTAGCTACGAAGCTAATCCGAGCATGTCTCTTGTTCTCCTTAGGTTTATTCTAGGTATGCCTTTAGGCATTAATGATATATGAGTAGGGCGTTTGCTTCTTGTTGTTACTCTATGCGTTATACGCTACATACACGTGTTAAGAATTCTGCTCTAAAGCCCTTATCTTCCTACGAATCGACCTTCTTAAGCCCTACTTATACCTCCTCTGCTCTTCGAATTCACGAATAGCTTCTAGAGCGTTCTTGTAGTCTTTAGCTAGAACCTATTATGTGTACTTAGGTAGGTATCCTTTCTACTTTACTAGATAGTACGTTACGCCCTTACGCTACATACTGTCCTTAATACCCTTAACTTCCTACTCTTTGTTCTCTTCTGCTACTAGTATTAGGTCCGCGGGCTCTTCGCCCTTACGCTATACCTATAGTTCGAGTAGAGATACGTAGAAGACGTCATGTACACGATACGACAATAGCAACGATAGCTAGTATGCCTGCGAGCCTATTACGTCACGTATCTAGAAGGGTCCGAGAAACCTTAGCGTCATCTTCTTGCTTAGAAGTTTTAGCTTGAGATTCTTCGTTAATAGTAACACCTTCGTACTAACTACATACTACATCGGTTTAGCACAGGCGTTATTATGTTTAATCTAGGATTCTGAGGCCTTTTTCTAGTGTTCTATTAGCACTAAATGTACCTCGCGCATACGCCGCGCTAATTCCGCGGCGGCTAGCACCCTCTCCTTAGAAGACTTGTCCTGAGGCGGTTCTAGGTGTATTTCCGGATTAAAGCCATAAAGAATCTAAAATAGCGACATACGCATAGTAGCATGCATGCTGTTATTAACTGCAAATTCCGCTATAGGAATTACGTTAGCCTAGGCATCCTGGTTCTTAGCGTAGTAGCACCGAAGGTACTACTCAAGAGTCTAGTTCATACGTTTAGTCTAACTATTAGTCTGTAGATAGAATGCTATACTTAGGCGGTACTTAACATGCGCCTTAAACACAAATTCTTGCTAGTATTTACTAGTAAAGACAGAGCCTCGATCTAATAGGATACTTCGGGGGACACCGAAGCGCTATATAACTTCGTCGCGAAGTAGTCGCGTAAGCTTGCTACTTGTGCATCTTTTCGTACATAGGATAAAGACATTTATCTTAGAGTATTAGTTGACTACTATAAGGACAGCATTAACTTTATTGCCTCTCTACTTTGCTAGCAGCAAATTAGTAATAAAATCCATAGTTAAGTCCTACTATAGTCTCTCTAGCGGTAGGAGCGCCTAAGCATCGCTATAGGGGCGATAGCGCCGAGATTTGCTAACCTAGCACGTCTAGCAGGATTTGACATAGTTAGAGACATCCTGTTCTAGCGTAGGCTACTAGTATTTACGTCCGAGAAGTACGTTTGTCTTCTCTACGCTAAAATGGCCCGCGAGTTCATTGTCATGATAAATACAGAGGAGCTGCGAACAGAGTACGCGGTTAGCAGGTACGTAGAGCCTATTGTCAAAGTACTACAAGTCGCCTGACTTAGTCTAGTACTTCGGACCGCCTATAGTGTCCTAGAGGGCTACACTCTCATTAATTAACTCCGGTTCTCGCTCTTGGAACTGCTGAATAAGTCTCGAGACTTCTTTAAAGGGTTCTTTAGACATTACATGCTTACTACATGTAAGCTAGTTGACTACCGCACAGATCGAGCTAGACGCGGTCGCTATAACCGCTAGATAGGAGGGTTCGTCGCTAGCAGAGGCCATGAGGCCCTATTAGACCTGTAGTCGACCTATAAGAGGAGCTAACGACAGATCGCCGCCCTAAACTACAAGCTTTGTTTGCAGCGTAGGGAGAAGCTGTTAGTTACCCTCCTCCCTAGTGTCGTAGTCTAGTCGTCACGAAGGACTGTTAGCTAGATTCGTCTTTCTAGAACGATGCTAGATAACGAAGTCAAAGCTAGTGAGGAAAGTCGCCTACCTTGCTTACTAACTACTTAGCTACTTTATGCCTATAAAGCCGCAAAGGTTGTTATAGTTAGTAAGTACCTTAATAGGGTACGCTACGCCTTCGAGGTAGTGTTAGTACTCCTTAAAGCTGTTAACAATAGCTAAAAGCTCTTAGTCGTAAGTCTTATAGTTAAGCTTAGCGCCCTGCATCTTCCGCGACTAGAAGGCAATTAGGTACTATTGCGTACTACCTTCGTGCGACTAGAGCTACGATATAATTGCGGCTATTACGAATTTTGAAGCATCGGTCTCTATCCGGATCTTCGTAGCAGGGTCAAAGTGCCGAAGTATAGGTGTAGTTTAGAAAGCTGCTTTAAGTTTAGAGAAAGCCTTGCTCTAAGCCTCCTCCTAAGGCACTATCCCTAGCTTTTTTCCTCGAATCGCGCCCTTTGCGAGGGCCGTAAGGGGAGCCACGATCTTCGAGTAGGATCGTATGAATCTATAGTAGAAGTTAGTAAATCCTAGGAATACCTGCACTTCTCGGAGGGTAGTTAGCCGCAGCTACTCCGCGATTACGGACACCCTTCGGTCATCTATGATGACTCCTTCTATAGAGACGATGTATCCAAGAAACTTAATCCTATCTGTCAGGAATAAGCACTTCTTTAGGTTCGTGTACAGAGCGAACTTGCGGAGCTATTCGAGTACTATCCTTAGGTGCTAAATATGCTCCTCCTTTAAGTCGGAGTAGACTAGTATATCGTCTAAATATACTATGTAGCAGGTGTTAACGAGGCTAGCTAGGGCCCGGTTAATATACGCTTAGAACGTTACTAGTACGTTAGTTAAGCTAAATAGCATCACTATATACTCGAAGTGTCTATACTACATTCAGAATGTAGTCTTCTACTCGTTACCCTTTCGGATCGGTATCTAGTAGTAGGCGTCCTTTAAGTCGATAGACGAGAAGATGGCGGCGCGACTAAGGCGGCCAAGCGTCTCGCTAATAAGTAGTAGGGGGTAGCGGTTTTTCTAGGTTACTACGTTAAGGCCCCTATAGTTAACGTATAGGCGGAGTGTGTTGTCCTTCTTCAGGACGAATATAACTAGCGCTCTAGCCTCGCTATCGCTTCGTCGGATCCACGCGTTTCTTTGCGCCTTGTAGAGATAGTCTCGAAGTGTTTCGAGCTACAATTCTGACATAGGGTATAGAGGTCGATATAGAGGATTATAACCCTCCTTAAGGTTAATCGCATGTTCCGCGTCTAGGGCCTAGGCGTAGGCCGTAGCCTCTACGTCGAAAATATCGGCGTATTCCTCTAACTTAGGCAGAAGGGTAACGTCTTCCTTAACATTCTGTATGTAGACCGCATACATACATTAGACCTTCTTCATGTCCTTGTAGAAGCTATGTGCGTCATGTATCCTTACTATAGGAACTTCGCCTATAGAGCTATAGAACTAATTGTTAGTAGCTCTATTAACAATGACTCCCTACTTGTAGCACTAAGGGTAGCCGAGTAGAAGCTCCTTATTAGGAACGTCTTTAGCGTAGAAGACTTTGTTAGTCTTACGCACTTCTCCTAAGGAGTCCGTAAGTTAGAGGCGTACGTTGTACGTGCCTCGAGCCGCTGCGCCTTTGCCCTAAAAGGACTTCATGGTAGGTAGCAGGGCTCCTAGGATCGGCTTTAAACTAAGCCATACGATTACCCTCTAGGGTATCACGTTAACCTCCGCAAGGTCATCTAACATACAGTCTACTAGCTTAAGCGAGCTATTAACTCGGACTGTACCGGATAGGCGCTAGGCAGGCCACAAGTCTACACTATTAGTAACAGACAGCTTAGATACCCGTAGTAGCCATTCGGTTGTCTCGGGCTTGTCCTTCTTTCGCCTCCCCTCTAAGGAGGTTTCGGACACCTTGCTTACCTTCTTCCTATCACTTCGTTTAGGATAGCGAGCTGCCTAGTAGTCTCTCGCTCTACAGATGTAGCAGCTACTCGGAGGCTTCTTACTACCGTCTTTAAGCTTAGAGGGCTTACTCCTCTAGAACAGACTACTACGTTAGGCGTGACCCCTAGGGCGCTTGTAATAGCGGCCCTTTAGTAGGTCCTCGGGACTTAGACGCTTATTGTCCTTACTACCTGATTTTCTATTTCGCTTCAAGGTGATTTCCATACGTGTCGTAAGAGACACGAGGTCTTGCCGAGTTGTTAGAAGTTCATGAAAAGTCATGATTGTATTCTGAAGATTGTTATCAAGTTTAACGAGTAAGTGCTACACGCGTTACGTCTTAGTATAGGGTAGTATCTGTCTCTCGAGCGTAGCGAGGTAGGTAGCGAAGCTAGAGGTTATTTGTCCCTTCCCCTGCTTAGCCTTCTCGTACTCGACAGACATAGTAAGGGCGCGATTCCCTAGATCCTTGACCTAGTCGACATAGAACTAGCGAAAGTCTGCCTACATATACGTTCTGTTATAGACCCGTAAAAGGTCATACCGCTTATACTAATTGTTGCGAGGTTCCTTATCCTCTTCGAGCTACATTACACTAAAGGTAACTCGTTTGCCCTCTATAGAATATCCGCGTAGGTTAAGCATGAAAACTGCCTTACACGCCTGTAAGAAAGTTCGAGCCTCCTTTAAGGTGTCTCCCTTAAACGGCTTCAGGTTACGTGCGTTGCGACTACCTCCTAGTTAGCCTACTATGGCCCTGAATTTAGGCACCAGGTTTGCGGGAACACGCAGAGGGTCTACGCCTCCTAGTAAGTTGTCTTCGTAGGTCCCTAGCATGAAATCTCGCTAATTTTCTTTGTCCGCTAGTTTATTAGTACTACTTATAGCAACGTCTTCGTCGTCCTCGCTGTTGTCGCTACTAGAAGCGGTGCGGCTCTAGCTCTAGTTCGCAAGGCAGTTCGCGACCTAATTGACAATCATGGCTATAAGGGCTAGGTCGATAGTCAGGGTTAGCTGTAGTCCCTATGTAGGGGGTCTATTGCCTTGTCTGCCGCGTAATTAGCCTCTAGCAGAACTGTCGCTTAATGTAGTGTCGCTTATAGGGGGTACTTCTGCGGGCTAGTTACTTAGGCTAGCTTCGCCATCGCGGGCGCTCAGGATGGCGCTCGCTACGCGTTAGTTGCAAGTTCGTAGTACTCTAGACATATTGTAGTATTCTCTGCTAGACTACAAAGTAGGGGGGAGAAAGCAGAACTAATATAGATGTATATGCTATATAATATAGAAATATCTCGTAGTGTAACAGAGTAATCCGACCTTTTAGTAGGTACAAGACAGCGCTGCTTTCTGCTTATCGTAGAGGTAGCGCTAAGGGTGCTTATAACCCCTGACGCTCCTTAATTAGGGAAAGCATGTCTAAGCCTAACCCTGTAGGGGTACCGTAGGGTTAGCGACATAGGGGCGTCCTATGTTAACAACTGATCCTACTTAGACGACATACAAGCTAACATATGTACGAAGGACCCCCTTGCTATATGTAGTAGGGTTACTACATGCTAAGGGTAGGCATTAGAACCCATGTAGTTCTAATGGCCCCCTAGTATTAACCGTATTAATAAACTTCCTAAACTTAGTGATTTAGTCAACTACTACCATGATCCTGTTAAAGAACTCATTTGTAGCGGGTTCTCTCGACTAAGGTAGTTTAACAATGAAATCTATGGCGAGCGACTCCTATGGCCGTTAAGGTACCTTAAGTAGTCGTAGTAGCCTATATGGTTTGTGACAGTCATGCTTACTTCGTTAGCAAGTTACATATTAACAGACGTAGTCCTTAATTACCTTGCTCATCCTAGGGAAGTAATATTCTTGTTAGAGAATTTGCTTCATTTTAGACACTCCCGGGTATCCTGCCTAAGGTACGTCATGTCGGAGTTGTAGTAGCTCCGATTGTAAAGACGTTAGCATGTATACTAATCCTTAAAACAGAAGGATTCTGTCTTCGTCTTCCTAATCCTCCTGTCTATTCATGTCTTCGCGGACAGCGAGTGCAGTTAGGTCGTAGACTAGCGCGTTCTTTAGGTCGTCCTAAAACTTACTAGTCTATGTGATAGTCATAGCCGCGAGTTAGTTAACTCCTAGCGTGCCATCGCTATTTTCCTAGAGAATAGCATGTTTCTCCTGCTTTACGCCCTTCATGTAGTCTGTCTGGCGGCTAAGTACATCGGCGCGTGCGTTATTAGTCCCCTTACGATAGACGATCTTACAGTTAAAACTAGAGAGCTCCTTACTCTACTAAACCTGTTGTCAGTTTAATTCTTTCGTCGTTGTAAAGTATCGCAAGTTCTCATAGTCTGTGTAGACCGTGACCTAGTGCTTAGAACCTTCTAAGTAGACTCGCTAGGCCTTATAGGCGTCTACTATAGCTAGAAGTTCTTTGTTGTAGACGTCGTATCAGAGTTTAGGTCTAGACAATTTCCTCGAGTAGTAGGCGACTAGCTGTAGTCGTCTACTCGGTCCTAGTTAACTTAAGCATGCCCTAAGTGCTACGTCGGATGCATCTGTTTCGACTATGATAGGCTTATCTAGGTCGAATACAAGTAAGATCGGCTAATCTGTGAATTGTCGCTTGAGTTCCTTAAAGGCATTCTATTAGGCGTTATCCTACACGAATGGCGTATCCTTCGTAGTAAGAGTCATAAGTAGTGCCATAATCTTCGAATAGTTTGCCACAAATCTTTAGTAGAAGTTAGCGAACCTAAGGAAGGACTATACTTCCTTAACATTAGTTAGCGTAGGCTACTCTTTTACAACTTAGACTTTCTTAGTGTCTATCTTGATTCTATTCTATGCTACTACGTAGCTAAGGAATTGTACTTCCTGCTTGTGAAACTCGCTCTTCTAAGGCTTAACCTTTAACCGGTAATCCTGGAGTTTCTAAAGTACCTTACGTACGTAAGTCCTATGCTCTTCGATCGTCCGGGAGTAGACGAGGATGTCGTCTAGGTATATAACTACAAAGACATCAAGGTACTCTCGTAGCACGTTGTTAATAAATGCCTACTATGTAGCTAGGGCATTTGTTAACCTAAATGGCATAACTATGTACTCGTAGTGTCCGAACCTAGTTTGGAACGTAGTCTTCTATTCTTCGCCTTCCTTAATTCGAATTTAGTTATACGCTCTAGGTATGTTAAACTTCGAGAACTACATTACTCCTTGTAGGTAGTCCTGTAATTCTAAGAGCAAAGGAAGCGGATAACTATTCTTTATCGTGATGTCGTTTAATCTACGATAATCTACATAGAGTCGCTAGTTATCTTCCCCCTTAGGCACAAACAGGATCGGATATCTGGCTAGGGACTACGACTCGCGGATGAAGCCTTTCCGGAGGTTGTCTTCTAGGTATTTCCGGAGAATCTCTAGTTTCGCTGCTAATAACAGGCGAACTAATTGCTTTGTTAGTGTCTTGCTAGGGAGTAAGGGTATCCCGTGGTCCTACTCCTAGTGTTCTAGCAGAGCTTCTTAGTCGGGTTCTTCCTTGAAAAGAGTAGCGAACTCTTTATACTCATTAGGAACTATGAATTTGACCCTGACTTCTATTTACGTTGCTTTGACCTATAGGACGTATACTTCCTGTTCTGGATCCTTAATAGCGGCTACTATCTCGCTTAAAGTCATAACACATATTTCGATCTTGCCTAGTACGTCATGCACTACAGGTAGAGGTATCGATCTTAAGAGTTCTAGGAGCTAGATCCTCTTATTCTTCTAGTCGATATAGGGGTTAGCATTTCTTAGCCATAGTAACCCTAGTACTACATCCGAGCCTAGTGACTCCGTGATGTCGAACTAGAGCATCTCTTAGTAGCGCCCTATCCGTAGAGGCATCATCTCGGTCTCTTTGTCAACTACTCCTTAGTTATACGTGACTAGCTTTCTATTAATCGCTTGTAGTAAGAAAAGCATTTGTCTTCGCCTATAGCTTTATCCTAGCTGTCCTAGCAAACTTGGGCGTCATGAAGATTCTAGTACATCCTAAATCTATTAAGGCCCTAGCTAGCGTCTCGTCGATGTGTACCTATACTCTAAGGTTCTTCGCGTATCTGGCGCTACTTGCGGCACATCGTTATAGCCCTATCTAGTCTGTCCGTAGGTCTAATTCTAGCGGACCTTATCGTTTCCTAAATAACTGTCTTCACGGACTAGTTTAGGGATCGTACGGTCTTGGCTTCTTCTCTAAGCGTTACTGTTTTCTGGCCTAAGAGGTCGTTCTCGCTCTTGGCCTTGCTGTTCCTGCGCGTTTCTTGCGTACTCTATCTTTAAGTAATAGACTCGGAATCGTAGCGCTCGTGAAATCTGAATACCTTCGTAGGTTAGGTAGCCTCCCTAGGGCGTAAACTCTACCCCGAACAGTACAATTTCTTAGACAACTTTCTGATGCGCGTGAGGTTAAGCTACGACTAGTAGTCTCCTTAGGTGTCGTCGTATACAGTTAGCTAGTTCGTCATACTAAAGCTAGTTGACATGTTGTACTCTATTAATCTATAGGCAAGCCTAAGCCTACTAGTTCTGTATGATTCAGATAATATTAAGCCTAATGTCATGTAGCGGCATAGCCTATCGCTCTATGCTCTCGTCTTCCTCGGAATCAGGAATGACAGCTTCGACAATCTCGTAGTTGTCGTCCGAACCTTCTTCTTCTTCTTCTAGCTCCTGTTGCCTTAGGACTGTCGCACTAGAAGGTGTACCCCTTAGCCTACAGATCAACTATGCCTTGTTTTAGCTAGGGTACTATCCGGAACTATCTTTATTACTTATGTGAATTTGACAATCGTCGTCGTAGCACATAGTCTAAGTAAGTGCGGCATAGTCTGGTTCTCGAGTAGCAGCGGCCTTCTGCTAAGGCGCCGTTATAGTCGCGCGAGCCTGCTCTATTCTAGGTAGTTCTTGTTGTTACTTCTTAGCAAAACACTTGCGGGCAAAGTGTCCTTTCTTTCTACAGTTGTAGCACTTAAGATTACTCTTGTCAAATGGTTTCTTCAGACTATTCTAGGGGGGAGAGCCCTTCTGCGGCTTTCCTCGGGGTCTATTCCTTAGACGCCCTTTAGTCGCATCTAACTCCATAGGTTAGAGACTATAGTAATCGCTTCGCCATTTCGGTGCTAATCGTTAGACCTTATGGTTAGCCTATGCTAGCTTGCAATTTCTATGTTGTTATTCTTGCTGTCGTTCCTAGATGCGATTATCGATTCTAATCGCGAGATCGCTCATTTCCTTGAATGTCGTTAGCTAATCTCCTCGGGCAATTTCGTCTTTAACTGTCTCCTTTAGTCCCTAGTAGAACTAAGTAGCTAAAGCATTATCATTCTAGTCGACTTAAGCAGAGAGGGTCTAAAAGTCCGCGTGGTACTTAATAGCAGAACCCTTCTGCTAGATTCCTAGGAGAGCTCTCTCGGCCTCTTGTTGCTTATTACTAAGCCTAAACGCTTCGCGTAATGCCTTAAACAAAGACTTGTCTAAGTTGAGAATCTCCCTAGTTGTCGTCTTCCTAGCTTTGACGTTGCTAACGTGATCTAGATAATCTGTCAGATAAGGCTAGATAAACTCGAACGCTAGTCCCTTTAGGTAAGAGACAATGTATATCATTCGCTTATAATGTGTTATAAACCGTTCTGTATCCACGTTAAATGCTAACTAGCATTATAGGATAAACATCTTAACCTAAGATCGTTGTCCTGTGAACTCTATAGGGCTTCCTATCTTGAAGCCGTTGTTGCCATGTCTGTTCCCGGTAGTTAAACCTGCGACAGATGCTAGAGCTATCTCGCTAAGGTGAATAGATTTAAGCTACTACGTAATTTAAGGTATAGTAGTAACTTGTTCTCGTAGTGTTAGTTAATTGTCGCTAGAAGTTAAATTAACAGCTAAAGAACTACTTAACATGGGTGTATGTTAAGCGCTCGACGAGTCCCCTGATGCTTCCTTAGAAGTAGTACTCAAAATGTCATAAGGGTAGGTGCTAATAGCAGGAAGGTAACTAGGTATTAGACTCGCAGAGCTATAAAGAATATCGATAATAGTAGTTAACCTTGTAACTAACTATACCCTAGGGAAAGGGAATTGAATTAAGCACGAAGCTCCTAACTACCTGTCCTAAAGCTACCCCTATATACTAGAGAGACAGAGTAGCTCTATAAGATCTGTTAACAGACCTAACAGATCTATGTCTGTAGATCTATAGACTAACCCTATAGATCTAAGGGTCTGTTATCCTATGACAGATCCCTTCTTCCTTGTAGGCCTTTAGATCTGTAGACTAACCCTATAGATCCGGGGATCTGTCCTCACGTGACAGATCCTTTCTCCTATAACTATGCCTATAACTCATAGCACTTAGGACCCTCATGATCCTAAAACCCGCAGTACTCCTAACACTCATGACAAGCTTGTTTATTAGCATATACCCTCTACTATCTGCATTAATAGTAGCGTATAAACTACAAGCATTACTAGCTACTTAACAATCTAGCGTAGCAGCTATACTGATCCATATTATCTTTCTAGTAATATTACATTACTAGTAAGCTATCCTCATATTAAATTTTACACCCTAAGCAGGAGTGTAGGCTGCGGTTAATATAGCGCTAGCTGCGATAAGCTCAATACAGCTACATACTGCTACTAGAATACTATTAGCAGTTTGTAACTACTAGTAGTTTGTAGCTTAGGAAACCCTTCTTAATAGGAGCTTACTCTTCTTAGTATCCCATGAAATTGCAGGTAAGATGTTAACGCCCTTAAGCTGCATATTGTGGCTTCAAGGTTACTAAGACAAGCAATTATTAACTGTCTGCAGGTATGCTATAGCTCGATGCGAAAGGATCTTACTCTTCTTAGCATCTTATGAAATCGCAGGTAAGATGTTAACATCCTTAGGCTATACTTTGTAGTCTATTAGGCCCTTATAGAGACTAAGCATATTAACCTCGCTATAAAGGTATACTCCTTAAACTAAAGCGGTAGTAGAAGGGATGCCGCTAATACTAGATGCCCTAGTTCTAGTGTACCTCGCCCTAGTAGTAGAGGCGTAGGTTACGAATAGCATGACATTAGCATAACGTCTATCTATTACTATATATTACAACTATGTAGCAGAACCTCTAGCCCTGCCTCGATTCTAATGAATCTCATGAAGACTAGGAGGACGAGTTACTATGTAAGAAGGCTAAGGGCAACTCTAGTTAGCCGCTTAGCACCCTGTTAGATTGGCAAAATGTGCTAAATGGCTGACTAGAGTTACCCTTAGCCTTCTTACATAGTAACTTGTCCTCCTAGTCTTCATGAGATTCATCGATGCCATGCGCTCCATTAGTTAAGGCTAGAGCTAGCGACAGACCGCATAAACTATCTACCCTAGCCGCGTTCGAAAGTACTAGTAGTATACCTATAGTACCTTACTCTACCTACTGTCGCTAGATCCGCGAGATAGGGTAATAGTACACTCGACCTAGCTATAACTAAAAGTGCTAGTAGTATACCCGTAGCATCTCCTTCTATCTGCCGCTAGTATTTCCACGAGATAGGGTAACAGCACACTTAACCTAACCGCAATCAAAAGTGCTAGTAGTATACCTGTAGCACTATAAGGCGTCTCTTGTAATTTACCGCTAGTAGTTTTATTATAACGTCTATAGGTCTAGGGCTAGCATTTAACCTACTAGTAGTATGCTTCTAGTACCCTTAACTACTTCTTGCGTACATCTAGCATCCTGACTCTTACTCTTATTCTTCTAGTTAGTCGAACTAGTAGCGCTAGTTACAGAAGTATTGCTTACGCTAGGGCTTATAGCGTGCTACCTTTATCAAGCTTACTAGTATAGCATTCGTTATACATGTCACGATCGTTTACGTTTGTTTCTCCTTAATTAGTCCTAAGTAGAGCTACTAGCGACGCCACGCTTAAGCGATAGCGGCCCTTCCTTATTAGTAGCCGTAATATCGCGCTCCTTAGCTGTATTCAGGCAATGTAGCTTGTGTTTAGTTACTACCTTAGACTCTTGTTCCTCCTAGTCCGCATTATATATAATGTTGTAGGTCTTAAAGTTAGCAGTGTTGTTAATGTACATGTCACATTAGCCGGAGGTGTCATATTTGTCTGTTAGTATAATGTAGATGCTATAGTAGATGCTAGTAAGCCTGTAGATATAGCGACCTTGTAGAGTACCTTCCTATAGGCTAGAACGTATCGCTATGATTACTATCATGCTATGAACATCGTCTGCTCTTCTAGCTAGATCCTTCGGCTAGAATAGGTCTATAAACACACCTATGTAGGTCGGACGTTTATTATGTGCTAGTATTATGTAGTTATAGCTATTACCTATGACGCGCGATTTCTTGTCTTAGAAGGTTACAACATATAACAGGCGAGTAGGCAGCTAGCCCTCGAAGGTAACTACTAGGTCAATTTGTCTATTAACGCTAGTAGTCTCGTCTGTAACTAGTAGCACTTCGTACTCCTAGACCTAGAGCTAGTTATTACAGCGATTGTCCTAGATTCCTTGCTAGTTTAGTGTACATCTAACGACATCTAGCTTAGTTGCAGATAGATTATCAGGATCCTTATAATGCATTATCTAGTACTATATACTAGCATAGAAAGATACCTCTAAATTATCGACCTAATCTAGTCTTCCCTTGATCCTATTAGGATCAAGACGTATTATATTCGACGTCGATGTTATATTAGACGACGCCTAGTACTCTCTAACAAACACTATAGTAGCATGATAGAAGTAAGGCCCTACCTCTAGCCCTATGTGTGCTACTACATTACTAACTATCCTCTATATGTCTCTACCTAGTAACGATTAGCTAGATCTTAGCCTTCGCTAGCTAAGGAAGGCTTCGACATCCTTCTACTCTGTCGGCTAAGGCACTTTGCGCTCCTAAGCCTCTTAACGTTTGGCCTTAGTCTACTACTAGAACGTTAGGCTAGTATCAAAGAATGTAAGCATAGTAGTCTTTCGCTAGAAGTGCTCTATAATTTAGTCCTCCTATCTGTTCTTCTTATTAGTTAATTTGAATAGCTTCTTAACGTATTTAACATGCTTTTGTTCGAAGTAGCTAGTGTCGAGGTCTATCGTGTTACTAAAGAGCTATATTATGTCTACATAGTATATAAGGGCATAAAACTTAGGAAAATTGAAGTGCCCTTATAGTTTACATATATTGTCTACTATCTTAGGCTCCTCTGCTCGCTCTGTCTACGCTTTGTTCTTTCTTAGCTCTCCTTTACTTATGCGGTACTCCCTAAACTCTTCTTTTTAATAGTTGCATCGGAATAGGGCGAAGACTATAAACCGGAGTGTTTCGCTATCATGTAAAGGATATTACGCTAACTAAGAGAAGTCTCTATTGCCTACAAGAACCGGATGGCGCTATGTGCCTTAGCCTCTTCTAATAGTAGCACGAAGACTAGGAGCAACTGTTATAGCATACTCTTCTGTTCCTAGCCTATCTATTAGCTTACCGCGGACATTTGGCTAAATACCTAGAGGTTCCTAAATGCAGGCACTGCCGCGAAACGACAGTTAATAATGACATCTAGTTAATGATCTATGACAGTCTTGCCTTTATTACTCTTTCTTGCTACTTTATGCTAACCCTTAGCTTGTAGGAGTGTCGCTCTAGCTTGCTTCGAAGACAGAGGTAGTTAACTCTTAAGCAAATCTCGCGTCTAATCTATGACGTACATTAATACGCCCTTAAAGAGTTAGTAGAGCATGTCTACTATTAGCGTCTTGTAGATATTTAGGCTAGGGTACCTAAATGCGAAGTTTAGTAGGTCGTGCATGTAGCTACCCTAGTCCTTCTTCGCTACTTGCTAGAGTATGATTTGTATTTACATGTCCTTATATGTCTGCTATAGCGTAACTACTTTAAGGTCTTCGTGTTTTTCTAGATTAATTATACATATCATATGTTAGCGGTTATTCTTCACGCCTGTAATTATTACCTGTTCTTAGTAGTCACTCGCGTATACCGCGATATTTAGGAAACATTGCCATGTCTCGCTATCCGTACATAGGACGTCGAGGCCCTCGCCTATAGCGAGCTTAGTAATAGGGTCGAACATTGTCTTTATGTAGCGATAGTATAGCTTGTCCCTAATGCTTCCTTTTCCGCCTTTAACTACTAGTAGCGTCGCTAGGAGCATGCTGCCTAGTCGATAGTTAGAGTTACGAACTAATCTAGGTAGGTTACTAATCGTCAAGTATACCGGCCATGTAATCAGGTCACCTTAATGATTAGTAACCTATGTCTTGTTACTAGCAAGAATTAGTAGCATAATTGTCGCTCTGTCTATTCTAAGCTCTTTCTGTTTGTCCTACTACTAGTCTATAGAGGCTATGTCCTAATAGATCCGCCTAGGCGGGTCATCTAGAGTCTTAAGGCGATAAGGCGCGTACATAAGATCATTCCTGAAACCCTTATGCCCTATAAGAAAGCGCATAACATCTTCGACTTTCTAGTGCCTTAGAGGCACTGTCTTAACACTAGAGGTCGACTATAGAGATTCTAATTCGATGTTTGTAATACTCTACTTTATAATGAATAGTAGTTAGTAGGCACTTACTTCTTAGATCTTGTCCTTAAGCTCTACGCCTAACTAAACGCTAAGTAGTTCGTAGATCTTCTATAGCTAGGAATTCTTGAATAACCGATCGATAGCGTTACTCAAAATGCCTTTGTATAAGAGCTAGTATACGAATACTACATCTATATTACTTTAGAAGAAGGTATAGCCCTATTCGTTAAGTTCCTTATCTATCTATTCGTTAGACCTAGTCAAGGTTATTACTAACTTAGTAGGATTACGGCTTAACGTACACTTTAATTAGCCTGCCCGCTATGAGACTACCTACGCTAAAAGGTGTCTACTTGTATAGTTGCTCGCGTCTAGTAGATAACAGCCTACTAGCGCGCATATAGATTAAAGCCAAGCTATGCTCGCTTGTGACGCTATGTAGCCTACCTGCTTGGCTACTATTCGTGTCTCTATATTGTCTATCTAGAGAGGTAGCGTCTCTTGTAAATGCTACTAGGTTGTCGTAGAGACTAAGCGCGTCGATATTACTACTGTCATTATCGATTGCCCTAGCTGTCGCTACTATCTCTTTCTCTTGCATGTAAGCCTTATTAAACATAGGCTCGACGACTATGACTAGTTCCTTGTTTGCAACATACTACCTATCTACTCCCGTAGCGTCGTCGACTAATGTCCTCTCCTTATAGGCGAGGACATTGTCTGCTAATTAAGTTTCGACTCTGTCGTTCGAGTCTAAGGAGATGTTCGAATCTAACGCGTATTTCTTAGCAGGTCTAAGATCTATAGTACTCTGATTAATGAAGTGCTAAAACTTCGCTACTATATAGGTAGGAACATGCTAGGCATGACTACTATGACCTTTTAATGCCTTGCTACAGCCTATGCAGTATAGTATGCGCTATGAAGCTATTGTCGACATAGTATGTTACAAAGGCTATAGCGCTTATAGACGCGTTAATCACTATAAACACCTAGACCCTAAGCCCTTAGTTATGTCAATACTTACTATAAAGGTACGCGTGCCACGCAGGTAGCTTATTGCCGCTCGGACAGTTCATTATGTTAGCTGGCTATGCGTGTGTAGGGTTAGTGTTTAGGTTAATAGAAGAATCGAGTGTTATTAGAGTGTAGTAGTAAAGGAGGGCCTAGAGTAGACGAAAATGGATGTGCTAGCAGTATACTAGCAGCAGTTATTATTAGCTAACTCGTTCTGTCGATCGCAGGTAGTACGAGCGCAATTTTAGCTAGGAATCCTAAATTTTGAGTAGTTTCATATATAAATCCAAAGTGTATAGTATTTATATGCATGAAGTTATACCCTATATTACTAGCGGCTTAGATGTGTAGCGTAGACATAGTAGGAGTGCTACTAGTATACTACTAGCAGTCATTATCTGTCGATTATAAGGGTTCAAAACATGTAGTAGCGATCTATAGGTCGGACCTTAACGTAGTAGCAGTAGACGTACTACTAGTATACTACTAGCATTTAGTAGTCGTTAAGTACATACAAACAGACAAGATGATTAGTGTTATACATATACTCTATTAGATGAGGCGCTTATGTAGTCACTATCTAAAACGATACTACTTGCGCACGACTACTAGCATTACTCTATTACAAGATTACAGTTAAACCCTAATTAATCTGTTATCTTACGCTAGCCTGTGTAGCCCGCACGATCCTATGCCTCTCTACTCGCCCTAATCCTTGCACATGATATTAATGAAGTCGTCACTAGTCTGCTAATAGTTTATAGTCTATTCTCTAAATTAGCTCTATAGCGTAACCTAGTAAAATCTCATTACCTCCGTGAATTGCGCTAACTGCATTAATCTAGTGTAACTAACCCTGCTATAGGCTTGCCTAGTCTACTACTGTTTAAAGTTGTCATCTAGTATTATGATAGCGTTAGCAGGTATAAGAGTCACGCTACTCTCAATTTTGTTCATAGTCAATATAAGCAACTAAGGGTCGTCTTAGTAGCCTTTAATAATAGGATTAGTAGTCACAAAGTCCTCTATAATCATGGCCTTATCTTTCGACCTATAATCTGGCCCGATGAACCTAGCTATCTTGTTAAATCTGCCTAGGATATAACTATTCTCTACTACCTACTAGAGATACTAGTTAAAGTTAGTACCTATTAGGCAAGGAAACAGTTAAAGATACTTACTAGCTTTACTGACGCTATATTCATCGGCTTATACGCAACTACGACGTGTTTACGCGGCTTACTAAACGCATTCGTCTAGCTCCTTACACCGCATAGGATCTCTAGGAGCTGTTACATTACTAGCATTTAATAGATCTCGTCTATGTAGTACTACACATAACTCCGCTTCCCCTACTTCAGGATCTACTCTGCGGCTTAGCTAGAGTACATAGTATCCTTCTACTTGTCCTTGTTATATGACATTTCGGCCATGAGTTCTACGTCGAGTCAGCACTACTTATGTAGACAAGGAAACAAGCCTAGAACGCGCTAAACATGTACCTATGTAAAGAAGGATAGTAGCTTCTTCCCTTGCCATAATCCTTGTTAAACACACTTGAGGTAATATGTTCGCAGACCTTAGTAGTTTGCCTGATTAGCGTTATCGTCATCCTAATCTTTGACATTGCTATCGCGAATAGGGCCCTAGCTGTCCTCCTAGAGGTCCTTAGGGATTAGCGTGCTAATGTCGAATGTGGCATAGGGTAGTATCTCTGTGCCTAGGTACCCCTTCTCGTTAACACTCTTCATAGGTTACTAGATAAAGGAGTTACTATATGTGATCATAAATGAACGCAGCTAAGGCGCGACAACATTAAGATGTAGTTGCTACGACTTCTTAAGGGCTCTAAGCTCTGCCTCTAGATCGTCCTTCTTAGCCTCGTTAAATGACCCGATCTTTTTCGCGACTAGATCTAACTAGTAGATAGCCTCTGTTTTACTAAGTAGACTAGAATCCTCTATAAACTTCTTCGTCTTAGGTTTAAAGTCCTTCCTCTACTACTATGCCTTACTAATAGCAAATCCCTTCTAGTTAGACTCCTTAGACATAGAAAGCAGCAATTAGCTCGTGTTGTCCTCCTTCTTGCCTATCTTGAAGAATCGGCTAAATGCATACTACATAATTAGCCGCAGATCCCCGATATGCCTATATAGAGTAGCGCTTAGGCTAACTACACATAGTTTACTAGGTAGTCTAGCGATGTTTAGCCAGGTAGTTTCTACGCCTCTTGACTTGTAGAACTTATCGAATAGAACTAAGGACTAAATAGAGCGTAATAGTTTCACGGAAAATCTAGCTACCCTTTCCTTCTAATCCTATTACCTAGCATTACGCTAAGCAATTAAACTGATGTATGACTTCTAGGTAATAACAGTCTATTTAGCGAGCTATAATCGGACTTTCTTATTAGTGCTTAATGTAGTCAAGAGTTTATGTACTATTAGCTTGAAGTCGTCTTTGTCCTATAACGCTAGTTCTTCCTTAGACAGACAGGCTTCTAGTTTATCACGTTTTGGCTAGTCCTCGTCGCGAACAGCCTTAGCCTAACTGTTATAGACACTAAAATCCTCTAGTGCCTGCTTAAATGTATTAGATTATGTGACTACAATTTTGATGAAGCCCTTCTTAAGGGACTTTTTGCGGTCGTTAATCTACTGCTTAATGACAGGCGTGACGACGAGAGTAAGCCCTAGCCTAACGCGAGGCTTGCCTCCTACTAGCTAGGTAAGGTTGCCGTATAGGTTAGTGTCTAGGTCTATAAGTGCCTGTAGCTTATTACTGTCTAATTCGTCCTATACCTTGTAGTCTATAACGTTAGGATAGTAGCACTATGCATGCTTCTAACTATAGATGACATCCTAACCTACACAAGTCTTCCTAAACCCTATAGTAGCAGTAATAACGACTAGCGGCAAACCCCTCGCTAGACGCTACAAGGCCTAGGCGGAGTTTAAGAACTATAGTGCCTGTTAGGGAAACTTCATCGACTAATCCTTGCTCTTTACACTTGACTTAGGATGCTACTCGTTAGGATCGAAGCGATTATATGCATAGGCTGCTTTCTACATGTCATCCGACAAGTGAAGGTCTTCTGCGGTCTTGTCCTAGTCGCTACTAGGAATCCCTGTAGCGTGACTAAGCCATAGAGAACGCCTCTAATTACTACTAATCATGATGCTTAGGCTTTTAGGTATATCCTCTCGTTTAGGGTCGTTCGCGGGATTCTATATGACTATGTCTAGATAGGCTGTCTGCTACTCGCCTAACATAATAGCGACATTGGCGCCCTCTAGTAACTCCTGAGGAGAGGTAGCATGCCGCTAAGTAAGGGTAGGCGTGCGAGAGTGTGATTTAGGCAGAGGCTTAGTAGTAGCGCTAGGATCTACTACCGCTATACTACTAGTAACCCCGCTAGTCTTACTATACTCCTCCTGTTAAAGACATTACACTATCTACATGTCTGTTTTAGCGATTATGTTAGATTTGAAGCTAACATGGCGCGATTAGTTCTCGACAGCTAGATTATATATATCTAGCTTAAATTTGCGCGTAGTAGGCAGAGCGCTATAACCTGCGAAACGTTAGCATCTAACTACAGGTTAATCGTTACATAAACGTATATCTGTAACAGGGCGCAATTAACCGCATAAGTCTGTCGTTACCCTTACACTTAGCTATAAAGACCGCGATTAGATAAGCGCCGCTATAATCAGGCATAGCCGCATGTAATTACCTTAACGCGCTAATTAACATGACGTCTGATTCCCTCTTACGCTACTATGACAAATCTCTAGTTACTGTAAACTAGTAGCGAGAACAGTGTTTGTTAGTTGTCTATTATTCTGCGACTATACGCAGTTTAAGATAGTCGGAGTTTGAATTCCGTATCAGGCTAATTTCGAGAGGCACTACATTTAGAAGCAGCCTCGACTAGTCCTTAGTATAGCTAACTATATACAGGTAGATACTAACTTTAAGGAAAGATAGTTTCTAGATATGCTCTATGTCGCGTATTTCTATATCTTGATCTAACTGACTAGTATTAGTGCTAGCCTTCAAGAACGCGAACTCCTTAAACATCTTGTTCGGTGTCTATGCTAAAGCCTACAAGTCATGCGAAAAAGTATGCTTTAATCCTACTAATTTAGTCGATAGTATAATAGAGCGCGTATTAGCTGCTACGCCTAGAGTAACAGAGCCCTCCTTAGTATAGTCTTTTTTCTTTTTCACTATGTCCTTAGCTACACTAGCAATGTACTACTACAATGCTAACTAAAACTTGCTCTTGTCGACTTCTACAGGTAGCTAATTATAGTTACTGTCAAGACTAGGGATATACTACGCCTCTAACGAGCGATCATGTTTACCCTTAAACAACTTAGCGACCTTAGGATCTTCATCATTGCGTAGCCTATCTTCTAGTTTCTTCAGGTTCGCGGACAGAGGGTTTTAGTATCCAAATTTGCTAACACTAAACACATATACAGCTTAAACGTAGCTTTTATAATGCCTCTTAAATTCAAGCAAGCTACTATATCTGACTTGCGCCTTACGCCTAAAGACCTTAATTAGTATAGCTAGTAACAAATGCATAGCTACTACATACTATCTACATATCCTATATTAGCTCTTACATATGACTCTTTTACTCGCCCTTATCCTCTATTCTATTCTACTAGCTTACCTTTACTACTAACGACTCTCCTAAAGCGTTACTATTTCGCCTCTCCTGTAGCTTCTTAAAGGTCGCATTATTAAAGACCTTGTCGCTATAGCCCTTAATCTGCTCTAATAAGGTCGAGTCTGTAAATGCTATGTGCTACTATAACTAACTATCCCTTAACTTAGTGTCGCCAAGCGTATCCTCTACCTTCTCTACAACGTTTAACTAGTTGCTTATAAGGTCACACTAATTAAGTAGAGCGTATGCTATGCTACATTACGACCGTTAGCTAATATATACCCCGTAGCTACTAAACTACTACTAGTACCTCCTATTAATATCGAAGTGCTAGCGGTATAGTAGTAGCATAACGCTAGTATACTACTAGCATACTTACCTAGCATTTTTTGCCTCTGCCTCTAGTAAAGCTTAGCTCCTACTGTCGCCTTAGTCTTTATTCTTCGCGGTCAAGCTTCATGTCCTATAGCTATTATTATTAACTACGCTACTACGTAGAGTCAATAATCATACTTACTATGTGCCTGCTCTAGTAAGTCTTTGCGTTTCGCCTCTTACTAGAGCTACGCTAGTGTTTATCTGTTATTAGCATAGTTTAGTTAATATATGAGTCCTCTTGCCTATACTACTTGTCTATACTAGTCACGATTAACCGCCTGCTCTGTAGCTTAGGCCTCTCGCTACTTCCGCCTCATTAGCGATAGCTAGCCCTCATGACGCGCTAAGGCTACTAACCTTTCATCTTGCGTGTGTCTAGGTTAGGGCTTATTAACTATAGTAGCTTTTATACTAGACAAGTACATGTTAGCAATCATAGCCATGATGTCAGACAAGAAACTAACCTCGTTATCACGACACTGTCGTGTAGTGTGTCCCGCGTTAATAGCTCCTCTAGTCCCTACATCGGCTAGTCGTCACTATCATAATTGCTTGCCTTACTACCATAGTTACTAACATTTGCCCTTTCGCCGTTATAGCCCTCGCTCCCTCTGTTAGTGTCTGCTTAAACATCTGCTACATGCTTGCGAACGCCTACTATTAATAACATTAAGGCCTAGCTTGATCCTCGTGTCAGGCTAACACTACACTAACCTAACAATTGCGTGTACCCTAGTAGAAGTTAGCATAGGCCCTCTCGATAATGTCTCCTATGTACTATTCTCGCGTAGCGCCTTTTGCCTCTGCAAGTCCTTGTATTCCCTCTCTAAGCCTGTCATGCCGCGATCCTTCTTGATAGCTAGGGCTGCCTACACTAGTAGTGCTGTCTTGCCTTCGTCCTCCCCCCCTAATATACGTGCTGTGATAGTCGCCATGATGACCTCTTGTCTGTTAGCATCAAGCTCTTCCTAATACTTTTTCTTCCCCTTAAAGATATCATCAATATTGACACTACTGACTAGAACCTATCTCGTCTTACTAGCCTTCGTCTTGAACTCCGAAGGGCCATTTCTGATCTAGGCTAGTAGGTATGTAATAGTAGCATACATGCTATTTAACATGAAAGCGTTTATCTCGTGTAACTCTAAAGGATTCTATGCTAGTTTCTAATTAGACTAGAAGAATGCCTTCTTCATATAAAAGATCACAAGCGGGCTTAGAAACCTCCGGTCCTGTGACATGTTAGCGCTTTTGACGACATCTAAGCCTTCTCTCCTTACCTCTTCTTTGTTCTTACATTCGAATCTGCTTTCTATTAACATGTCTGCAGCCTAGTCCTTTAAACCCTACTTATTATCTACCTTGCTAGACTATGCAAGTATAGCTTCTCTGACCCTATTCGTGTAGTTGTTATAACACTAACGTAACCTCTGCCTTATCTACGCCCCTAACATTAGCACCTCCTTATAGGACCTACGTAGGTACTTATAGTATCTAAATCTACGTCGTCTAGCCTCGAGCTAACTCGACCTTTCATCCCTAGCATATCACGCGCTACGAGCTACTAGTCTATTACAATACGCTTACAACTCGGCTAGTAAGTAGGAGCTATAGGGTATAGCATAGAAATGCCCTTCCGCCCTTGTGAAGCGTCTATCTACAAGAGTTCTCGGACTTTAACGAGCAAAGGCTCGATTAACTTGTCTTTATGCATAGGAGGGCTACTACGTATATCTTTGCTACTAGAGTAGTCATATCCTTAGTCAGAGTTTGTAGTCTAGCTACTATTATAGCCTCGACAGCTACTCGACTAGCTCCTAGACTAACTTTAACTACTACTATCGCCCTAGCGGCTACGAGACTCGCTGTTACGGTAGTTTTAACTACTACTATCGCTCCCATGATTAGTAGGTTAGCTGTTGTAATAGCCTCGACAGATGCTTGGCTGCTATGTCTTTACCCTGTTACTCTTAGGTTTACTACTATCTTATTACGCATTGCGAGATAATGACTAAGGCCTCTTGTACGGCTAATTCCGCCTTAGCGGTAAGGATGACCGCTTATGCGTCTAGTCTCTTCGTAACTAGTACGTCGTTATCTGTATGTATGTTAGCATAGCTGCTATATGCGGGTAGCTTCTTACATTAGTCGCCTTCGTATAGGCTTTAGGCACTATAAAATCCTCATGCTCCTAGTTAGCTATCTCCTTATTGCCGTCGTCTACACTATCGCTATTGTTGCTTAGCAGGTCTTCTAAATCATTCGCTAGATATTAATTCGAACTGCCGCCAGATAACGCGGAACATGACCTCCGTTATCTGTCTTTCTTCGAAGGCATAATTAAAGACAGACGCGACTTAAAGGATCGGCAGAGAACAGAGCGCAGTATATCCTTCTCGGTTGTGTAGGTCTAGTAGCATGTTAGTAAAGGATAATATATAGTATGTAAATATGCACATACTACGAGTTACTGTCTAATGTAGCTACGTAGAGTCTATTGATGCAGAAGAAAGAGAGGACATAATGTTTATAGTATCTTGTGACATATAAGCGTCATCTAAATTCAGCTACCCCTAAAACTACGGCGGCGGTACTTTTAGCTTACTAGTAGTATGCTATTAAAATACCGCTAGTAGAACTAGCCTCGGTTAGCATTAATTCTTCATTTATAGCTAGTATAGGTACTACAAAACATCCGCGCTATATAGCACGTCTGCCTGTATAATATAGCTAGACTACTACTACTACGAAGCGCCTACTAAAAGTACTAGTTATGTGCAAAACACATCGATAGGTATACTAGCATTCTACGCGATCTATACACTAAAAAGCTAAGTCGATAGTCCTCGGTCGATATACTAGACACGAGTAGTAGTATACCTATTAAGAGCCTACCTTATTCTCTAGTCTCTATCTGACAATCCTATACCCTATATAACCGTTAGTAGTCTCTAAGAGTAATGTAGACAATCCCTTAGGCTAGCTGACACCTATCCCTAGCCGCAGTATCTTGGACATTAACTAGCGTAAGATCCGCGCACGAGACTATCTTCTTAATCAATAGGACTAGTATAACGACTATCTGCGTCGATATCGACGTAGACACGCCGACCTTATCTCTACTAACGGCGAGTTAAGCCCTATATACACACTCTAACTCGCGGCAGTTAAAGCGCCCGCATGTGCTCGCGCGCCTGTAGATGCCTACACGTAGTCCCTGTCAAGATAGAGCCTAAAAGTGTAGTCGAAGTAGGCATGCCTATAGTCTCTGTCGCAGAGTTCTAACATCTTGCTTTAAGAGTACTCATGCTAGAAGGTCTAATGACAAGCCTACGCGCTTACAATTCGGCACCTAGTAGAGAGTAACTATAAGATATAAGCCTAAGTAGTGTTACATTAGAGGTAGTTACTCTGTAGTAGATCCTACGTATATAGCAGTAAGAGTAGTTCTACATGTAAGAGAATATCCTGTACGTATTATTCTAAAGGCCTTTAAGCCGCGTTTAAACTATAACAGCCATACTACTTTCGTGTTAACCCTAGGTAATTGTTAACTTCTAGACTGTCCGCTACTAATAGTTTGATAATATCTTGTATAGTAGATGCCGAAAACTAACCTCCCCTACTCGTGTCTATAACACCTCTGCTGTCGCTAGGAATTCGAGTTGCAATTCCCTGCTACTACTAAAGAAGGCGCTTGTTTCCTAGAACATGCGCTCCTTCGCTACTATCGACAGCGTAACTTAGCCAAGTAGGCTAAGCTGCTCTATCTGTTCTTCTAACGTAGCATATAGGCGTAGGTAACCGTTATGTTAAAGTATAAGGCCTGCTTCGATCATGCCTATACTCTACTACTATAGCGCCTTAGGTTTGTAAATCGTGCTGCGCTAGGTCTTAGAGGTTCTTGTCGAGGAAACACGTATACTTATCGTTTAGGCTATACCTATATCGTGTCTGTTTAAATTGCAGATGTTAGGATTACTTGAAACACGCGTTGTTTATACTCGTTAGTCTCTTAGCTAACTTCAGATAAAACATGCGGCAGACCCTTCCGCGCTTTTCGTACCTTATCGCTATAGCCGTAGCTGTCGTATATGCGACGCCGCTTTGTCTATCTTCTAGTCTGCTATAACACTATTTGCGGTAGGCATGATCTAGACACTAGGGTCCTAATGATTGTGGCACTTAAGACACGCATATAGGAACAGGATACTCGAGCCTATGCGTATAAGGCAAGAGGATTAGTAGAAGCTATATCCTTGCCTAAACTACAAGCTGCCCTTGTCGCTATTATGGGGTTCTCCTTATAGATAACGACTTAGTAGTGTCAAAGAACATGTTCGTGCTATAGCTAACTAGGCATATGTTAGTAATAACTAGTGCTATAGCTAATCAAGCATTTCAAAGGATCCTATTAATCGACCTAAGACGTAGGCCTAAAGCACGTTAAGTTTCGCTTCCTCCGCTAGCTAAGAATGTATCGTATGTTAGGCCTTAAGAAGGGTTATCGCAGATAGCTCTATTCTAGCATCCCTGTCTTGTTAATATACCGCTCTTAAGAGTTAGGAGGGTAGTAGTAGATATACATAAACATGAGCTATTCATGATCATTACTCAACAAGCTAGCGCCTACGTAAGAGCATTAGTATTCAAGTTTCGTAACTCGCCGAGGCTGTATTTAGTATCTAAGAGATATTCAGGGCTAAGGTTCTAGGCTAAGTATCGCGACAACAAGGCTGCGAATCCCGTATCCGCTATAGATAAGGACCAAGTTACTATAGTGTACCTCTAGGAGTATTCCTGCCTAGTCGATTATAATCGCCTTGTAATATGTAGGCAATTACACACGAATAGGGACTTAGTAACAGAAGAGCTCCCCGAAGAAGACCTTTTTGTCTAAGTATAGGGCGATTGCTACCTAGCTTTAGTTAGGTACTACAGATAGGTATCTTAGGAGCTATAGCTGTCTTCACTTCGCCTATTCTGTTTTCACTGCTATTATTATCAATTAATGATAGTGTTACACATGTAACAACTAGTAGCAAATGTTAGATGATATAGTCCTCATAATACTGTTACCTACATTACTACTATAAAAAAATCGCCTCTGCCATCTAATCCTTTTAACATTACTTTGACATCCTTACTAACAAGCTCTAGCGCTACTATCGCAAGGGCGAAGCTACGCTTCAAGACTATAGAAGACCTTTACTTGTCAGATGACATGTAGAAAGCAGCCTATACATACAATCGCTTCAATCCTAACGAGTAGCATCCTAAGTCAAGTGTAAAGAGCAAGGATTAGTTAATGAAGTTTCCCTGACAGGCACTACAGTTCTTAAACTCCGCCTAGGCCTTGTAGCGTCTAGCGAGGGGTTTGCTACTAGTCGTTATTACTGCTACCATAGGGTTTAGGAAGACTTGTGTAGGTTAGGATGTCATCTATAGTTAGAAGCATGCATAGTGCTACTATCCTAACGTTATAGACTACAAGGTATAGGACGAATTAGACAGTAATAAGCTACAGGCACTTATAGACCTAGACACTAACCTATACGGCAACCTTACCTAGCTAGTAGGAGGCAAGCCTCGCGTTAGGCTAGGGCTTACTCTTGTCGTCACGCCTGTCATTAAGCAGTAGATTAACGACCGCAAAAAGTTCTTTAAGAAGGGCTTCATCAAAATTGTGGTCACATAATCTAATACATTTAAGCAGGCACTAGAGGATTTTAGTGTCTATAACAGTTAGGCTAAGGCTGTTTGCGACGAGGACTAGCTGAAACGTGATAAACTAGAAGCCTGTCTGTCTAAGGAAGAACTAGCGTTATAGGACAAAGACGACTTCAAGCTAATAGTACATAAACTCTTGACCATGTTAAGCACTAATAAGAAAGTCTGATTGTAGCTCGCCGAATAGACTGTTATTACCTAGAAGTTATACATCGGTTTAATCGCTTAGCGTAATACTAGCTAATAGGATCAGAAGGAAAGGGTAGCTAGATTTTCCGTGAAACTATTACACTCTATTTAGTCCTTAGTTCTATTTAATGAGTTCTATGAGTCGAGAGGCGCAGAAACCTGGCTAAACATCGCTAGACTACCTAGTAAACTATGTGTAGTTAGCCTAAGCGCTACTCTATATAGGCATGTCAGGGATCTACAGCCGATCGTGTAGTATACGTTTAGCCGATTCTTCAAGATAGGCAAGAAGGAGGACAACACGAGCTAATCGCTGCTTTCTATGTCTAAGGAGTCTGACTAGAAGGGATTCGCTATTAGCAAGGCGTAGTAGTAGAGGAAGGACTTTAAACCTAAGACGAAGAAGTTCGTAGAGGATTCTAGTCTACTTAGCAAAACAGAGGCTATCTACTAGTTAGATCTAGTCGCGAAAAAGATCAGGTCATTTAACGAGGCTAAGAAGGACGATCTAGAGGCGGAGCTTAGAGCCCTTAAGAAGTCGCAGTAACTACATCTTAATGTTGTCATGCCTTAGCTGCGTTCATTCATGATCACATATAGCAACTCCTTTATCTAGTAACCTATAAAGAGTGTTAACGAGAAAGGGTACCTAGGTACAGAGATACTACCCTATACTACATTCGACATTAGCACGCTAATCCCTAAGGACCTCTAGGAGGATAGCTAGGGCCCTGTTCGCGATAGCGATGTCAAAGATTAGGATGACGATAACGCTAATCAGGCGAACTACTAAGGTCTACAAACATATTACCTCAAGTATGTTCGACAAGGATTAAGGCAAGGGAAGAAGCTACTATCCTTCTTTATATAGGTGCATGTTTAGTGCGTTCTAGGCTTGTTTCCTTGTCTACACAAGTAGTACTAACTTGACGTAGAACTCATGGCCAAAATGTTATATAACAAGGACGAGTAGAAGGATACTATGTATTCTAGCTAAGCCGCAGAGCAGATCCTGAAGTAGAGGAAGCAGAGTCGTGTATAGCGCTACATAGACGAGATCTATTAAATGCTAGCGATGTAACAGCTCCTAGAGATCCTGCGCAGTGTAAGGAGCTAGACGAATGCGTTCGGTAAGCTGCGTAAACACGTTATAGTCGCGTATAAGCCGATAAATGTAGCGTTAGTAAAGCTAGTAAATATCTTTAACTGTTTCCTTGCCTAACAGGTACTAACTTTGACTAGTATCTCTAGTAGGCAGTAGAGAATAGTCACATCCTAGGCAGATTTAACAAGATAGCTAGGTTCATCAGGCTAGATTACAGGTCGAAAGATAAGGCCATGATTATAGAGGACTTTGTGACTACTAATCCTATCGTTAAAGGCTACTAAGACGACCCTTAGTTGCTTATATTGACTATGACTAAAATTGAGAGTAACGTAACTCTTGTACCTACTAACGCTATCATAATACTAGATGACAACTTTAAACAGCAGTCGACTAGGCAAGCCTGTAGCAGGGTTAGTCGCACTAGATTAATGTAGTTAGCGTGATTTACAGAGGTAATAAGATTTTACTAGGTTGCGCTATAGAGCTAATTCGGAGAATAGACTATTAACTGTTAGCAGACTAGTAACGACTTCATTAATATCATGCGCAAGGATCAGGGCGAGTAGAGAGGCATAGGATCATGCGGGCTATGCAGGCTAGCGCGAGATGACAGATTAATTAGGGTTTAACTATAATCTTATGATAGAGTAATGCTAGTAGTCATACGTAAGTAGTATCGTTTCAGATAGTAACTACATAAGCGCCTTATCTGATAGAGTATATGCATAACACTAATCATCTCGTCTATTCGTATGTACTTAATAACTACTAAATGCTAGTAGTATACTAGTAGTACGTCTACTACTACTACGTTAAGGTCCGACCTATAGATCGCTACCACATGTTTTGAACCCTTATAATTAACAGACAATAACTGCTAGTAGTATACTAGCAGTACTCCTACTATGTCTACGCTATATATCTGAGCCGCTAGTAATATAGGGTATAACTTCATGCATATGAATACTATACACTTTAGATTTATATATGAAACTACTCGAAATTTAGGATTCCTGGCTAAAATCGCGCTCGTACTACCTGCGATCGACAGAACGAGTTAGCTAATAATAACTGCTACTAGTATACTACTAGCACATCCATTTTCGTCTACTATAGGCCCTCCTTTACTACTACACTCTAATAACACTCGATTCTTCTTTTAACCTAAACACTAACCTTATACACGTATAGCTAGCTAACATAATAAACCGTCCGAGTAGCAATAAGCTACCTGCGCGGCATACGTACCTTTATAGTAAGTATCGACATAACTAAGGGCTTAGGGTCTAGGTGTAGATAGTGATTAACGCGTCTATAAGCGCTATAGCCTTTATAACACACTATGTTAATAATGGCTTCATAGCGCATACTATACTATACAGGCTACAGCAAGGCATTAAAAGGTTATAGTAGTCATGCCTAGCATGTTCCTACCTACATGGCGGCGAAGTTTTAGGACTTCATTAATTAGAGCACTATAGATCTTAGACCCGCCAAGAAATACGCGTCAGATTCGAACATCTCCTTAGACTCGAACGACAGAGTCGAAACTTAATCAGCAGACAATATCCTCGCCTACAAGGAGGGGACATTAGTCGACGACGCTATAGGAGTAGATAGGTAGTATGTTGCAAACAAGGAACTAGTTATAGTCGTCGAGCCTGTGTTTAATAAGGCTTACATGCAAGAGAAGGAGATAGTAGTAACAGCTAGGGTAATCGACAATAATAGTAGTAACATTAATGCGCTTAGTCTCTACGACAACCTAGTAGCATTCATAAGAGACGCCACATCTCTAGATAGACAATATAGAGACACGAATAGTAGCTAAGCGGGTAGGCTACATAGCGTCACGAGCAAGTATAGCTTAGCTTTAATCTACATGCGCGCTAGTAGGCTGTTATCTACTAGACGCGAGCAACTATACAAGTAGACACCTTTTAGCGTAGGTAGTCTCATAGCGGGCAGGCTAATTAAAGTGTACGTTAAGCCGTAATCCTACTAAGTTAGTAATAACCTTGACTAGGTCTAACGAATAGATAGATAAGGAACTTAACGAATAGGGCTATACCTTCTTCTAAAGTAATACAGATGTAGTATTTACATACTAGCTCTTACATAAAGGCATTTCGAGCAACGCTATCGATCGGTTATTCAAGAATCCCTAGCTACAGAAGATCTACGAACTACTTAGCTTTTAGTTAGGCATAGAGCTTAAGGACAAGATCTAAGAAGTAAGTGCCTACTAACTACTATTCATTGCAAAGTAGAGTATTATGAACATTAAATTAGAATCTCTATAGTCGACCTCTAGTGTTAAGACAGTACCTCTAAGGCACTAGAAAGTCGAAGACATTATGCGCTTTCTTATAGGGTACAAGGGTTTCAGGAATAATCTTGTGTATGCGCCTTATTACCTCGAGACTCTAGATAACCCGCCTAGGCGGATCTATTAGGACATAGCCTCTACAGACTAGTAGTAGGACAAACAGAAAGAGCTTAGAATAGACATAGCGACAATCGTGCTACTAATTCTTGCTAGTAACAAGACACAGGTTACTAATTATCAAGGTAACCTAATCGCATAGCTAGTATACTTGACGATTAGCAACCTGCCTAGATCGGTTCGTAACTCTAACTATTAACTAGGCAGCGTGCTCCTAGCGATACTACTAGTAGTTAAAGGCGGAAAAGGAAGCATTAGGGACGAGCTATACTATCGCTACATGAAGACAATGTTCGACCCTATTGCTAAGCTTGCTACAGGCGAGGGCCTTAATGTCTTGTATGCGGATAGCGAGACATGGCGATGTTTCCTAAATATCGCGGTATACGCGAGCGACTACTAAGAACAGGTAATAATTACAGGCATAAAGAACAACCGCTACTACATAATATGTATAATCGATCTAGAAAAACACGAAGAACTCAAAGCGGTTACGCTATAGCGGACATATAAGGACACGTAAATACAAATCATACTCTAGCAAGCGGCAAAGAAGGACTAGGGTAGCTACGTGCATGACCTACTAAACTTCGCATTTAGGTACCCTAGCCTAAATATCTACAAGACGCTAATAGTAGACATGCTCTACTAACTCTTTAAGGGCATATTAATGTATGTCATAGATTAGACGGGAGATTTGCTTAAGAGTTGACTACCTCTGTCTTCAAAGCGAGCTAGAGCGGCACTCCTACAAGCCGAGGGTTAGCATAAAGTAGTAAGAAAGAGTAATGAAGGCAAGACTGTTGTAGATCATTAACTAGCTGTCATTATTAACTGTCGTTTTGCGGTAGTGCTTGTATTTAGGAACCTCCGGGTGTTTAGCTAAATGTCTGTAGTAAGCTAATAGACAGGCTAGGAACAGAAGAGTATGTATGCTACGACAGTTGCTCCTAGTCTTCGTGCTACTATTAGAAGAGGCTAAGGCATATAGCGCTATCTAGTTCTTGTAGGCAATAGTAGACTTCTCTTAGTTAGTGTAATATCCTTCACATTATAGCGGAACGCTCTAGTTTATAGTCCTCGCCCTATTCTGATGTAACTAGTATAAAGAAGAGTTTAGGGAGTACCGCATAAGCAAAGGAGAGCTAAGAAAGAACAAAGCGTAGACAGAGCGAGCAGAGGAGCCTAAGATAGTAGATAATATGTGTTAACTATAAGGGCACTTCAATTTTCCTAAGTTTTATGCCCTTACATACTACATAGACATAATACGGCTCTTTGGCAACGCGCTAGACCTTGACACTAGCTACTTCGAATACAAGCATGTCGAATATGTTAAGAAGCTATTCAAATGAACTAACAAGAAGAACAGATAGGAGGACTAAATTTTAGAGTACTTCTAGCGAAAGATTACTATGCTTACATTCTTTAATACTAGCCTAACGTTCTAGTAGTAGACTAAGGCCGAACGTTAAGAGGCTTAGGAGCGCGAAGTGCCTTAGCTAAGAGAGCAGAAGGATGTCGAAGCCTTCCTTAGCTAGCGAAGGCTAAGATCTAGCTAATCGTCACTAGGTAGAGACATATAGAGGACAGTTAGTAATGTAGTAGCACACATAGGGCTAGAGGTAGGGCCTTACTTCTATCATGCTACTATAGTGTTTGTTAGAGAGTACTAGGCGTCGTCTAATATAACATCGACGTCAAATATAATACGTCTTGATCCTAACAGGATCAAGGGAAGACTAGATTAGGTCGATAATTTAGAGGTATCTTTCTATGCTAGTATATAGTACTAGATGATGCATTATAAGGATCCTGATAATCTATCTGCAACTAAGCTAGATGTCGTTAGATGTACACTAAACTAGCAAGGAATCTAGGACAATCGCTGTAATAACTAGCTCTAGGTCTAGGAGTACGAAGTGCTACTAGTTACAGACGAGACTACTAGCGTTAATAGACAAATCGACCTAGTAGTTACCTTCGAGGGCTAGCTGCCTACTCGCCTGTTATATGTCGTAACCTTCTAAGACAAGAAATCGCGCGTCATAGGTAATAGCTATAACTACATAATACTAGCACATAATAAACGTCTGACCTACATAGGTATGTTCGTAGACCTATTCTAGCCAAAGGATCTAGCTAGAAGAGTAGACGATGTTTATAGCATGATAGTAATCATAGCGATACGTTCTAGCCTATAGGAAGGTACTCTGTAAGGTCGCTACATCTACAGGCTTACTAGTGTCTACTATAGTATCTACGTTATGCTAACAGACAAATATAACATCTCTAGCTAATGTGACATGTACATTAACAATACTGCTAACTTTAAGACCTATAACTTCATATATAATGCGGACTAGGAGGAACAAGAGTCTAAGGTAGCAACTAAACATAAGCTACATCGCCTAAATATGGCTAAGGAGCGCGATATTACGGCTACTAGTAAGGAAGGGCCGCTATCGCCTAAGCATGGCGTCGCTAGCAGCTCTATTTAGGACTAATCGAGGAGAAATAAACGTAAACGATTATAACATGCATAACGAATACTATACTAGTAAGCTTAATAAAGGTAGTATACTACAAGCCCTAGCGTAAGCAATACTTCTGTAACTAGCGCTACTAGTTTGACTATCTAGAAGAATAAGAGTAAGAGTCAGGATGCCAGATGTACGCAAGAAGTAGTCGAGGGTACTAGAAGCATACTACTAGTAGGTTAAATGCTAGCCCTAGACCTATAGACGTTATGATAAAACTACTAGCAGTAAATTACAAGAGAAACCTTATAGTGCCACGGGTATACTACTAGCACTTTTGATCGTAGTTAGGTCAAGTGTGCTGTTACCCTATCTCGCGGAAATACTAGCGGCAGATAGAAGGAGATGCTACAGGTATACCGCTAGTACTTTTAGTCGCGGCTAGGTCGAGTGTGCTATCGCCCTATCTAGCGGATCTAGTGACAGCAGATAGAAGGAGATGCTACGGGTATACTACTAGCACTTTTAGTTATAGCTAGGTCGAGTTTGCTGTTACCCTATCTCGCGGATCTAGCGATAGTAGGTAGAGTAAGGTACTATAGGTATACTACTAGTACTTTCAAACGCGGCTAGGGTAGATAGTTTATGCGGTCTGTCGCTAGCTCTAGCCTTAACTAATAGAGCACACGGCAGCGATAAATCTCATGAAGACTAGGAGGATAAGTCACTATGCAAAAAGGCTAAGGGTAACTCTAGTTAGCTATTCAGCATATTTTGCTATAATCTAACAGGGTGCTAAGCAGCTAACTAGAGTTGCCCTTAGCCTTCTTGCATAGTAACTCGTCCTCCTAGTCTTCATGAGATTCATCGGAATTAAGGCGAGGCTAGAGGATCTGCTACATAGTTATAATATATAGTAATAGATAGACGTTATACTAATGTCATGCTATTTGTAACCTACGCCTCTACTACTAGGGTAAGGTACACTAGACCTAGGGCATCTAGTATTAGCGGTATCCCTTCTACTACCGCTTTAGTTTAAGGAGTATACCTTCATGGCAAGGTTAATATGCTTAGTCTCTACAAGGGCCTAACAGACTACAAAGTATAGCCTAAGGACATTAACATCTTACCTGCGATTTCATAAGATACTAAGAAGAGCAAGATCCTTTTACATCGAGCTATAGCATACCTACAGATAGTCAATAATTGCTTGTCTTAGTAACCTTGAAGCCACAATATGCAGCTTGAGGGCGTTAACATCTTACCTGTAATTTCATGGGATACTAAGAAGAGTAAGCTCCTATTAAGAAGGGTTTCCTAAGCGGCAAACTACTAGTAGTTACAAACTGCTAATAGTATTCTAGCGGCAGCATGTAGCTATATTAAGCTTATCGTAGCTAGCGCTATATTAACCGTAGCCTGTACTCCTGCTTAGGGTACAAAATTCAATATAAGGGCGGCTTGCTAGCGATGCAATATTACTAGAAAGACAATATGGATTAGTATGGCTGCCGCGCTAGATTGTTAAGTAGCTAGTAATGCTTGTAGTTTATACGCTACTATTAATGTAGATAGTAGAGGGTATGTACTAATAAACAAGCTCTCTAGCAAAAACTATATAAGCCCTTTAGAACGACTTGATACTAAGATTACCAAATACCCTAGACCTATATGCATGTCCCGTATCAACTAAAACAACAAAGCGCTAAAACAAATTGTTATCACAACCCTGTAGTAGCATTCTGCTATCTATCTCTCTCTAATCTAACGCGTGTAAGGTCTATATAGAGCCTTTAGTAATCACTCTATCTACTATTAAGGCCTCTACTATCTCTTCCTACATTATAGCATCCTAGGACTAAGCATAGCGCTCGATCTCCTTAGCAAGCTATTTTAGCATCTTAGCCCTACACATAGTAGCACGACCCTCTTAAGGCACAAATCTCATCTTCTTTACTATAGTAGGACGGTCCTCTACTAGCTCGGACTCTACGAGCGCTCTGATCATGCGGTATGTGTCTTCGTTCAAGCTAGCCTTAATGCTCTATGTAATGTCTCTAAGCCTAATGCTATACTACATAAGCGTATCTATGACAGACTACGTTAGGGCCGAACCCTCTATGCCTATGATGATGCTATAGACATACTAGCCGCGGCTAGCACCACGGAAGAGGTTAATCATAGTCAGGCTAGAGCTAAAGTAGAAGGTATTCATGCTATATAACATAAAGATTACTTTGTCGTAAATCTGACAACATAACTATAGTAGTCGGAGGGCTCTTAGCACGCAGTTCTTCTAGCTAGCGCTAGTAGACTTGACGACTTAGCCATTTAGCTAACCTATGCCATAGTTAAACATGATGCTAATTAGGGTAGGCGACATAATAAATCCTTTATAGATCTTGTTATGAAGCTCAGCTAGGAGCTAGAAAAACAACTAGTTAGCATATGTATGTATAATTAGTCAGAATTGCGGCTACTAACCTTGAGAAAGGGAAACTTGTGTTTAGCGATAACGGCTGCGAGCTTCTTTTCGACAGTAGGCATGTCGCTAAGAGGTAGATGCTTAGTAAGTCCTTAAGAAAGTCATGATTTGCCGCCTGCTATAGCCGTAAGTAGGTCTTCTACCTACATGCATAACTACTTATTAGTCATGCCGCAGGATTAGCAGTAAGTACTACTAGCCGAAAGTCTCTCATTGCATGTACATCTCTCTGCTAGCTAGCGTCTAGGTAGCTAGCTAGCTAATCTACCTCATACATTTACTGCCCTTTCTATAGAGCCTTCGCTACCTGTCGTTCTAGCGCACATCTCTCTATGCGCGACAATTCCCGTTTAACTTAATTAAGAGGTATTGTAGCTATGGGCTTAATAAGGAGACTGTATAAGAGCTCGACCTAGAAACCCCTCTGCCTAGGAGTAGTACTACTAATCTTGCTATTAAGCTATTTACGCCGCGCTATGTTAACTTTGACCTCTAACGCCGCGGTTAGATAGCTGACACGGGTTCTTGCTCGCTTGACGAATAAGCCGTAGAGAGTAGTTAACTGATCTGTTAGGTAGTAGGTTAGAAAGTCTGCATAGAGGGACACCTTACTTGCTATACTAGGCTTAGCGAAGAAAGTAAGCATAGATCTCCGCGCCCTCGCTAATTCGTCCTAGCTAGCGATTATAGTATACTACGTGATTAGACGGTTAAAGCCGGGACTTAGTAGGGCGGGGTGCTAAACATTCTAGATGCGTAATAGTAATAAGGCCTAGTCTATTATAGTGTACTCTCAATAGGCCATAGAAGTAGCCTCGCTTAGTCGGTGTAAAAGTAGCTGCTAGCTAGGAGCAGGCTCCTTCTAATCCAAGATCAGCTAGCCGTTGTCACTAACTAGCTCGCGTAGCTAGCAGATTAGCCCTAAATAGACCTATAGCTCGAACATCTCTAGCACGCCCTTTGCAAATACTATCTAAAAGCTATTAGGGCATCTAGCAGCCTGCTTGATGCAGGCTGTAGGGGTACGACTAAGCCTCGCCTAGATGAAGCGCTACGAGCCTACGCTTCCCTAGTAGTCCTACATAGTACTAGAGATTAGTTAGTAACAGTATTGCCTCTAAGGCCTAGCTATAACACATACTCCTAACTCTTATCTAGCATTTTAGCATAGAAGTCTAGGAAGTATATACTATCTAGCGTAGCTAGCTTTGCACTCGCTAGGAGGCTAATCAGGCTACCGCCGCATGCGACGTCAAGTACCTTGTGCCTAGCTCGATACTCTACCTAAGGGGTGTAGTTAACGAGATCCTTGTAGGCATTAAAGTCCGGATATGCCTTCTATAGCGTGACAGCGGCTTCTAATGCCTAGACAGTATCGCGGACGTAGTTAGCCGCAAACTCGGCGTGCTTAGAACCTACACTAATCGCTAGCTCTAGGTCTAGGGTCAGATTAGTCGACATAGTAGGTTTAGAATCTACTAGCGCGTTAGTACATAGTCTTGTTATACGAGCATATAATGCTTACATGCTATAGTGTTGTTAGTATGCTAGTATCTATATAGATGCTAAAGAAGAAGCTAAGTACTAGATAAGGTAGTTGTTTAAAAGAAAGAAATTCGAAGTACTAAGCTTCTTTTGTATTTTAGCAGCTATAGGTCATGTGCTCTGCATGGTCGCTAACTACACACGTTACATCATCATATTATTAGCTTCTGCCTGAGAAATGACTAGAAATAGAAGGCACATGACGCTACTGCCTGAAAAATGGCTAGAAACAGAAGGCACGCAACGCTGTCACAGATTCGGTTAAATATCACATACTACTACCTAGGCACATAACTAAATGGAGAAGGCACGATATCAGGCGATTCTGCCTTAAAAGGCAGTAAAAAATGATCCTCGTAGTTGCGACCTACTAACCTTATCTACTACTATACAGGGGCATTAGGAATAGTGGCAACTACGACATAGTCACACTAACGCTAGCTCGATAGTAGCATGTGTACTTAGCAGATATAGCTACATAGGATAGATGTTACTATAGTTGCTGCTTCTTTGTTAAGAGCGTATAACTACCTATATGTAGCACATAGCGGCACATAGTAGCTAACTAATCTAGACGGTAGTTATGACGGCCTCATGTGCGCTAGCTAGGCGGCAGCACATGTACTTAGTAGCAAGAGATATCTATATCTACTACTACTCTTCTACTTTAACTCTTTACTAATTACATTAACTAACTTCGAAGACTTGCCTAATACACACAAGTAGTAGTAACATCAATTGACCCTCTATCTTACTATTTAAGACTATAGCTAGCATAGTCACTTAATGCGCTAATTATGGCATCGACAGCCCGCTCAAGAAGTGCCTATGTTAGGTAGTAGCCTACTATAGCAGGAATTGCCAGATAATCGACTAGCACGACAACTACAAGGACAGCTACACTAAGTAGCTAACCTAGAAAAGGAATTAGTATGCAGTTAACCCTAAGGTATGACGACTAGTTACTAACTTCATGTTTACTAGACGCGTTAAAATCCTGCCGTTTAAGAAGATCTTTAAAGGGGAGGACATAGCGAGTCGCGCGATAAGGGAGCGGGCTTATAGTGTACTACCCCTAATTATGAACAAGGTGTTCGAAGTGCTACTTACTAGACCGCTAGGTACACATGAGCTTTTCTTTAGCAGGCTAATTGTCGTCAGTTACATAGGGACCCCTAACGCCCCTTAGATTAGTGTTAGGGAGGTCTGTGTGTTTAGGAGCAAAAGGAATAGGAAGGTCGTCTTCATTGTGATAAAGATAGAAGACGCTAATTAGTCAGGCTAAAAGAAGGTTAATGTCGAGTATCAGACAGAAGACTAGTACACCTAGGCATTCTACTAAGGCCTGTAGAATACCTACGACATAGAGCCATTATACGACGAGTTCTCTCTATAGTTTAGACAGTGTCTACAGGGCGAGTTTAGCGACGTCATCGCAGGAGCCCGTAACAACTTAGCTACTTTAAATAGCATAATAAACAAGCCGTTTATCGTCTAGTACTACGTGTAGAGGAACGAGATACGCTAACAAGTACATATGTACATACTAACACATGTTTCTAAGGCTATAGTAGGCTAGCGAGCAGGTAGGCGTAAGGACATAGTAGTGTTCTAAAGGGGGGTCTAGCTATGTTTCCTAAAGTCTGGCAAGCTAGCGGAGATAGTATTACTTATAGTTTACTTGTTTCTTAGCTCCTATAAGACTAGCATGCTAGTAAGAGCTATAGTCCCTGTTGATTTAATATGGCAATAGCAGGTAGATATGATTTAACAGTAGCATATTTTAGTCGTAGTAGCTACTTGCCTACTACTAACGTAGCGTGTAGGTATGTATGTATTTACTAGAATTTAGATGATATTAATGCGGACCTCTATAGTTTCATGTAGTCTAAGCAGTTCGTACTCTACATGACTATTATAGCTGCTTAGCTGCCTCGACTTCGGTTTCTAGTAGTTAAGAAGGATGAGGGAATTTTAGAGAGCGTAGAGGTTAAAGACAATATCGTCGAATAGTTTACGGACTAGATACGCCTCCTAGCGTATAAGGAAAGGCATAGGAGGATGTAGACGACTTACAAGCTATAGCCGTTAACTGTAGAAGGCTTCGGAGACTGCCTATAGCGCAGAGATAGTAGCGTAGTAGCTAGTATAGTAAACGAGCTATGTAAGGGGGATAGTAGTCTAAAGACAAGTTTTATTCACGAGCATTATAGTTAGAAGAAGGGAGTAGTTAGCAACCTTTCTACCCTGTTATAAGAAGGGCTTACGCAGATCGTGGTATAGGCTATAGTAATAGTGCGGATGACATGGGGATAAGATGTAGATAGCCTAGGGGTCTGTTTTAATTGTTTATTCGGTAGTAGAAAAAGGTGTATTTTATGACAAACAAGCTAAGCTCGTAAGTTAAGAGAGCCTATATTTAATATTGACACCCTAAGAACGATGCTGTTTCCTGTTCTTTAGCCTATTATAAACTACGTATTAGAATAGTAGCTAATTACTACAGGCAAGTAGCTGTAGTAGTGTGTGTTCTAACTACTACATATCGCTAACACTTAGTAGTGATGCCTGTCGCTAGATCGTAGGGCTAGGAGTAAGGCTAAGTAGACATACACGTCAGAGGAGTATACGAGTGTAGGTAAGTAGCGATCGAGTAGAAAGCCGTTAAAAAAGCACGCCTACAAGTAGGCATAAGTAGGAAGGCTAACGAGCCCGTGAATCAAGTAGCTAGGAGTAGGGCTAAGTAGGCCGAGCTAGTAAGATACTACTAGTATACTACTAGCACTTACTTAGCTAACTCGGCTCTACTTAGTCTACTCTTCGTACTTCGTACTGCTTAGGGGTTAGGTTTTCGAGACGAAGGTTTGTCAGACCCTTCTAGATACGCGACGTAATAGGCTCGCAGGCATACTAGCTGTCGTTACTATCGTCGTATCATGTACATGACATCTTCTACGTGTCTCTACTCGAACTATAGGTACAGCGCGAGGGCGAAGAGCCTGCGGACCTAATGCTAGTAGCAGAAGAGAACGAAGAGTAGGAAGTCAAGGTTATTAAGGACAGTATGTAGCGTAAAGGCGTAACGTACTATCTAGTGAAGTAGAAAGGATACCTACCTAAGTATATATAATAGGTTCTAGCTAAAGACTATAAGAACACTCTAGAAGCTATTTGTGAATTCGAAGAGCGGAGGAGGCGTAAGTAGGGCTTAAGAAGGTCGATTTGTAGGAAGATAAGGGTTTTAGAGCAGAATTCTTAACATGTGTATGTAGTGTATAACGCGCGAAGTAACAATAAGAAGCAAACGCCCTACTTATACATTATTGATGCCTAAAGACACACCTAGAAAAAACCTAAGGAGAACAAGAGACATGCTTAGATTAGCTTCGTAGCTAATGCTTAGCGACTACTAGTTAAGGGCTTCCTGACTAAACCCAAAGCAGAAGAGTCTTTCTTGTTACGGTCCGCTAGGGACTACCTACCTACACGGGGTCTACTAAACACCCCGAAGCAACTATAAGTAACAGGAGTAGTAACGCCATAAAGAGAGGCTAGTATCTTCTTCTTTAGTAGGTTACAAGGGAGCTCGTCTTTAGAGCCTATAGTAGCTAGAGAGCTAGCGACATCCTTACCGCGCCTAGTCGCGACAATTACCTTATCCTTAGTATTAGAAGGCGAAGAGACTTAGGCGTGCTTACGGCTGTTACGCTTAGCCCTCGAGATCATCTTGCGCTTCTTGACACAAGTGTCGACTAAATCATCGGACTTAGTGTCTCCCTTAGGCGTAACTAGTATGGCAGCACTATAGCGTAAAGGGACTATGTTAGGACCGAAGGTATCCTAGATGTCGTTATCCTCCTTATCCTCAAAGATCTGGCCTAGAGGCTTGTACCTTAGCGTCTTAGCAGATGTAGTGCGGATTACAAGTAGGGAAGGTTCGGCTTCCTTGTCGCTAACCTTAATTTTAGCCCTAGCCTTTCTTCTTCTTCTTCTTAGACAGCGGCGTCAAGGCGGCGTAAGCGGCGGCGCTACAATGTGTTAGCTGTACGCACGTAACAGGATTCAAGTAAGTAACTTACGGCTTAGTCCTAGGGACTAGCTTAGAGGTAGGCTGCCTCTTAGTACGGCGCTAGGGCGTGGCCTTAGCGGCGGGAACAGTAAATTGCTTGATAACCTTCTTGCGGATTATCTGCGTCTCAAAGTTATTGTTAATAGAGGCAAGGGCCCCGAGTTACTAACGCTAGCGGCTAGTCAGATATTTCTCGACGCTAACGTTAGCCTAGCGGAGAAAGTTAGCATTCATACTTAGAGGGTACCCGTACTATATACGTACTATGGCGAAGGTCTCGACCCTAACAGTTAGCACCTTCAAGATCTTCTAGACTAAGTCTGCGATTAGACCTAGACAAACGTTTTTGCCTGTTAGTAGAGAGTCGAAGCGAACACTGCCATAAGAATAGTTAGTAGTCGCGGTAAAGCACGAGAGGGCGCTAAGCAGGTAGGCAAGTGCCTTGTAGTACTTAGCCTATAGCCTGTTCATAGTTAGAGTACCTTTAGCAACCTCCTTGTTACGCGTACTCTAGAAGTCATCGATGTTATAGCAGAGCTAGTTATACTCGCTATATACCTCTTTAGGGAGGTCTTGGCATTTTTGATGCTTGCTATTACAGTTAACATAATTGTAGTAGATACTACCCTCATTAAATCTACTAACGTAAATCTTAGCTACGCTTCGGTTAGTATAAGCCACGCATACCTCGCGGGTAGGGGACGCCTTACTAACACGTAGAGGAGAGATGTGTGTAGCTTAGCTGCCAAGGTTGTTAAGGCATCGTCGACATAAGCGACAATTGCAGGCAGAGCGAGTAGCGTCAAACTTAGTCTGTAGCACATAAGCTATTATTGCTAAGATAAGTTAATTAATCTTAATTGATTAATTGAAGAATAAGAAGCTCTAGTTTAGACCCGCAGATATAGCAAGGCGCAAGCTAAGCGAAATAGAAGCAGAGGTTAATGTTAGTATTTTAGAACAGGAAGTTTAGGAAAGCGACGAGGTTTTTATACCCTCTAACAGCCCCCCTGTTACCTACCGCAACTGTTAAGCTAGTGACTTAAACTACATGCGTAGAGTACCTGCCTTTAGTTAACTTACAAGGCAACCGAATAATACAAGAATAGATAACGCGGCTGTTACGCATGTGCGCTAACTACACTTATACTAGTCTACTAGCATGAAAATGTAGCGAGACTCGCGCTAGGAGTACGCTCCTACTGTTTCGAGTAGTACGCATAGAGTGTCCGCGTACATTCCTACTACCCTAAGGTTCTACGACACATTCTTTATAGTTACAACTAAATAGAGATAGCCAAGCTACTTAGTAAGGCTAGCGCGCATACTCGCCCTACTATTTTAAAGATTAACTAAAGTACATACTTGTAGTTTCCTAATATCTTGATCTACATGTAAAGCGAAGGTGTTATAAAGCCGCCTAACATGTAACAGATTAAAACCTGCCTAAGTTAGTAGCCTCTACTCTGTACTCGCTATGAAGGTGTTAAGGTGTATGCATGACATATGTTACATAGGCTATCTACCTATTTACTCTTGCGTAGTGTAAGCGTGCTACATCCTATACCCTATATGTTCTGCGTGTATTACTCGGTAAGGCTAGGGACATCCTTATAGGAGGAGGGGCAGTAATACGGTTAATACTAGGGGGCTATTAGAGCCGCATAGGTTCTGATGCCTGCCCTTAGTATGTAGTAACCCTGCTATATATAGTAAGGGGGTCCTTTATACATACGTTAGCTTGTATATCGTCTAAGTAGGATTAGTAGTTAACGTAGGACACCCCTACATTGCTGACCCTACGGTACCCCTACGGGGTTAGGCTCGGACATGCTTTCCCTAATTAAGGGGCGTCAGGGGTTATAAGCACCCTTAGCGCTACCTCTACGAGAAGCAGAAAGTAGCGCTATCTTATACCTATTAAAAGGTCGGATTACTCTGTCACACTACGAGATATTTTCATATCATATAGCATATATATCAATATTAGAAGGTTATTAAGCAATTCACTGTTCCTGCCGCTAAGGCTACGCCCTAGCGCCGTACTAAGAGGCAGCCTACCTCTAAGCCGGTCCCTAGGACTAAGCTGTAAGTTACTTACTTGAATCCTGTCGCGTGCGTATAGCTAACACATTGTAGCGCCGCTGCTTACGCCGCCTCGACGCCGCTGTCTAAGAAGAAAAAGAAGAAGGCTAGGGCTGAAATTAAGGTTAGTAACGAGGAAGCCGAACCTTCCCTACTTGCGATCTACACCGCGTCCGCTAAGACGCTAAGGTACAAGCCTCTAGGCTAGATCTTTAAGGATAAGGAGGATGACAATATCTAGGATACCTTTAGTCCTAACGTAATCCCTTTGCGCTATAGTGCTGCTATACTAGTTACGCCTAAGGGAGACACTAAGTCCGATGATGTAGTCGACACTCATGTCAAGAAGCGCAAGATAATCTCGAGGGCCGAGCGTAATAGCCGCAAGCGCGCCTGAGTCTCTTCGCCTTCTAATACTAAGGATAAGGTAATTGTTATAACTAGGCGCAGTAAGGATGTCGCTAGCTCTCTAGCTACTATAGGCTCTAAAGACAAGCTCCCTTACTACCTACTAAAGAAGAAGATGCCGGCCTCCCTTTATGGCGTTACTACTCCTATTACTCATAGTCGCTTTAGGGTGTTTAGTAGACCCCGTGTAGGTAGGTAGTCCCTAGCGGACTATAACAAGAAAGACTCTTCTACTTTAGGTTTAGTTAGGAAGCCCTTAACTAGTAGTCGCTAAGCATTAGCTATAAAGCTAATCTAAGCATGTCTCTTGTTCTCCTTAGGTTTTTTCTAGGTGTGTCTTTAGGCATCAATAATGTATAAGTAGGGCGTTTGCTTCTTGTTATTACTTCGCGCATTATACACTACATACACATGTTAAGAATTCTGCTCTAAAACCCTTATCTTCCTACAAATTAAGCTTCTTAAGCCCTACTTACGCCTCCTCCGCTCTTCGAATTCACGAATAGCTTCTAGAGTGTTCTTATAGTCTTTAGCTAGAACCTATTATATATACTTAGGTAGGTATCCTTTCTACTTCACTAGATAGTACGTTACGCCTTTACGCTACATACTGTCCTTAATAACCTTGACTTCCTACTCTTCGTTCTCTTCTGCTACTAGCATTAGGTCCGCAGGCTCTTCGCCCTTACGCTGTACCTATAGTTTGAGTAGAGATACGTAGAAGACGTCATGTACATGATATGACAATAGCAACGATAGCTAGTATGCCTGTAAGCCTATTATGTCGCGTATCTAGAAGGGTCTGAGAAACCTTAGTGTTATCTTCTTACTTAGAAGTTTTAGCTTAAGATTCTTCGTCGATAGTAATACCTTCGTACTAACTACGTACTACATCGGTTTAGCATAGGCGTTATTATGTTTCATCTAGGATTCTAAGGCCTTTTTCTAGTGTTCTGTTAGCACTAAATGTACCTCGCGCATACACCGCGCTAATTCCGCGGCGGCTAGCACCCTCTCCTCAGAAGACTTGTCCTAAGGCAGTTCTAGGTGTATTTCTAGATTAAAGCTATAAAGAATCTAAAATGGCGACATGCGCATAGTAGCATACATGCTGTTATTAACTACAAATTCCGCCATAGGAATTGCGTTAGCCTAGGCATCCTAGTTCTTAGCGTAGTAGCACTAAAGGTACTACTTAAGAGTCTAGTTTATACGTTTAGTCTAACTATTAGTCTATAGATAGAATGCTATACTTAGGCGGTACTTAACACGCGCCTTAAACACAAATTCTTGCTAGTATTTACTAGTAAAGACAGAACCTCGATCTAATAGGATACTTCGGGGGACACTAAAGCGCTATATGACTTTGTCGTGAAGTAGTCGCGCAAGCTCGCTACTTGTACACTTTTTTATACATAGGATAAAGACATTTATCTTCGAGTATTAGTCGACTACTACAAGAACAGCATTAACTACATTACCTCTCTACTTTGCTAGCAGCAAATTTGTAATAAAATCTATAGTCAAGTCTTGCTATAGTCTCTCTAGTAGTAGGAGCGCCTAAGCATTACTGTAGGGGCGATAGCGCCAAGATTTGCTAATCTAGTATGTCTAGCAGGATTTGACATAGTTAGAGACATCCTGTTCTAGCGTTAGCTACTAGTATTTACGTCTAAGAAGCGCGTTCGTCTTCTCTGCGCTAAAATGGCCCGCAAGTTTATTGTCATGATAAATACAGAGAAGCTACAAACAGAGTACGTAGTTAGCGGGTACGTAGAGCCTATTATTAAAGTACTACAAGTCGCCTGACTTAGTCTAGTACTTTAGACTGCCTGCAGTGTCCTAGAGGGCTACACCCTTATTAATTAACTCCGGTTCTCGCTCTTGTAACCGCTAAATAAGTCTCGAGACTTCTTTAAAGGGTTCTTTAGACATCGCATGCTTACTACATGTAAGCTAGTTGACTACTGCACGGATCAAGCTAGACACGGTCGCTATAACTGCTAGGTAGGAGGGTTCGTCGCTAGCGGAGGCTATGAGGCCCCATTAGACCTGTAGTTAACCTACAAGAGGAGCTAATAACAGATCGTCGCCCTAAACTACAAGCTTCTTTTACAGCGTAGGGAGAAGCTATTAGTTACCCTACTCCCTAGTGTCGTAGTCTGGTCGTCGCGAAGGACTGTTAGCTAGATTCGTCTTTCTAGAACGATGCTAGATAACGAAGTTAAAGCTAGCGAGGAAAGTCGCCTACCTTGCTTACTAACTACTTAGCTGCTTCACGCCTATGAAGCTACGAAGGTTGTTATAGTTAGTAAGCACCTTAATAGGGTACGCTGCGCCTTCGAGGTAGTGTTAGTACTCCTGAAAGCTACTAACAATAGCTAAAAGCTCTTAGTCGTAAGTCTCGTAGTTAAGCTTAGCGCCCTACATCTTCCGCGACTAGAAGGTAATTAGGTACTATTACGTGCTACCTTTGTGCGATTAGAGCTGCGATAGAATTACGGCTATTACGAATTTTGAAGCATTAGTCTCTATTCGGATCTTCGTAGTAGGATCAAAGTGCCGAAGTATAGGCGTAGTTTAAAAAGCTGCTTTAAGCTTAGAGAAAGCCTTGCTCTAAGCCTCCTCCTAAGGTACTATCCCTAGCTTTTTTCCTTGAATCGCGCCCTTTGCGAGGGCCGTAAGGGGAGCCATAATCTTCGAGTAGGATTATATGAATCTGTAATAGGAGTTAGTAAACCCTAGGAACACCTATACTTCTTAGAGAGTAGTTAGCTATAGCTACTCTGTAATTACGGACACCCTTTAGTCATCTATGATGACTCCTTCTATAGAGACGATGTATCCTAGAAACTTAATCCTATCTGTTAGGAATAAGCACTTCTTTAGGTTTGCATATAGAGTAAACTTGTAGAGCTATTCGAGTACTATCCTTAGATGCTAAATATGCTCCTCCTTCGAGTTAGAGTAGACTAGTATATCGTCTAAATATACTACGTAGCAGGTATTAACGAGGCTAGCTAGGGCTTAGTTAATATACGCTTAGAATGTTGCTAGTATATTAGTTAAGCTAAATAGTATTACTATATACTTAAAGTGTCTGTACTATGTTTAGAACATAGTCTTCTACTTGTCACCCTTTCGGATTAGTATCTAGTAGTAGGCGTCCTTCAAGTTAATAGACAAGAAGATAGCAGCGTAACTAAGGTAGTCAAGCGTCTCGCTAATAAGTAGTAGGGGGTAGCGGTTCTTCTAAGTTACTACGTTAAGGCCCCTATAGTTAACGTATAGGCGGAGCGTGTTATCCTTCTTTAGGACGAACATAACTAGCGCTCTAGCCTTACTGTTACTTCGTTGGATCTACGCGTTGCTTTGCGCCTTGTAGAGATAGTCTCGAAGTGTTTTAAGCTACAATTCTGACATAGGGTATAGAGGTTAATACAGAGGATTATAACTCTCCTTGAGGTTAATCGCATGTTCCGCGTCTAGGGCCTAGGCATAGGCCGCAGCCTCTACGTTAAAAATATCGGCGTATTCCTCTAACTTAGGCAGAAGGGTAATGTCTTCCTTAACTAATAGGGAAGGTATGCCGACCTTTTACTACTACCCTACATGGCTAAAAGGCTTAGTAATTAGTCCTGTAACAGGGCTGATTACAGTTAGCTACATATGCATACATACTATAACCTAAGAAATATCCGCGAGGTCACATGACGCCAAGCCTGTAGCTTGCGCCTATACATCTAGCATATCATTATCCCCTCTCCCTAAGGGGACTGCCCTTAGTTCTACTAAACTAAATAGCGTACTATTATATGACTTAGAGGCAGGGGGTCCTACATAGACACATAACTTAGAGGGAGGCAGCTAACTCTCTATAGACACATGACTTAGTAGTAGTTTTACCCTGCATAGTTAGGCATATATTATCCTAAGCTAGTTAGCATCTGCAGATACCCTGTACTCTTAGCCAGAGATCTAAGCGAAAAAATTGCTTAAACCTAGGTCTAACCATATAGGACTAATTACTCTTAATAGGGAAGGTATGCCGACCTTTTACTACTACCCTACATAGCTAAAAGGCTTAGTAATTAGTCCTGTAATAGGGCTGATTATAGTTAGCTACATATGCATACATACTATAACCTAAGAAATATCTGCAAGGTTACATGATGCTAAGCCTGTAGCTAGTACCTGTATGTCTAGCATCTCAAATATCCGCGAGGTCACGTGACGCCAAGCCTGCGGCTTGCGCCTATACGTCTGGCATATTATTAACATTCTGTATATAGACTGTATACATACATTAGACCTTCTTCATGTCCTTGTAGAAGCCATGTATGTCATGTATCCTTACTATAGGAACTTCGCCTATAGAGCCATAGAACTAATTATTAGTAGCTCTATTAACAACGACTCCCTACTTGTAGCGCTAAGGGCGGCTAAGCAGGAGCTCCTTATTAGGAATGTTTTTAGCGTAGAAGACTTCGTTAGTCTTACGTACTTCTCCTAAGGAGTCCGCGAGTTAGAGGTACATGTTATACGCGCCTTAAGCCGCTACGCCTTCGCCCTAAAAGGACTTCATAGTAGGCAGCAAGGCTCCTAGGATTAGCTTTAAACTAAGCTCTAGAATTACCTACTAGGGTATTATGTTAACCTCCGCAAGGTTATCTAACATATAGTCTACTAGCTTAAGCAAGCTATTAACTCGGACCGTACTAGATAGGCGCTAGGCAGGCTACAAGTCTACACTATTAGCGACAGACAGCTTAGATACCCGCGGTAGCTATTCAGTTGTCTTAGGCTTGTCCTTCTTTCGCCTCCCCTCTAGGGAGGTCTTAGACACCTTGCTTACCTTCTTCCTATTACTTCGTTTAGGATAGCGAGCTGCCTAGTAGTCCCTCGCTCTACAGATGTAGCAGCTACTCGGAGGCTTCTTGCTACTATCTTTAGGCTTAGAGGGCTTGCTCCTCTAGAAGGAACTACTATGTTAGACGTAACCCTTAGGGCGCTTGTAATAGCGGCCCTTTAGTAGGTCCTTAGGGCTTAGACGCTTATTATCCTTGCTGCCCGATTTGCTATTTCGCTTCAAGGTAATCTCTATACGTGTCATAAGGGACACAAGGTCTTGCCGAGTTGTTAGAAGTTCATGAAAAGTCATGATTATGTTCTAAAGATTGTCATTAAGTTTGATAAGTAGGTGCTACATGCGTTACGTCTTAGTATAGGGTAGTATTTGTCTCTTAAGTATAGTAAGGTAGGTAGCGAAGCTAGAGGTTATTTGTCCCCTCCCCTGCTTAGCCTTCTTATACTTAACAGACATAGTAAGGGCGCGGTTCCCTGGATCCTCGACCTAGTCGACATAGAACTAGTAGAAGTCTACCTACGTATACGTTCTGTCGTAGACCCGCATAAGGTTATACCGCTCATGCTAATTATTACGAGGTTCCTTATCCTCTTCGAGCTACATTACACTAAAGGCGACTCGTTTGCCCTCTATAGAATATCTACCTAGGTTAAGCACAAAAACTACCCTACACGCCTGCAAGAAAGTTCGAGCCTCCTTTAAGGTGTCTCCCTTAAATGGCTTCAGGTTACATGCGTTATAACTACCTCCTAGTTAGCCTACTATGGCCCCGAATTTAGGCACTAGACTCGCGGGCATACGCGGAGAGTCTGCGCCTGCTAGTAAGTTGTCTTCATAGGTCCCTAGCGTGAAATCTAGCTAGATTTCTTCGTCTGCTAGTTTATTAGTACTACTTATAGCGACGTCTTTGTCATCCTCGCTATTGTCGCTACTAGAACTAGTGCGGCTCTAGCTCTAGTTCGGAAGGTAGTTCGCGACCTAATCGACAATCATGGCTACAAGGGCTAGGTCGATAGTCAGGGTTAGCTATAGTCCCTATACAGGGGGCCTATTACCTTACCTGCTACATAATTAGCCTCTAGCAGAACCGTCGTTTAATGTAGTGTCGCTCGCAGGGGGTACTTCTACAGGCTAGTTACTTAGGCTAGCTTCGCTATTACAGGCGCTTAGGATAGCGCTTACTACGCGTTAGTTGCGAGTTCGTAGTACTCTAGACATATTGTAGTATTCTCTACTAGACTGCAAAGTAGGGGGGGAGGAAGCAGAACTAATATAGATATATATGCTATATAATATAAAAATATTTCGTAGTGTAACAAAGTAATCTAACCTTTTAATAGGTATAAGATAGCGCTGCTTTCTGCTTCTTGTAGAGGTAGCGCTAAGGGTGCTTATAACCCCTAACGCCCCTTAATTAGGGAAAGCATGTCTAAGCCTAACCTCGCAGGGGTACTATAGGGTTAGCGACATAGGGGCGTCCTATGTTAACTATCGATCCTACTTAGACGACATACAAGCTAACGTATGTACGAAGGACCCCCTTGCTATGTGTAGTAAGGTCACTACATGCTAAGGGTAGGCATCGGAACCTATGCGGCTCTAATAGCCCCCTAGTATTAACCGTATCACCTATGCTAATACTGACGCTTTTCTGGCGCGGTCCTTACTATATTATGTGCCTTCTAGGGGTTCCCTAGGATTAGGGGGAAGGCTAGGTCCTTTACTACATATGTATACACTAGTTACTAGAACCCCTTGATTTCTATCTAGAAGGCGACTACTCCTTCTATTGTAGAGTCTTGCATTAACGCTATTACGCCTCTTGCTACTTGTGACTCCCTGCTTATTAAGCTTAAACTAAGGCCTTTTGCTAGGTCTCTGTTAGTTGCGGCATAGTACTAGTACCCTTTATCGATGAGAGCTAATGTCCTAGTATTATTTGCAAGGACTACATTAGTATAAATTAGGTTCCTGTCTATAGATCCCTTAATTCTCTCCTATCCCTCTACTAATGCTTCTGTTACTCCTACTTCCTAACTCTAAGCAGGAGTTAATCCTTCCCTAAGTCTCTCTTCCTAGATTCCTCTGTCTCCTAACTGTCCTCTAGTAATAGCGACACCTAGGTAGCGTTAATCTAGGCTAGGGGTATAGCTAGGGCATAGGGGTACCTCTTAACCTAGTGTCTAGACGCTCCGTAGTAGTAAGACAGGTTATTCTCCTAGCGCCTCTCTCTTTTAGTAACGTCTACCTATTTAGCATGTTGCTTTCTCCCGCTGTTCTAGCGGGTTCCTCTGCTATTAGGCTAGTCTCCTATAGTACAAGTTAGTACTATAACCGTATCTCTATCTGTGTCTACTTAGGCCCTAACCCTAGGGTTAGGCACCTATATAGTAACTGTAGACACTCCCTTAGAGTCCTTGTTCTTCTCTCTTAACTACCTCCTATAGGCCGCCTTGAACTAGTTAGTAGCCTTAGAGTTTGTCACGACTCTTTCGACCTCCTCTACAAACGCGTAGTAGTTCCCCCTGTCTCTTACATTTGCTATATACATCCTCGTAGGGTTTAAAGACAAGTTCTTAAGGTATCTAATCTTTGCGTCATCTATCTACTAGTCCCCTCCTACTAAAAGCAGGAGTCTGTCAAATTCTAGCTAGTGTTCGTGCTATAGCTAACTTGCTACATGTCGAAGGTTCCTAAGCTACTCTAAGCTTTCGCTATCTTGTTACTATCCGCAAACATAGCTTTAAGTTACACGAAGAAAACTTCAGGGTCCTTCTCTCTGTCCGGCCCTCCTTTCTCCTAGAAGTAGCGCATCTAAGCGCGCTAGCAAGCAGGGAGAGTGTTATAGATTATGTTCTAGTAATAATCTACGCTTATCTAGGGTTTTGTCCTAGAGTACGCCCTAAGCGAACTCCTTATCTAGGGGAGATAGTCCCTAAACAATTCGGCCTTTCTATCTATGTTAGTAGCCTCTACTCTTAGGGTCCTATTAGCTCTATGCTAGAGTTTGCGCGCGTTACTACAGCTAACGCATCTGCGAGAGCTTTTAACAGCTCCTCTGACAGGGTACCTGTACCCTGTTACTACTAGGACTCTAATTCATTTAACGTAGCTTACATAGCGGTTAGCTTAGCTATAATCTGCTGTTATTAGGCATGCATTCCTTTAACAACATAACGCATTTCTGCTATTACTTCTTTGTTTGTAGACCCTTTAGACACTAGGGTTAAGTAGCTAGGGGACAGCCCTTCTATAGTCAAATGATCGCACCTAATGTCACAGGTAAATAGCATGTACATAGGGGTTCATGTAGTATTTAACAAGTACAATAGAGGAGAGAAGGACTATCTGCTAGCTGTCCGGTCTTTTATAGCCGGCCTTAACAGGGGTCTCGTATAGGCCTTAGCCTATGCTAAGGACTTAGGGCTTTAGCCTTTACACATAGGTTCCGATGCCTGCCCTTAGCATGTAATGACCCTACTATATAGCAAGGGGGTCCTTTGTATATACGTTAGCTTATATGTTGTCTAAGTAGGATTAATGCCTAACGTAGGATGCCCCTATGCTACTAACCCTATAGTACCCCTACGGGGTTAGGCTTGGACATGCTTTCCTAATTAAGGGGCGTTAGGGGTTATAAGTATCTCTAGCGCTACCTCTATAATAAGCAGAAAGTAGCGCTATCTTATACCTATTAAAAGGTTAGATTACTCTGTTATACTACGAGATATTTTCATATTATATAGTATATACATCTATATTAGCTGCTAAGGTTGTCAAGGTACCTATAGCATAAGCGATAGTCACGTAAGGAACGCGTAGCATTAAACTTAGTCCTAAGTGTTAAATTAAGGTCTTATATAGGCAATAGATTTACGTATAGGAAGTAGCTACAGAACAAATATATTATGTTAGGTATTAAGTATATAAAACGAACATAATAGATAGGAGAGACAAGGTAAAAATTCTTCTCTTCCTAGCTAGAGTCATATGTCCCTTAACCCCTAACCTAAGTTAGAGAGGTTAGAGTTAGGGTCCTGCCTAACTCTAAGTCCTACTAACTTAGTACTACTAACTTAGTATAGCTAGTATGCAACTACCTATCACATTTTAACACTAAGCGCTCTTACTACTAAGCGTATAATTAATTCTGATTAATCAATTAAACAAGAAGAGGCTCTAGGAAGGACTAGTAGACACTACATAGTAAAGGCTTAGCAAAGTAGAAGCTTAGTTAAGGTTAGTGTTTAGGAACAAGTTATTAGGGGTATAGCGCGGCCTTTTAATACCCCGTACCTACACCTTATTACCTACTATAACCGTTAAGCTAGTAACTTAATTTACAAGTGTAGAGCTCCTACCTTTACTTAAGTTATAGGGTACGAATAATGTAATAACAGATAACGTAGCTAGTCTACATGTACGCTAATTTACAAGTAAACTAGAATAAAGATGTATTAAGCCTACTTTAGGAGTATACTCCTTCTATTTTAAGTAGAGTACACGTAACATCTACGGATACTCCTACTAGCCCTAAGGTTCTATGACATGTTCTGTAAAGTCACGACTAAATAGGGACAGCTAAGCTACTTAGTAAAGCTAGAGCGTATACGCTCGCCCTACTATTTTAAGGATAGACAGAAGTACGTACTTGTTAAATTGAATCCTTAAATACAGGTAATAGATTTACGCATAGGAAGTAGCTATAGAATGAATGTATTATGTCAGGTATTAGATACATAACGAACGTGATTAACTAATTAAAGAGAAGGTAAAAACTCTTCCCTTCCTAGCTAGGGTTATATATCCCTTAACCCCTAACCCGAGTCAGAGAGGTTAGAGTCAGGGTCCTGCCTAACTCTAACTCCTACTAACTTAGTGCGGCTAGTATGCGGCTACTTATCACATTTTAACACTACCTATATTTTGGCCCTAGGTAGGGCGCACAAGCTAAGCATGCTTGCAGCTAGAGCTACCTACCCCCTAAGAATGCCTAAAGTAGGGCTACTTATTATCCTCTACTACTATGTCCGCATTATCCTCTACTACTATGTTCGCATTATCCTCTGCCTCTATGTCCTCATCATTGTCAGGACGACAACCTAGGAGGTCTATAAGGCCCTCACGCTCCTAGTAAGAGGTTAGCAGGCAACAATCTAATAAGGAGCATTTACAGGATATGCTTACCTTTATCTTGTTGTTAAGGCAGGCCTAGAGCCTACTTATAGCGGCATCGGCACAAGTTAGATCCGCGCGGGGCACGCGGGCATTAAGGAACTAATAGCAGGTTAGCATGTAACAAGCAAATGACAAGCTAGGGAACTTATAGCGCGACTAAGCTTAAAGAGGCCTACTAATGCCTACGTGTTCTGCTTAGTAGTAGTGACGGCTTAGCTGCTACTACCTACTTATGCGGCGCTAGTAGTACGCTTAGCCTTAGCTGTAATAGCAGGAAAGCGCTTAGGGATAGAGTCGCGATTATGCTATAGCCTCTGAAGATAGTTAGTACCTAAAACTTATAAGTAAGGTATATGACAAGCAGGCAAGGAATATACCTTAAGTAGTAGGCGCTAGTTTACGGTAGCGTCTAGGTACGTCTGCTAGGCTATAGCGTAATCCTCGTTAGTAGTATTAAGGTCGCGCCTAATACGCTTGGCCTTAGTGCGGGCATAGAGCATGACGTTATACTTAGCTACTATAGCCTAGTTTATAGGCATGTATACATAGTTACTCTTACTATAGCTACAAGCATAGTTAGTAATTACGCTAAGTAGGAGAAGTGTATGTCTAGGGTAGACAAAGGTATATACTACTTGTAGCGCTTCTACTATCCTAATTTAAAACATGTAGTATATAGCCTGTACTCTAGAACCAAGTTAATAACATACTACGTATGTTTAGAGCAAGCGACACTTACTAGAGAGGCTAATGTACTATGCGTAGCACTTGTAGTTATTAACAAGTAGCTCCTTACTATAGCTGTAGCGTTAGGAGGGCATGAATTAAGCAGGCTAAGCGCCTGTTAACTTTGTAGGAGTAGCTAGCGCGGTGCTAGTAGTAATCTTAGAACCTTTAGGAGGCATGTTTAGAAGTTAATATGATGAAGAAAGTCAGGATTACTATATACAAAAAGCAGACTTTATACCTACGCGCTATTTATACTATAGAAGCTTCCTGTAGCTATAAACTCCTTGTTACTATAAGCAACTAACGCTAGAGCTAGTTAGAATTAACAAGCGTGTTCGTAGTATACTTCACATAATAATAAAGAGTTATGACACATAAGTCATAATTCTAGCATGATTTATAGGGCTACCCTAGTATAGAAGGAAGTTCTAGAAGTAACTAGCTACTTACAAGGTAGACTATAAAGGATCTAATCTTGCTTAGCGTAAGAAGGGAGCTATCTAAGTGTCAAGACTACCCTTATAAGAGAAGGGGGCAAATAATACTAGATGACTAGGCTATAGGCTTAGGCAGCTAGGCTAGTAAGCTAAGCTACATGTGACATATACAAGCATATATTATATACTATGCTTTATAATAGAACAAAGGTAGTAATTAATTTTAGACCTTACTCTGTAATTAGAGATAGAGGCTCTATATACTACTATATACCTACATATTAATTACTAGTTACATACTATATTACTATATTATTACTAAATATTTAATAGTATCTATAAAGACATAGGACAGATAACTAGCGCTATAAGCTAAAGAGGCTCTACTAGTTATACTACATGTTACTAGGCCTTAATAGTTAACAGTATATTAATACTATTATAAACTCTAGTATTAGTTTAGGTAATTATAATAAGTTATTAAGCTAATATCAAGTATATTAATTAAGTACTTAATCTTATGCTACTTAAGTCTAAAGTGTCTTTTATTTAGTAAGTATTCATGTAAATATATAAGTAATAATTAACTTTACCTTATAGTATTAGGAATTAACATGCTACTTGTCTAGTATAAAGGAGGTAGGATTATATTTTAGTAGTTTTAGCTAGTGCTTATAATAGTAATACTAGTGTATCTAGTAGCAACTAAGTAGAAGCTAGGTATATATAGCAAGCTTGTTATTACTATCCTCTAATTTATCTATAAGGTAATTAGCTATGTTAGTGTAGTTAATAATAAGAAATACCTACTAAAGCTAAAAGTACTAATACTAGAAGATGTGTCTTATAACACATGCGTTAGACTATAATGTAACATTAACATAGTCTTAGTTCTAGACTAAACACAGAGTAGCAAACATGAGTAATGTCTGGTTAGTCCGTCTGCAAAGTGCGTCTGCAAGGTTACTACGCAGACATGCTAAAGGCCCTTAATTGTCACCAACCTAGCAACTAGAGCGATAAGTGGTAAGGCCATCACAAAATGCGACATGACACGGCTAGCCATCCGAAGCATTCTACTTACTAGCTTATTGCATCGGGGTCAGATCAACTGCCTTGCATCAAACCGTCATGTTCGTTGCTAATCACTTATGCTGCGGCCTAGTCCTTCGCCAGCTCCAAGGCGCTTAACCATATCCTCAACTTTGGGGCCAACATATGGTATGCTCCATTCCGGCGGGAAGTTGCAGACCCTGCGCGCAGCTCTAGAAATTCTCGGCGAATTTGATTAGCTATACAAGCGTGGCAGGAGCGTGCTCTTGATTAACGTTGTCCGTCACGGCGGCTGCTCCACAGGTCACGGCGCTAGGAGAGAGTCGAGGTCGCAAACAATTCAGGGGCGTTAAGACGCGGTGACAGGACATGGAGCGGCAGTCAATGTACAGGCAACTGAGGTTCCGTGCTATTTCCAAAGGCGCCGCCGACTCTCACACACCCTGCTCATACTGGTCCCGGTTTCTGCGACAACGTACCACAGACGTTTCATGCCGCCTCTCCTCCATGCCCTCTGGCACTCCTCGTATTCCTTCTCACCGGTATATCAACCACTTCCGCTCTCCTCCGACTCCTGGCCCTCCATCCGCCATCTTTGGCCTGGCTCCTCTCTTCCGCCGCCGTTTCCAGTCGTACACACTCGTCTTCTCTGCCCGGACTCAATTCCTCCTCTGGTGTGCGTTTTCGTTTTCTGAACTTCGTGGGCTGCGATGTCGCCTTCGCCGGTGCCCTGGGTGTTGCTCGCTTGCGGGCGGCCGTGAGGTATGCTGCGAGGTCCGAGAAGGGAATGCTGATGGTATCCTGGCCGACCAGCCTAGACTCTGGCATCTCCCATGGCACCAGATCCTCCAACCTCAACTCCAAGGCTCCCTCTGCCGCTTCTCCATCCACCGTCCTAAACACTTCACCACCGACATCACAGCGACAAAACCCTACCCCATCCTCGTCCAGCCCTGCCCTCCACACACTCACACTCGCGTCCTTTTCCCCCTTCCCATACGGTATATCCAGCCCTACCACACACTTGATTGCATGGCTTGAGCACACAATGTAGTCATCTGCCAGGCGCGGCAAGTCCTTCTTCTGCTGAGAATAACTCACTTCCACCACCAGACTCGGGAGGCTGGCATCTTCGCTATAGAATGTCGCATCTGGGCAGTGGTACACGATATTGCCCTGCTGCGAATCCTGCGAGCTGTTCTCCAAGGCAGGCGCGGAGAGTTTGAGGTCCGCACTCCCTCCTTGCCAGATCCCTTTCAGCTTTTCTTTGACCGCGCTCTCCTCTACTCGTGCTGCGTGCTTGGATATAGCCGCAGCTATTGCGCCCTCCACAGATACTCTGAATGATTCGTGGACGATGGAGGGCATGCGTAGTGTAAAGCCCTTGCTGTCGAAATCATACCGCGCCTTGTCTCTGAACCAGGCGGAGAGAGTGGTATCGAATTGCCGTCGATGGTCGAAGTCGGCGAACTCTGTTGCTGACAGAGGGAATGTGCGCCAGTCGCTTGCGCTAGAGAGCCTGCCTGCGCGACACAGGCGCAAATATCGGAGCAGGCGATCGACAGATGAGAGTCGCGGCGATTTCGAAGGGTTCGAGAGCGGCGGAGAGGGCGGCAGATGGTGGTGAGCTGCTTCCTCGATGGTGTCGGGGCTCGGCGGAGTGTAGAATAGCGGCGAGGGCATTAGGATGGATGAACCGCGCGTTGCTGAACAATATGACTCCGTCAAGTAAGATGGAGATGCACAAGTATCTGTGTCACGTGAGGTCTGAGGCAAGAATGCAAGACTGAAGCACGTGACGACGCTGGATAATCGCGATTTCTGGGCGCGCACTCTGTCCATATCGACGGCGGTCCAAATGTGCCAATTCCACATGCATGTGTTTCTTGATATCACGTGTTTGCTTGAATTGAGCTAGTTATTTGCCAAATGCCACTTCACTAGCGATTGTTATTATAATTCAATGCTATTGTTAGCTCAGTTATAAGTGATTCCTCCTTGCTACTATCAACTTACTATGTTACACTCTCAGATTACTATAATATTACTCCTAACAAGGTACTAAAATAGCTGAAGAATCTACTACTAGCTTACCTGAACCTACGCTGCTACCTCTAGCGCTAGTGTAAGTTGTTTCCATGCTCATAGCATACTTATAGAGGTAGTTGCTAACTTGTAGTAGTAGTTTACGCTGTCTAGAGACTAAGAATACTACTAATTAGTAGTATAAGTCTAAAGAGAGCTAGTAGTATGATTACAACACTAGCCTTAAGGAGAAAGATGCCCTCCTATACAAGTACAATATAGCTAGCTATATCATAGAGACTAATGAAGGCAAGCTAGCTATTAATCTATGTAACAAATGTACTAAGTATAGTTATAAGTGTAGGGTCTAGTCCTAGCATGATGATGTAGCTTGCGTATTCTGTAAGCGTAACAATTGCGTTAGATGTCACACTAATCGCTAGCATAAGCTATTAATTAAGGAGAAAATAGGGGCAGTTAAGTTAAGGCTTACTACGATTAAACTGCAACTAGATGCATTCAATATGCGTATTAACATGCGGCTTAGCAATATAGAGGGTATCCTTGGCAGTGCTAGAGACATTAATGATGTTAATAATAATAGTAACATGTAGTCTGTTATAGTAAGGTTTAGTGTAATTAAGGGGCAGTTAGCTATGCTAGCAGAGCACGTTACTAGTCTTGTAGACTACAGCAATAGTTAGTTTGCCATAATGCATGTAGAGCTTAATACTATCATAGAGTAGATAGTTAACATTAGTCGCACTGTTATAGACAGTGTAATCTATATCAAGGCGCTCTAGGGGGCTATATTTGCAGGTGCTACACTGCCGCACTATACTAATGAAGAGCGCTATAAGCGCTCTAGAGGTAGTGTGTAGTAGTAGTAGTAGTAGTAGAATAGCGAAGGAGCTTAGGGGTTTAGTATTGTTTGAATAGTATTATTAAGTTAACTATGTTGATGCCTACTACGACTTAGCTGTAAGTAGCATAATTCGATTTTTTATTCAACTCTTTTTTTAGTAACTATCGAGACATGTTAAATATCTTTTCAGCAATTTTGCTATTAAATATACTATAACTACGTAATATACTAACGCTAGACTAATAATAAACCTTTTTATTACTACATGCTATTATAGGCATCCTTATAATTCACCTTCTTGCGCTGTTATGGCTTATGTATTAACTCTGCAAGCTGCGGTAGTAGCGGCTTATCTGCCTTCTTCCTCTTACCCCCTTGCTTCTTAGTCTTTGCAGCTAGCAGCGGCATTGTTAGTAGTAGCGTCTTTACTATAGGGGGCTTCGCAGCTAGCGGCGGCATCTCTAGCTGCGGAGTCTTTAGTGTTAGTGACGCTGTCATGGCTGTAGGAGCCAGATGAGGTCCTAGAGTTATACTAGTAGTAGTAGTAGTAGTAGCAGAACCATAAGTAGCCCTAGGAGCTAGCGACTAGCGCTCTTGTTTAATTATCGGCTCTAACTTAGACGCCTTTGTCTCCTGCTACTTCTTTAAGTATAGTAAGAATACCCTCTAGCTCTTCATGAAGGTATCTAGTAGTAGAAGCTTATCATTACTACTAAGCTTAGTTAAGTCAAACATATCTACCTCCTACTACGAGCTATATGCTAGTAGGGCATCTAAGCTAGAGACTAGCTCTAGTTTAATAATTCGACTGTTAAATGCCTCCGTGATTACCTCTGTAGTTCGTCTAATTGTTTGTAGCGCTAGAGTACCTAGTAAAGCTTAGACTAGCAGATCAGACAAAGGGTCTCGTTTGTAGCCTCGCTGTGTGCTTACATAGCGACTCGTAGTAGCGGCCTTATCTTTAGCGAGAATGGCGTGTATGACAGGGTCGCTAACATTATAACTATACTGTTGTGTTAGGGGGGGTAGCCTGTCTTTAATGTCTAAGCCATGACGGTCTTCTAAGAGCTCTTAGAGCTTGGCAGCTATAAGACTAAATCTACTAGTGTCTAAAGTGTTAGCTACTAGCTCGTCATTACTTACGAGCTACTTGTCTAGTAACTAGAGGGCGTTCTTCTTGAGGTAAGTAATCTAAGCAGCTATCTAAGCGTCTGTTTTGAAGAGTACTACGTTAATCTAGAGATTGTACTTAGTGTCGGCCTTAGGCGGAGTCCTAAATAGTTCTAGCATCTTCTTGATATCGTCGTATAGCTCTATATCGATCTTAGTAAATTACTATGTAACTAGATCTACAGGTTAACTGTTAATGAAGAGGTGCCCCTAGTATCGTGGAAACGACTTGATATCCTTAAGATGATCGTGCTTAACACGACTTAGCAGAAAGTCGATAAGCAGGGGTTTGTCTTCAAGATCGTTATATTTGTTGTCATACAAGGTTACTACCCTGTCACACTAGTACTCTAGCTCTGCTACAGACATAGTATCGACCTTGTCACGCCGCTTAGTTAAGGTAAAGGTCTTTACTTGCTTCTAAACCTTTAGATTAATTCTTAAACACTTCGGTACTAGTGCTAGCAGATTCGGAAGAGAGCTTCTTACTACCTTGCCTTTACCCTATGTCGATTAAGGCTACGGCTACTCTGTGACTACACGATACGAGCTAGCAGGGGTACCGCCGTGTAGTGTTACCTTAGCTAGTAGGAGAGGTTTGTGTCCTATATACTCTTAATTAGCGACAGGGACTATACTAGTATAGGATGTAAACGCTAGTAGTCCTTAAGGGACTTAAGCTACTTGACAGCGCTTCGCACGAGCTGCCTAAAGATGACGAGGCTCTAGAGTTAGTTGTAGACCCGCATTTGTCTTAGTAGAGGCTAGTCATAGTATAGTCGTAGCTACAGTCGACGCATTAGGGTTAGGGTTAGACCTAGGGGTCTAGTCGATATTAGCTTCTACGAGACTAGACAGTTAGTCAAATGCCATGAAAACTAGGGCGTAGTAGGCGCTCGCAGTGTAATCACAGAGGCCTCTGACGACTTACCCTAAAGGCCTTACGTTACTAGTTAGGGCGTTATTAGCGTTACTATTACTCGATAGGTAGGATTAACTATTAAGCAGTAGTTACACTAGGGCACTTCGTGATTGTAAAGAGTGTAGGGTGTTCCTAATACTAGACAAGCTATTATCTAGTCTCTAATACGCTACAGATATGCTAGCTCTACTATAATAGCTTAATAATACTAAGCAAAGAGGTAGTAATTAAATCAATCAAAAAACAGTGTTACGGGGGACCTATTAATTAGCAGGCGAAAGACACAGAGTAGTAGCAGTCTTGTTCGATTTAATGAGGAGCGTACTAATAGTCTTATAAGCTACACATTATTAAAGCTATCTAACAGCTATGTTATCTACTCTAGAAGTAGTAGTATTAGTCTATTAATAGCCTCATGTACCTGTAGATTAACATTTAGTCGGAAGTGAGGTACTACATGATGCTTGTCAGACTATGCTAGCTTTAGCTTAGTGTTACTAGCATCTAGATAGGCCTTTGTAGAGTTGCGGAGGTAATAGTAGGCAAGCTTATGTAGCCTTCTACTACTCTCTAGCTCATTAGCGTCGCTAGTGATAGCAGCCATATTAACGCTGACCTGTACCAAGGTACTAGCGTACTATACTAACGTGTCTGCAGGAAGGTACTTATTAATATCTGCCAAGAGTTAGCAAAGTGCCTCGAGGCGTACTGCGACTACACTATAATTAGCGTACTAGGTAGGGGTCGTACATATCAAGCGAAGTTAAAGAGCTCTTAACAGCTCTCTAGTACGTCGAGCGACTCTGTAAGTGCTCTGTGATTAGGACTTACTAAAACCTGTGGCTTCAAGGTATTCCTTAATCGCTGCTAATTAGGGACTATTAGCATCGATTCGCATACCGCTTTAGCGGCTAGGCATAGTCTTATAACTCTCCGGATATCCATATAGCCGCTTAGGGACCCCTAGCACACAATGTAGCTGCTGTAGTTAGCTGCGAATCTTGTGGTTCCTCTACAAGATTAAGAACTTAGTAGCAGCTGTCTAGATGATAGGCATGTAGACTACGATAAAGGCAATCTTGTTAGAGAGGCAGTCTTCGCTCTAATGGCCGCTATCTTTAAGCACTTGAAACTAGCCTCTCTAGTAATTAAGCTTAGTCTTTAAGAGCTAGCCCTACTATACCTTAATACGCTGATTCATCTTGCTTGTCCTATACTAATAACAATTAGCGAATGTAAGCTCGTTCCTTAGCGGCAGCTAGGGTCTAAAGACTAGCTGCTTAGCTTGCTAGCGATACTACACGTCTAGCTAGCGTAGGGGCTCGTCGTCGTCGTTGTCGTTGTCGTCTTGATCGTCAGAGTCGTCTATCTCGTCAACTAACAATAGCCCTTAGTCGCTAGCTATAGCCGCTACCCTCGCCGCGAATTAAGCCTCTTGCTAATCGCCTAGCTCCTCTACGTCTAGACAACGGCCTTCGCCTACGTCCCTACGAGCTTCTTGTAACAGCTAAAAGTAAGCATTAGCTAGATCTAGTGTCTCAAGACCCCTGTCGCTCCAGATTATTTGAGGTACTATTAAGAACTCCTGCATACATCGAGAGTATTATGTAAGGACGCTTAGCTTTGTGCGTCTGACAATGCTAATGTAGATCTACATGATATTACGAGACTACATGTTAATAGTAGCGTAAATGCTAATTCTAAACATCTCTATCTTGTAATAGGCGTTAATTAACTAGCCCTAGTTCGGTCTAGGAGCTTGAAGGACACCGCGCTTTACCATTAAAGGACGACTATGCTCTTAAAAGCCCCGGGGGTTAACGCTCCATGCGGCTTAAAAAGGCGATCACTATTACGATTAAGTAGTAAGTATACTGTGATTAGACTGTAAGTGTCCTTACTATCCGACTGTCCTATATGTACGTCGAAAGTGCATGTATAGGTTCTCCTTGCCATAATGCAGAGTATTACCTTTGTCATACTTACTACGTAATAGTAGTATAAGTCGCTACTCTTCCCTTTCCCCTTCCTCTTAATTAAGCTTCTTCTTGTAGCTAAGGGCAATATGTCGCCGCTGTAACGTTCTACGGCTTATGTCGTATCTATTCGCAGACAATACATCTAGTATCTCCTTGTTAGTAGACCGCTAGCACTAGTGTTAGTACTCTATAAGGCAGTTAACCTTTGCTGCGACTTCGCCTCTAATATAAGGTTCATATTTGCGGAAGCCCTAATCATCGAGCCGCCTTGCGAGGCAACTGCGACTAATAATCGTCTGTTCTTCCTGCATGATAGTCTCCTAGATATTAACATAGCAGACGCTAATAGCTATAGCTTGCTACACATACTCGTGCTAGTACGGCTAGTCGATTACCTGAGGTAGCATAGTGAAAACAACAACGATATTAGTGCTAATAGATTATTGTTAATAGGTAAATAGGCCTATATATGAGTTAGAAGGTCGATTCCTGATGTGGCCGAGAACACCCCTCATGTAGAATTAGCACATTTAGACCGCCGTCATATCCGATAGTTAGCTTAACAATTATAGTAGCTAGCGCATAAAACCGATTGCCTACAGTTAAGAGACACTAACCTAGAATGGAATAGACAGGTTACTAGCTCTTAACTTAATGAGAGAATAGTAGACAGGCATTCTCTGCTCTAATGACTACAGAATGCCCTACCTACTACATACGTGACAGAATCGCTGCGTAATTCCATGGACTATGCCTAGGATCGGGAGCGCGCTTGCGCCAGCCTCCGAGAGCCGTGACTCTCTAGGAGGGGTGTAGCTTACTATACCTGACAAGTGCTACGGTGTACTAGTATCTCTCCTGTAGCTATTAGACACCTTTTGTAACAGTCTGCGAGGCCTCGCAGACCTAGTTCGCAGACCTCATTTGGTTAGCATCTTAGTAATATAGTGCGTGCGTCTGCAAGGCCTTACAGACACTTGATTAGGTGTAGTATTACTAAGTAAGAGATTAGTCCTTAACCTTAGCTAGCGCGTTATTATAAGGCATGTCTTTTGTCACTATAAGCTGTTCTCTAATTATACTTGTTATACTATAAAATAGCTGTTAGATACTAGCATAATTAACAGGCTATAGGCCTGTAGAGTTCATGAACTTTTACAAGGACAATTAGCCTCCTACTACTAATAATACTACTACTACTAGTAATAACAGCTTGTCTGATAAGGTAGCTATAGATACAAGGCACTAGATGCTACTACTACTACTGCCTGTAGACATCTAGTAGTTAATTAAGGAGTTACTAGTACTACTAAACAAGTAATAGCATACCTCTTATAAGAGTACTACTAATACAAAGCAATTAGTCTGTTATAGTACTAACTAGTCTAATTACATTTAATCTTGTAGTGCTACTACTAGTACAAGCTAATCGCATGTAACTAAGTCTGCTATACTAGTAATAGTGTTAAAGGGTAGTTTGTCTAAGGCGCATCACATCTCCTTAATTAAGATCTAGCTACAAGATAATATAAAGGAGTAGTATAGCTAAGACTATTATTAGAGAGAGGTAGCTAAGTAGTTTTAAGAAGATACTAGTGTAGTCTACAAGAGCTTAAGTAAGACACTACTAGTAAAGGCTAAGTAGTTTAAAGTGTAGCTTGAAACTAAAGGCGCATCTTTAACTAGTAAGTAGCTTAAAGACAAATACTATAACGCTTAGTTAGAATAGCACAACTAGTTTAAAGGGTATGAAGAGCATGTTACTAACAAGACTGTCCTTGCTATAGAAGGGTCTAATAACACTTGATATAAGGCTGTCTAGTATGATAATACCCTGTAGCTTGTAACTATAAGCCTTGTTATGACTACTATAATATAAACGCTACTCTTTCTTTGATAACAGCAAGTCTAGCATGTTAACAGGCGCCTGCATGGCGCCTTCCCTAACAACCGCGAGTCTTCTAGTGCTAGCTTTAGTTACTACTATACCTTCAGGTAAATCTGTTACCTTGTTATTAGGCTAGCAAAGGGTAGTCTCTTACGTAGCAGAGGACGTCTTTCTTATATCTTGATTAGCATAAGACAGCTAGCAATTTTGACAACAGGCTAACTATACAAGCAATTCGCATTAGTCTAGTTATACTAGTTACATTTGATGTTTAGACCTTTAACCTTGTTACTAACTTCACGCGAGCTACCTTTATCTCAAGTAGAGCTCGCTCTTAACTACTTAGTCTTCAAAATTGTCGTTCTAGAGACGACGATTAAGGGTCGAGTAGCTAAACAGCTACTATTAGACAGGCTAGTAACGCTTAAGTAGCTAGAGTGCGGCTATAAAGGAAGAGGCAGGCATGATCTAGCTCTTGCCCTAACTATATCTGCTATAGCTACGTCTATTACAACTGCAGACTAAGCTCTAGAGGCGCTAAACAATCAGAATGTGCTTAACTAGCTCTATTGCTATTAGTACGTAGTACTAGAAAATCAGGCATATTATACTACTACCCTTAAGCATGTAGACGCTCTGTAGCTAACTGCTAATGTCTACCCTTATCTACTCTGTAGTTATGCGAGTCCTTATTACTACTAGCGACTAGTTAATCTACAGTTTAGATAGCGAATCTACTCCGCTTGCTATAGCTACGAGACTGTTTATCCTATCTACATCTCGCTCTAGTTCCTCTCATGCTAATCTATTAAGCGTTAAAGGGTAATCTTCTAGCGAAGGCTAGCGATGTTAACACAAGTACAACACTCTGTCACGCCGCTAGGAGTGCGTGTACCTACATTAAATTAGCACCCTTTTATAGTAGAGGTATAGGTCGCTTTTCCGTATATTTACTAGAAGGAGGACAGAGACGTACCTAATTCTTTGATCTTTCTAGACTATCTGAGCCGAACGGCAAAAGCGAGTATTTGAGAAATTCGTAGCTACTTAAAAGCCTAGTGTAGGTAATACGCGAAGGCTTGTATCTAGTATCTTGATAAAATTTGCTAGCTAGTTTTCGAAGTTAGAAACGATACTATGTAGACACAAATAATGACTAGAATCTATTGTCCTAGCCAAATGTCAAGATTAGAGACAACTCGCTACAGACGTAAGCAAGAGCCTGTTACATCTCGAAAACCTAACCCCTAAGTAGTACGAAGTACAAAGAGTAGACTAAGTAGAGCTAAGTTAGCTAAGTAAGTGCTAGTAGTATACTAGTAGTATCTTACTAGCTCGGCCTACTTAGCCCTACTCCTAGCTACTTGATTCACGGGCTTGTTAGCCTTCCTACTTATGCCTACTTGTAGGCATGCTTTTTTAATAGCTTTCTACTTGATCGCTACTTACCTACACTTGTACGCTCCTCTAACATGTATGTCTACTTAGCCCTACTCCTAGCCCTCCGATCTAGCGACAGGCATTACTACTAAGTGTTAGCAATATGTAGTAGTTAGAACATATACTACTATAGCTACTTGCCTGTAGTAATTAGCTACTATTCTAATACGTAGTCTATAATAGGTTAAAGAACAGGAAACAGCATTGTTCTTAGGGTGTCGATATTAAATACAGGCCCTCTTAACTCACGAGCTTAGCTTGTTCGTCACAAAATACACCTTTTTGTCTACTACTAAATAAACAATTAAAACAGACCCCTAGGCTGTCTACATCTTATCCCTATGTTATCCGCACTATTACTGTAGCCTATACCACGATCTGCGTAAGCCCTTCTTATAACAAGGTAGAAAGGTTGCTAACTACTCCCTTCTTCCTACTATAATGCTCGTAAATGAAACTTGTCTTTAGACTACTATCCCCCTCCTATAGCTCGTTTACTATACTAGCTACTACGCTGCTATCTCTACGCTATAGGCAGTCTCCGAAGCCTTCTATAGTCGACGGCTATAGCTTGTAAGTCGTCTACATCCTCCTATGCCTTTCCTTATACGCTAGGAGGTACATCTAGTCTGCAAACTATTCGACGATATTGTCTTCGACCTCTACGCTCTCTAACATTCTCTTATCCTTCTTAACTGCTAGAAACTAGAGTCGAGGCAGCCGAGTAGCTATAATAGTCATGCAGAGTACGAACTACTTAGACTACACGAAACTGTAGAGGTCCGCATTAATGTCATCTAAATTCTAGTAAATACATACATACCTACTTGCTACATTAGTAGCAGGCAAGTAGCTACTACGACTAAAATATGCTACTGTCGAATTATATCTACCTGCTATTACCGTATTAAATTAATAGGGACTATAGCTCTTACTAGCATACTAGTCTCATAGGAGCTAAGAAAGAAGTAAACTATAAGTAATACTATCTCTACTAGCTCGCTAGACTTCAGGAAACATAGCTAGACCCCCCTTTAGAACACTACTATGTCCTTACGCCCGCCTGCTCGCTAGCCTACTATAGCCTTAGAAACGTGTGTTAGTATGCACATATACACTTGTTAGTACATCTTGTTTCTCTGCATGTAGTACTAGACGATATACGGCTTGTTCATTATGCCATTTAAAGTAGCTAAGTTGTTACAGGCTCCTACGACGACGTCGCTAAACTTACCCTATAGACGCTGTCTAAACCATGGAGAGAACTCGTCGTATAATAGCTCTATGTCGTAGGTATTCTATAGGCCTTAGTAGAATGCCTAGGTATACTAGTCTTCTGTCTTGTACTCGACATTAACCTTCTTTTAGCCTGACTAATTAGCATCTTCTGTCTTTATTACAATGAAGACGACCTTCCTATTACTTTTGCTCCTAAACATACAGACCCCCCTAACACTAATCTAAGGGGCGTTAGGGGTCCCTATGTAACTGACGACAATTAGCCTGCTAAAGAAAAGCTCATGTGTACCTAGCGGTCTAGTAAGTAGCACTTTAAACACCTTGTTCGTGATTAGGGGCAGTATACTATTAGCCCGCTCCCTTGTCGCGCGACTTACTATGTCCTCCCCTTTAAAGATCTTCTTAAACAGCAGGATTCTAACGTGTCTAGTAAACATGAAGTTAGTAACTAGTCGTCATATCTTAGGGTTAACTGCATACTAATTCCTATTCCGGGTTAGCTGCTTAGCGTAGCTGTCCTTATAGTTGTTATGCTAGTCGATTTATCTAGCAATTCTTACTGTAGTAGGCTACTACCTAACATGGGCATTTCTTGAGCAGGCTGTTAATGCTACAATTAGCGCATTAAGCGACTATGCTAGCCATAGGCTTAAATAGTAAGATAGAGGGTTAATTGATGTTGCTACTACTTGTGTGTATTAGGTAAGTCTTCGAAGTTAGTTAATACAATTAGTAAAGAGTTAAAGTAGAAGAGTAGTAGTGTGACTATGTCATGGTTGCTACTATTCCTAATGCCCCTGTATAGTAGTAGATAAGGTCCATAGGTCGTAACTACGAGGATCATTTTTTACTGCCTTTTAAGGCAGAATCGCCTGATATCGTGCCTTCTTCATTCAGTCATGTGCCTAGGCAGCAGTATGTAATATTCAACCGAATCTGTGACAGCGTCGCGTGCCTCCCGTTTCTAGCCATTTTTCAGGTAGTAGCGTCATGTGCCTTCTATTTCTAGTCATTTCTCAGGCAGAAGCTAATAATATGATGATGTAACGTGTGTAGTTAGCGACCATGCAGAGCACATGACCTATAGCTGCTAAAATACAAAAGAAGCTTAGTACTTCGAATTTCTTTCTTTTAAACAACTACCTTATCTAGTACTTAGCTTCTTCTTTAGCATCTATATAGATACTAGCATACTAACAACACTATAGCATGTAAGCATTATATGCTCGTATAACAAGACTATGTACTAACGCGCTAGTAGATTCCGAACCTACTATGTCGCCTAATCCGACCCTAGACCTAGAGCTGGCGATTAGTGTAGGTTCTAAGCACGCCGAGTTCGCGGCTAACTACGTCCGCGATACTGTCTAGGCATTAGAAGCCGCTGTCACGCTATAGAAGGCATATCCGGACTTTAATGCCTACAAGGATCTCGTTAACTATACCCCTTAGGTAGAGTATCGAGCTAGGGACAAGGTACTCGACGTCGCATGCGGCAGTAGCCTGATTAGCCTCCTAGCGAGTGCAAAGCTAGCTATACTAGATAGTGTATACTTCCTAGACTTCTATGCTAAAATGCTAGATAAGAGTTAGGAGTATGTGTTATAGCTAGGCCTTAGAGGCAATACTATTACTAACTAATCTCTAGTACTATGCAGGACTACTAGGGAAGCGTGGACTTGCAGCGCTTCATCTAGGCGAGGCTTAGTCGTACCCCTATAGCCCGCATTAAGCAGGCTGCTAGATGCCCTAACGGCTTTTAGATAGTATTTGCAAAGGGCATGCTAGAGATATTCGAGCTATAGGTCTATTTGGGGCTAATCCGCTAGCTACGCGAGCTAGTTAGTAATAACGGCTAGCTGATCTTGGATTAGAAGGAGCCTACTCCTAGCTAGCAGCTACTTTTGCACTAACTAAGCAAGGCTACTTCTATAGCCTATTAAGAGTACACTATAACAGACTAGGCCTTATTACTATTACGCATCTAGAATGTTTAGTACCCCGCCCTACTAAGTCCCGGCTTTAACTGTCTAATCACGTAGTACACTATAATCGCTAGCTAGGACGAATTAGCGAGGGCGCGGAGATCTATGCTTGCTTTCTTCGCTAAGCCTAGTGTAGTAAGTAAGGTGTCTCTCTACGCAGACTTTCTGACCAACTACCTAACAGATTAGTTAACTGCTCTCTACAGCTTATTTGTCGACTAAGCAAGAACCCGTGTCAGCTATCTAACCGTGGCGTTAGAGGTTAAAGTCGACATAGCGTAGCGTGAATAGCTTAATAGCAAGATTAGTAGTACTACTCCTAGGTAGAGGGGTTTCTAGGTCGAGCTCTTATATACTCTCCCTATTAAGCCTATAGCTATAATACCTCTTAATCAAATTAAACGGGAATTGTCGCGCATAGAGAGACGTGCGCTAGAACGACAGGTAGCGAAGGCTCTATAGAAAGGGTAGTAAATATATGAGGTAGATAAGCTAGCTAGCTACCTAGATGCTAGCTAGTAGAGAGATGTGCATGTAATAAGAGACTTTCGGCTAGTAGTACTTACTGCTAATCCTGCGGCATGACTAATAAGTAGTTATGTACGTAGGTAGAAGACCTGCTTACAGCTATAGCAGGCGGCAAATCATGACTTTCTTGAGGACTTACTAAGTATCTACCTCTTAGCAACATGCCTGCTGTCAAAAAGAAGCTCGCAGCTGTCATCGCTAAACACGAGTTTCCCTTTCTTAAGGTTAGTAGCCGCAATTCTGACTAATCATACATACATATGCTAACTAGTTGTTTTTCTAGCTCCTAGCTAAGCTTTGTAACAAGATCTACAAAGGAGTTATTATTTCGCCTACCCTGATTAGCATCATGTGTAACTACGGCATAGGTTAGCTAAGTAGCTAAGTCGTCAAGTCTACTAGCACTAGCTAGAAGAACTACATGCTAAGAGCCCTCTAACTACTATAGTCATATCGTCAGATTTATAACAAAGTAATCTTTATGTTATATAGCATGAATACCTTCTACTTTAGCTCTAGCCTGACTATGATTAACTTCTTCTGTAGTACTAGCCGCGGCTAGTATGTCTACAGCATCATTATAGGCATAGAGGGTTCGGCCCTAACGTAGTCTGTCATAGATACGCTTATGTAGTATAGTATTAGGCTTAGAGACATTACGTAGAGCATTAAGGCTAGCTTAAACGAAGACACATACCGCATGATTAGAGCGCTCGTAGAGTCCGAGCTAGTAGAGGACCGTCCTACTATAGTAAAGAAGATAAGATTTGTGCCTTAGGAGGGTTATGCTGCTATGTGTAGGGCTAAGATGCCAAAATGGCTTACTAAGGAGATCGAGTGCTATGCTTAGTCCTAGGATGCTCTAATACAGGAAGAGATAGTAGAGGCCTTAATAGTAGATAGAGTAATCGCTAAAGGCTCTATGTAGACCTTACACGCATTAGATTAGAGAGGGATAGATAGCAGAATGCTGCCATAGAGTCATGATGACAATTTGTTTTAGCGCTTTGTTGTTTTAGTTAATATAGGACATGCGTATAGGTCTAGGGTATTCAGTAATCTTAGTATCAAGTCATTCTAAAGGGCTTATATAGTTTTTGCTAGAGAGCTTGTTTATTAGCATATACTCTCTACTATCTGCATTAACGGTAGCGTATAAACTGCAAGCATTACTAGCTACTTAACAATCTAGCGCGGCAGCTATACTAATCTATATCGTCTTTCTAGTAATATTATATTACTAGTAAGCCGTCCTTATATTGAATTTTGTACCCTAAGTAGGAGTATAGGCTACGTTTAATATAGCGCTAGCTACAATAAGCTTAATATAGCTACATGCTGCCGCTAGAATACTATCGGCAGTTTGTAACTACCGGCAATTTGCAGCTTAGGAAACCCTTCTTAACAGGAGCTTACTCTTCTTAGCATCCCATGAAATTGCAGGTAAGATGTTAACGCCCTCGAGCTGCATATTGTGGCTTCAAGGTTACTAAGACAAGCAATTATTAACTATCTGTAGGTATGCCATAGCTCGATGCGAAAGGATCTTGCTCTTCTTAGCATCTTATGAAATTATAGGTAAGATGTCGACATCCTTAGGCTATACTTCGTAGTCTATTAGGCCCTTGTAGAGACTAAGCATATTAACCTCGCTATGAAGGTATACTCCTTAAACTAAAGCGGTAGTAGAAGGGATGCCGCTAATACTAGATGCCCTAGGTCTAGTGTACCTTGCCCTAGTAGTAGAGGCGTAGGTTGCAAATAGCATAACATTAGCATAACGTCTATCTATTACTATATATTATAACTATGTAGCAGATCCTCTAGCCCCGCCTCGATTCCGATGAATCTCATGAAGACTAGGAGGACGAGTTACTATGCAAGAAGGCTAAGGGTAACTCTAGTTAGCTACCTAGCACCCTATTAGATTATGGCAAAATGTGCTAAACGGCTAACTAGAGTTGCCCTTAGCCTTCTTGCATAGTAACTCGTCCTCCTAGTCTTCATGAGATTCATCGACGCCTTGCGCTCTATTAGTTAAGGCTTGAGCTAGCGACAGACTGTATAAACTATCTACCCTAGCTGCGTTCGAAAGTGCTAGCAGTATACCTATAGCACCTTACTCTACCTGCTGTCGCTAGATCCGCGAGATAGGGTAATAGCATACTCGACCTAGCCGCAACTAAAAGTACTAGCAGTATACCTGTAGTATCTCCTTCTATCTACTATTACTAGATCCGCTAGATAGGGCGACAGCATACTTGGCCTAGCCGCAACTAAAAGTACTAGTAGTATACCTGTAGCATTTCCTTCTATCTACCGCTAGTATTTCTGCGAGATAGGGTAATAGCACATTTGACCTAGCCGCGACTAAAGGTGCTAGTAGTATACCTGTAGTATCTCCTTCTATCTACTACTACTATTTCCGCAAGATAGGGTAATAGCACACTTGACCTGACTGCAATCAAAAGTGCTAGTAGTATACTCGTAGCACTATAAGGCGTCTCTTGTAATTTACCGCTAGTAGTTTTATCATAATGTCTATAGGTCTAGGGCTAGCATTTAACCTGCTAGTAGTATGCTTCTAGTACCCTTGACTACTTCTTGCGTACATCTAGCATCCTGACCCTCGCTCTTATTCTTCTAGTTAGTCGAACTAGTAGCGCTAGTTACAGAAGTATTACTTACACTATAGCTTGTAGCATGCTACCTTTATCGAGCTTACTAGTATAGTATTCGTTATGTATGTTACGATTATTTACGTTTGTTTCTCCTTAATTAGTCCTAAGTAGAGCTACTAGCGACGCCACGCTTAAGCGATAGCGGCCCTTCCTTACTAGTAGCCGCAATATCGCGCTCCTTAGCTGTATTCAGGCAATGTAGCTTATGTTTAGTTGCTACCTTAGACTCTTGTTCCTCCTAGTCTACATTATATATAAAGTTGTAGGTCTTAAAGTTAGCAGTGTTATTAATGTACATGTCATAATAGCTAGAGGTGTTATATTCGTCTATTAGCATAATGTAGATGCTATAGTAGACGCTAGTAAGCCCGTAGATGTAGCGACCTTGCAGAGTACCTTCCTATAGGCTAGAACGTATCGCTATAATTACTATCATGCTATAAACATCGTCTGCTCTTCTAGCTAGATCCTTTCGCTAGAACAGGTCTACAAACATACCTATGTAGGTTAGACGTTTATTATGTGCTAGTATTATGTAGTTATAGCTGTCTACTATGACGCGCGATTTCTTGTCTTAGAAGGTTACAACATATAACAGGCAAGTAGGCAGCTAACCCTTAAAGGTAACTACTAGGTCGATTTGTCTATTAACGCTAGTAGTCTCGTCTGTAACTAGTAGCACTTTGTACTCCTAGACCTAGAGCTAGTCGTTACGGCGATTGTCCTAGATTCCTTGCTAGTTTAGTGTACATCTAACGACGTCTAGCTTAGTTGCAGATAGATTGTTAGGATCCTTATGATGCATCTTCTAGCACTATATACTAGCATAGAAAGATACCTCTAAATCGTCGACTTAATCTAGTCTTCCCTTAATCCTGTTAGGATTAAGACGCATTGTATTTGACATCGATGTTATATTAGACGACGCCTAGTACTCTCTAACAAACACTATAGTAGCATGACAGAAGTAAGGCCCTACCTCTAGCCCCATGTATACTACTACATTACTAACTATCCTCTATATGTCTCTACCTAGTAACGATTAGCTAGATCTTAGCCTTCGCTAGCTAAGGAAGGCTTTAACATCCTTCTGCTCTGTCGGCTAAGGCACTTCGCGCTCCTAAGCCTCTCGACGTTTAGCCTTAGTCTGCTACTAGAACGTTAGGCTAATATCAAAGAATATAAGCATAGTAATCTTTCGCTAGAAGTGCTCTATAATTTAGTCCTCCTATCTGTTCTTCTTATTAGTTAATTTGAATGGCTTCTTAACATATTCGACATGCTTGTATTCGAAGTAGCTAGTATTAAGGTCTAGCGCATTGCCGAAGAGCTATATTATGTCTATGTAGTATGTAAGGGCATAAAACTTAGGAAAATTAAAGTGCCCTTACAGTTTACACACATTGTCTACTATCTTAGGCTCCTCCGCTTACTCTGTCTACGCTTTGTTCTTTCTTAGCTCTCCTTTGCTTATACGGTACTCCCTAAACTCTTCTTTATACTAGTTGCATCGGAATAGGGTAAGGACTATAAACCGGAGCGTTTTGCTATCATGTGAAGGATATTATGCTAACTAAGAGAAGTCTACTATCGCCTATAATAACCGGATAGCGCTATGTGCCTTAGCCTCTTCTAATAGTAGCATGAAGACTAGGAGTAACTGTCGTAGCATACTCTTCTATTCCTAGCCTGTGTATTAGCTTACTACAGACATTTGGCTAAATACCTAGAGGTTCCTTAATGTAGGCACTACTACGAAACGACAGTTAATAGTAACATCTAGTTAATGATCTATAATAGTCTTGCCTTTGTTACCCTTTCTTGCTACTTTATGCTAACTCTCGGCTTATAGGAGTACTACTCTAGCTTACTTCGAAGATAGAGGTAGTCGACTCTTAAGCAAATCTCGCGTCTAATCTATGACGTACATTAATACGCCCTTGAAGAGTTAGTAGAGCACGTCTACTATTAGCGTCTTGTAGATATTTAGGCTAGGGTACCTAAATGCAAAGTTTAGTAGGTCATGTACGTAGCTGCCCTAGTCCTTCTTCGCTGCTAACTAGAGCATGATTTGTATTTACGTGTCCTTATATGTCCGCTATAGCGTAACTACTTCGAGGTCTTCGTGTTTTTCTAGATCGATTATACATATTATGTAGTAGCGGTTATTCTTCACGCCTGTGATTATCACCTATTCTTAGTAGTCGCTCGCATATACCGCGATATTTAGGAAACATCGCTGTGTCTCGCTATCCACACATAAAACGTCGAGGCCCTCGCCTGTAGCAAGCTTAGTAATAGGGTCGAACATTGTCTTCATATAGCAATAGTATAGCTTGTCCCTAATGCTTCCTTTTCCGCCTTTAAATACTAGTAGCATCGCTAGGAGCACGCTACCTAGTCGATAGTTAGAGTTACAAACTAATCTAGGTAGGTTGCTAATTATCAAGTACACTAGCCATGCGATTAGGTTACCTTAATAATTAGTAACCTACGTCTTGTTACTAGCAAGAATTAGTAGCACGATTGTCGCTCTGTCTATTCTAAGCTCTTTCTGTTTATCCTACTACTAGTCTACAGAGGCTATATCCTAATAGATCTACCTAGGCAGGTCATCTAGAGTCTCGAGGTAATAAGGCGCGTACATAAGATCATTCCTAAAACCCTTGTGCCCTATAAGAAAGCGCATAACGTCTTCGACTTTCTAGTGCCTTAGAGGCACTATCTTGACACTAGAGGTCGACTGTAGAGATTCTAATTCGATGTTTGTAATACTCTACTTTATAATGAATAGTAGTTAGTAGGCACTTACTTCTTAGATCTTGTCCTTAAGCTCTACGCCTAACCGAAAGCTAAGTAGTTCGTGGATCTTCTGCAGCTAGGGATTCTTGAATAACCGATCGATAGCGTTACTCGAAATGCCTTCGTGTAAGAGCTAGTATGCGAATACTACATCTACATTACTTTAGAAGAAGGCATAGCCCTATTCATTAAGTTCCTTATCTGTCTGTTCGTTAGACCTAGTCAAGGTTATTACTAACTTAGTAGGATTGCGGCTTAACGTACACTTTGATTAGCCTGCCTGCCATGAGACTACCTACGCTAAAAGGTGTCCGCTTATACGGTTACTCGCGTCTAGCAGATAACAGCCTACTAGCGCGCATATAGATTAAAGCCGAGCTATGCTTGCTTGTAACGCTATGTAGCCTACCCGCTTAGCTGCTATTCGTGTCTCTATATCGTCTATCTAGAGATGTAGCGTCTCTTGTAAATGCTGCTAGGTCGTCGTAGAGACTAAGCGCGTTAATGTTACTACTGTTATTGTCAATTGCCCTAGCTGTCGCTACTATCTCCTTCTCTTACATGTGAGCCTTATTAAACATAGGCTCGACGACTATGACTAGTTCCTTGTTTGCAACATACTGCCTATCTACTCCTATAGCGTCATCAACTAATGTCCCCTCCTTATAGGCAAGGACATTGTCTGCTAATTAATTTTCGACTCTATCGTTTAAGTCTAAGGAGATGTTTGAATCTGACGCGTATTTCTCGTTAGGTCTAAGATCCATAGTACTCTAATTAATGAAGTGCTAAAACTTCGCTACTATGCAGGTAGGAACATGCTAGGCATGACTACTATGACCTTTTAATGCCTTGTTATAGCCTGTATAGTATAGTATACACTATAAAGCTATTGTTAACATAGTATGTTATAAAGGCTACGGCGCTTATAGACACGTTAATTACTATAAACACCTAGACCCTAAGCCCTTAGTCGTGTCGATACTTACTGTAAAGGTACGCGTGCCACGCGGGTAGCTAATTGTCACTCGGACAGTTTATCATGTTAGCTAGTCATGCGTGTGTAGGGTTAGTGTTTAGGTTAATAGAAGAATCGAGTGTTATTAGAGTGTAGTAGTAAAGGAGGGCCTAGAGTAGACAAAAATGGATGTGCTAGTAGTATACTAGTAGCAGTTATTATTAGCTAACTCGTTCTGTTAATCGCAGGTAGTACGAGCGCCATTTTGGCTAGGAATCCCAAATTTCGAGTAGTTTCATATATAAATCCAAAGTATATAGTATTTATATACATAAAGTCATACCCTATATTACTAGCGGCTTAGATGTATAGTGTAGACGTAGTAGGAGTGCTACTAGTATACTACTAGTAGTCATTGTCTGTTAATTGTAAGGGTTTAAAACATGTAGTAGCGATCTATAGGTTAGACCTTAACGTAGTAGTAGTAGACGTACTACTAGTATACTACTAGCATTTAGTAGTCGTCAAGTACATACGAACAGACAAGATAATCGGTATTATGTATATACTCTATCAGATAAGGCGCTTATGTAGTCACTATCTAAAACGATACTACTCGCGCACGACTACTAGCATTACTCTATTACAAGATTGCAGTTAAACCCTAATTAATCTGTCATCTCGCGCTAGCCTGCGTAGCCCGCACGATCCTATGCCTCTCTACTTGCCCCGATCCTTACGCATGATATTAATGAAGTCGTTACTAGTCTGCTAACAGTTCATAGTCTATTCTCTAAATTAGCTCTATAGCGTAACCTAGTAAAATCTCATTACCTCTGTAAATCGCGCTAACTACATTAATCTAGTACGACTAACCCTGCTACAGGCTTGCCTAGTTGACTACTATTTAAAGTTGTCATCTAGTATTATGATAGCGTTAGTAGGTACAAGAGTTACGCTACTCTTAATTTTGTTCATAGTCGATATAAGCAACTAAGGGTTGTCTTAGTAGCCTTTAATAATAGGATTAGTAGTCACAAAGTCCTCTATAATCATGGCCTTATCTTTCGACCTATAATCTGGCCCGATGAACCTAGCTATCTTGTTAAATCTGCCTAGGATGTAACTATTCTCTACTACCTACTAGAGATACTAGTTAAAGTTAGTACCTATTAGGCAAGGAAACAGTTAAAGATACTTACTAGCTTTACTAACGCTATATTCATCGGCTTATACATGACTACGACGTGTTTACGCGGCTTACCAAACGCATTTGTCTAGCTCCTTATACCGCGTAGGATCTCTAGGAGCTGTTACATTACTAGCGTTTAATAGATCTCGTCTATGTAGTGCTACACATAACTCCGCTTCCCCTGCTTTAGGATCTACTCTGCGGCTTAGCTAGAGTACATAGTATCCTTCTACTTGTCCTTGTTATATAACATTTCGGCTATGAGTTCTGCGTCGAGTCGGCACTACTTGTGTAGATAAGGAAACAAGCCTAGAACGCGCTAAACATGTACCTATATAAAGAAGGATAGTAGCTTCTTCCCTTGCCTTAATCCTTGTCGAACATACTCGAGGTAATATGTTTGTAGACCTTAGTAGTTTGCCTGATTAGCGTTATTGTCGTCCTAATCTTTGACATCGCCATCGCGAATAGGGCCCTAGCTGTCCTCCTAGAGGTCCTCAGGGATTAGCGTGCTAATGTTAAATGTAGCATAGGGTAGGATCTCTATGCCTAGGTACCCCTTCTCGTTAACACTCTTCATAGGTTACTAGATAAAGGAGTTACTATATGTAATCATGAATGAACGTAGCTAAGGCGCGACAACATTAAGATGTAGTTACTACGACTTCTTAAGGGCTCTAAGCTCCGCCTCTAGATTGTCCTTCTTAGCCTCGTTAAATGACCCGATCTTTTTTGCGACTAGATCTAACTAGTAGATAGCCTCTGTTTTGCTAAGTAGACTAGAATCCTCTACAAACTTCTTCGTCTTAGGTTTAAAGTCCTTCCTCTACTACTACGCCTTACTAATAGCGAATCCCTTCTAGTTAGACTCCTTAGACATAGAAAGCAGCGATTAGCTTGTGTTGTCCTCCTTCTTGCCTATCTTGAAGAATCGGCTAAACGTACACTATACGATTAGCCGCAGATCCCTGACATGCCTATACGGAGTAGCGCTTACACATAGTTTACTAGGTAGTCTAGCGATGTTTAGCCAGGTAGTTTTTGCGCCTCTTGACTTATAGAACTCATTGAATAGAACTAAGGACTAAATAGAGCGTAATAGTTTCACGGAAAATCTAGGTACTCTTTCCTTCTAATCCTATTAGCTAGCATTACGCTAAGCAATTAAACTAATGTACGACTTCTAGGTAATGACAGTCTATTCGGCAAGCTATAATCGGACTTTCTTATTAGTGCTTAACATAGTCAAGAGTTTGTGTACTATTAGCTTGAAGTCGTCTTTGTCCTATAACGCTAGTTCTTCCTTAGACAGACAGGCTTCTAGTTTATCACGTTTTAGCTAGTCCTCGTCGCGAACAGCCTTAGCCTAACTGTTATAGACACTAAAATCCTCTAGTGCCTGCTTAAATGTATTAGATTATGTGACTACAATTTTGATAAAGCCCTTCTTAAGGAACTTTTTGCGGTCGTTAATCTACTGCTTAATGACAGGCGTGACGACAAGAGTAAGCCCTAGCCTGACGCGAGGCTTGCCTCCTACTAGCTAGGTAAGGTTGCCGTATAGGTTAGTGTCTAGGTCTATAAGTGCCTGTAGCTTATTACTGTCTAATTCGTCCTATACCTCGTAGTCTGTAACGTTAGGATAGTAGCACTATGCATGCTTCTAACTATAGATAACATCCTAACCTATACAAGTCTTCCTAAACCCTATAGTAGCAGCAATAACGACTAGTAGCAAACCCCTCGCTAGACGCTACAAGGCCTAGGCGGAGTTTAAGAACTGTAGTGCCTGTCAGGGAAACTTCATTAACTAATCCTTGCTCTTTACACTTGACTTAGGATGCTACTTGTTAGGATCGAAGCGATTATATGTATAGGCTGCTTTCTACATGTCATCTGACAAGTAAAGGTCTTCTATAGTCTTGTCCTTGTCGCTGCTAGGAATCCCTGCAGCGTAACTAAGCTACAGAGAACGCCTCTAATTACTGCTAATCGTGATGCTCGGGCTTTTAGGTATATCTTCTCGTTCGGGGTCGTTCGCGGGATTCTATACGACTATGTCTAGATAGGCTGTCTACTACTTGACTAACGTAATGGCGACATCGGCGCCCTCTAGTAACTCCTAAGGAGAGGTAGTATGCCGCCAAGTAGGGGTAGGCATATAAGAGTATGATTTAGGCAGAGGCTTAGTAGTAGCGCTAGGATCTACTACTACTATACTACTAGTAACCCTGCTAGTCTTACTATACTCCTCCTGTTAAAGACGTTACGCTATCTGCGCGTCTGTTTTAGCGATTATGTTAGATTCGAAGCTAACATAGCGCGATTAGTTCTTAACAGCTAGATTATATATGTCTAGCTTGAATTCGCGCGTAGTAGGCAGAGCGCTATAACCTGCGAAACGTTAGCATCTAACTACAAGTCAATTATTACACAAACGCATGTCTGTAACAGGGCGCAATTAACCGCATAAGTCTGTTATTACCCTCGTACTTAGCCGTGAAGACCGCGATCAGATAAGCGCTACTATAATCAGGCATAGCCGCATGTAATTACCTTAACGCGCTAATTAACATGACGTCCGATTCCCCCTCACGCTACTATGACAAATCTCTAGTTACTATAAAGTAGTAGCAAGAACAGTGTTTGTTAGTTGTCTATTATTCTGCGACTATGCGCGGTTCAAGACAGTTAGAGTTTAAATTCCGCATCAGGCTAATTTCAAGAGGTACTACATTCAGAAGCAGCCTCGACTAGTCCTTAGTGTAGCCGACTATATACAGGTAGATGCTAACTTTAAGGAAAGATAGTTTCTAGACATGCTCTATGTCGCGCATTTCTACATCTTGATCTAACCGACTAGTATTAGTACTAGCCTTCAAGAACGCGAACTCCTTAAACATCTTGTTTAGTGTCTATGCTAAAGCCTATAAGTCATGCGAAAAAGTACGCTTTAATCCTACTAATTTAGTCGATAGTATAACAGAGTACGTATTAGCCGCCATACCTAGAGTAACAGAGCCCTCCTTAGTATAGTCTTTTTTCTTTTTTACTATGTCCTTAGCCATACTAGTAATGTACTACTACAATGCTAACCGAAACTTGCTCTTGTCGACTTCTGCAGGCAGCTAATTATAGTCGCTATTAAGACTAGGGATGTACTACGCCTCTAATAAGCGATCATGTTTGCCCTTAAACAACTTAGCGACCTTAGGATCTTCATCATTGCGTAGCCTATCTTCTAGTTTCTTTAGGTTCGCAGACAGAGGGTTTTAGTATCTAAACTAACGCGGGATGTAGGGCTAGCCTTCCCTGTCCTTGTCGATTAATTCCTCTACCCTTAACACGTTTTAAATGATATTACTTGCGTCCTAAGTGTCTTGAGAGTCCTATCCAAAATACGACAGAGCGAAATTGCCTGCCTATACTATAAAATCCGTTTAGACTAGGCGGTATTTAAGCTGCTCTTTCGTCTAGGTCTTAGGTCTCTACTAGTTAGCTTGTTAGCACTTTTAAGAGACTATTAAAGCAACTATACGACTAATCACGGCCGAATCGTGAAGGTAGAACTAGTAGTGTCGATATTAGCATAGTACTAGTATGCGATTGTCTGTCCTGTAGTCATAAACGTTAACCTGTTTGTTTATTTAGTAGGGTCGATAGTGCAGATAGTAACTAAGCAGCTAGGAGGTACCTGTAAGCAACGAGTAGTGCCGCTAAACTGCCCCTCGATTACTAGTAGTATACTAATAGTAGTTACGCACGTGTAGGGATTATCTGTAAGGTACTACTAATAAGCCTGATTAGCGGAAGCGCTAGGGAGCGACTTTAGTACTTACCCTATATAGCTAGCCTAATTAACCGACGTTATGCTAGCGGCATGTAGTAGGCATACCGCTGTTATTTCATAACTGCAGGTTAAGCGGACACATCCGGAAGTATGCGAGGCATGCGCGTAGAAGCGTAGCTTCGCCCTCGTAATAGTAGCGCTAGAGCTTGTTAGCAAGGATGTCGAAGCGATATTAAAAGGATTAGATGGCGAAGGCGATTTTTTTATAGCAGTAATGCAGGTAATAGTATCATGAGGACTATATTATCTGATGTTTGCTACTAGTTGTTACATGTGTAACACTATCATTAATTAATGATAATAGCAGTGAAAACAGAACGGGCGAAGTAAAGATAGCTATAGCTCCTAAGATACCTATCTGTAGTACCTGACTAAAGCTAGGTAGTAATCGCCCTATGCTTAGACGAAAAGGTCTTCTTCAGGGAGCTCTTCTGTTACTAAGTCCCTATTCGTGTGTAATGCCTACATATTACAAGGCGATTATAATCGACTAGGCAGGAATACTCCTAGAGGTACACTATAGTAACTTGGTCCTTATCTATAGCGGATACGGGATTCGCAGCCTTGTTGTCGCAATACTTAGCCTAGAACCTTAGCCCTAAATATCTCTTAGACACTAAATACAGCCTCGGCGAGTTACAAAACTTGAATACTAATGCTCTTATGTAGGCGCTAGCTTGTCGAGTAATGATTACGAATAGCTTATGTTTATACATATCTACTACTACTCTCCTGACTCTTAAGAGCGGTACATTGACAAGACAGGGATGCTAGAATAGAGCTATCTGCGATAACCCTTCTTGAGGCCTAATATACGATGCATTCTTAGCTAGCAGAGGAAGCGAAACTCGACATGCTTTAGGCCTGCGTCTTAGGTCGATTAATAGGATCCTTTGAAATGCTTGATTAGCCATAGCACTAGTTATTACTCACACATGCCTAGTTAGCTATAGCACGAACGTGTTCTTTGACACTACCGAGTCGTCATCTATAAGGAGAACCCTATAATAGCGACAAGGGTAGCTTGTAGTTTAGGCAAGGATATAGCTTCTACTAATCCTCTTGCCTTGCGCGTATAGGCTCGAGTATCCTGTTCCTATATGCGTGTCTTAAGTGCCAGAATCATTAGGACCCTAGTGTCTAGATTATGCCTGCTATAGATAGTATCGTAGCAGACTAGAAGATAGACAAAGCGGCGTCGCATATACGACAGCTACGGCTATGGCGATAAGGTACGAAAAGCGCGGAAGGGTCTGCCGCATCTTTTATCTGAAGTTAGCTAAGAGACTAACGAGTATAAACAATGCGTGTTTCGAGTAATCCTAACATCTGTAATTTAAATAGACATAATATAGGTACAGCCTAAATGATAAGTGTGCGTGTTTCCTTGACAAGAACCTCTAAGACCTAGCGCGGCATAATTCATAAACCTAAGGCGCTATAGTAGTAGAGTATAGGCATGATTAAAGCAGGCCTTATACTTTAACATGACGATTATCTACGCCTGTACGCTACGTTAGAAGAACGGATAGAGCAGCTTAGCCTACTTAGTCAAGTTACGTAGTTAATAGCAGCGAAGGAGCGTATGTTCTAGGAAATGAGCGCCTTCTTTAGTAGTAGCAGGGAATTGTAACTCGAATTCCTAGTAATAGTAGAGGCGTTATAGACACGAGTAGGGGAGGTTAGTTTTTAGCATCTACTATATAAGATATCGTCAAACTATCGGCGGCGGATAGTCTAGAAGTCAACAATTACCTAGGGTTAACACGAAAGTAGTATAGCTGTTATAGTTTAAACGTAGCTTGAAGGCCTTTAGAACAATATGTACAGGATATTCTCTTACATATAGAACTACTCTTACTACTCTACTACAGAGTAACTACCTCTGATATAACACTACTTAGGCTTATATCTTATAGTTACCCTCTACTAGGTGCCAAATTGTAAGCGCGTAGGCTCGTTACTAGACCTTCTAGCGTAAGCACTCTTAAAGCAAGATGTCGGAACTCTACGACAGACACTATAGGCGTGCCTACTTCGACTACGCTCTTAGGCTCTATCTCGACAGGGACTACATGTAGGCATCTATAGGCGCGCGAGCACATGCGGGCGCTTTAACTGCCGCGGGTCGGAGTATGTATATAGGGCTCGACTTACTGTTAGTAGAGATGAGGTCGGCGTGCCTATGTCGATATTAACGCAGACAGTCGTTATACTAGTCCTATCGATTAAGAAGATAGTCTTGTACGCGGATCTTACGCTAGTTAATGTCTAAGATGCTGCGGCTAGGGATAGGTATTAGCTAGCCTAAGGGATTGTCTACATTACTCTTAGAGACTACTGACAGTTGTATAGGGTATAGGATCGTCAGATAGAGACTAGAGAATAGGGTAGGCTCTTAATAGGTGTACTGCTAGTTATGTCTAGTATATCGACCGAGGACTATTAACTCGGCTTTTTAGTGTATAGATCGCGTAGAATGCTAGTATACCTATCGATGTGTTTTGTACATGACTAGTGCTTTTAGCGGGCGCTTCGTAGTAGTAGTAGTCTAGCCATGTCATATAGGCAGACATGCTATATAGCGCAGATGTTTCGTAGTACCTATACTAGCTATAAATGAAGAATTAATGCTAACCGAGGCTAGTTCTACTAGCAGTATTTTAATAGCATACTACTAGCAAGCTAAAAGTACCGCTGCTGTAGTTTTAGGGGTAGCTGAATTTAGATGACACTCGTATGTTACAAGATACTATAAACATTGCGTCCTCTCTTTCTTCTGCATTAATAGACTCTACGTAGCTACATTAGACAGTAACTCGCAGTATGTGCATATTTACATGTAGTATATTATCCTTTACTAACATGCTACTAGACCTACATAACCGAGAAGGATATACTACGCTCTGTTCTCTACTAATCCTTTAAGTCGTGTCTATCTTCATGCCTTTAAAGAAAGATAGACAACAGAGGTCACGTTCCGCGTTATCTAGCGGCGGTTCGAATTACAATCTAGCGAATGATTTAGAAGACCTGCTAAGCAACAATGGCGATAGTGTAGACGACGGCAATAAGGAGATAGCTAACTAGGAGCATAAGGATTTTATAGTGCCTAAAGCCTATACGAAGGCGACTAATGTAAGAAGCTACCTGCATATAGCAGCTATGCTAACATGCATACAGATAACAACATACTAGTCACGAAGAGACTAGACGCATAAGCGGTCATCCTTACTGCTAAGGCGGAATCAGCTATATAAGAGGCCTCGGTTATCGTCTTGTAACGCGCGACAAGATAGTAGCAAACCTAAGAGTAACAGGGTAAAGACATAGCAGCTAAGCATCTGTCGAGGCTGTTACAACAGCCGACCTACTAATTACAGGAGTGACAGCAGTAGTTAAAACTACCGTAATAGCGAGTCTCGTAGCCGCTAGGGTAATAGTAGTAGTCAAAGTTAGTCTAGGAGCTAGTCAAGTAGCTGTCGAGGCTATAATAGCAGCTAGACTACAAACTCTAACTAAGGATACGACTACTCTAGCAGCGAAGATATATGTAGTAGCCCTCCTGTGCATAAAGACAAGTTAATCGAGCCTTTGCTCGTTAAAGTCTAAGAACTCTCGTAGATAGACACTTTATAAGGGCGGAAGGGCATTTCTATACTACACCCTATAGCTCCTACTTACTAGCCGAGTTATAAGCGTATTGTAATAGACTAGTAGCTCATAGCGCATAATATGCTAGGGATGAAAGGTCGAGTTAGCTCAAGGCTAGACGACGTAGATTTAGATACTATAAGTACCTACGTAGGTCCTATAAGGAGGTGCTAATGTTAGGGGCGTAGATAAGGCAGAGGTTACGTTAGTGATATAACAACTGCACGAATAGGGTTAGAGAAGCTATACTCGCATAGTCTGGCAAGGTAGACAATAAGCAGGGTTTAAAGGACTAGGCTGCAGACATGTTAATAGAAAGCAGATTCGAATGTAAGAACGAAGAAGAGGTAAGGAGAGAAGGCTTAGATGTTGTCGAAAGCGCTAACATGTCACAGGACCGGAGGTTTCTAAGCCTGCTTGTATTTTATATAAAGAAGGCGTTCTTCTAGTCTAATTAGAAACTAGCATGGAATCCTTTAGAGTCACGCGAGGTAAACGCTTTCATGTTAAACAGCATGTATGCTACTATTACATACCTACTAGCCTAGATCAGAAATGGCCCTTCGGAGTTTAAGACAAAGGCTAGCAAGACGAGATGGGTTCTAGTTAGCGGTGTCGATATTGATGATATCTTCGAGGGGAAGAAAAAAGTATTAGGAAGAGCTTGATGCTAACAAACAAGAGGTTATCATAGTGACTATTATAGCACGTATATTAGGGGGGGAGGACGAAGGCAAGACAGTACTACTAGTGTAGGCAGCCCTAGCTATCAAGAAGGATCGCGGCATGACAGGCTTAGAGAGGGAATACAAGGACTTGCGGAGGCAAAAGGCGCTACGCGAGAATAGTACATAGGAGACATTGTCGAGAGGGCCTATGCTAACTTCTACTAGGTCGTACGCAATTTTTAGGTTAGCGTAGTGTTAGCCTGACATAAGGATCAAGATAGGCCTTAATGTCATTAATAGTAGGTGTTTGCAAGCATGTAGCGGATGTTTAAGCAGACACTAACAGAGAGAGCGAGGGCTATAATGGCAAAAGGGCAAATGTTAGTAACTATAGTAGTAAGGCAAGCAATTATGACAGTGACGACTAGCCGATGCAGGGACTAGAGGAGCCATTAACGCGAGACACACTACATGATAGTGTTATGACAACGAGGTTAGTTTCTTGTCTAACATTATGGCTATAATTGCTAACATGTACTTGTCTAGTGCGAAAGCTACTATAGTCGATAAGCCCCGACCTAGACACACGCAAGATAAAAGGTTAGTAGCCTTGGCGCGTCGTAAGGGCTAGCTATTACTAACGAGGCGGAAGTAGCAAGAGGCCTAAGCTACAGAGTAGGCGGTTAATTGTAACTAGTGTAGATAAGCAGTATAGGTAAGAGGACTTATATATTGACTAAACTATGCTAATAATGGATAAACACTAGCGTGGCTCTAGCGAGAGGCGAAACGCAAAGACTTACTAGAGTAGGTACATAGTAAGTACAATTATTAACTCTACGTAGTAGCGTAGTTAATGATGATAGCTATAGGACACGAAGCTTAACCGCAAAGAACAAAGACTAAGGCGATAGTAGGAGCTAAGCTTTGCTAGAGGCAGAGGCAAAAAATGCTAGGTAAGTGTGCTAGTAGTATACTAGCGTTATACTACTAACATACTACTAGCACTTTGATATTAATAGGAGGTACTAGTAGTAGTTTAGTAGCTACGGGGTATACATTAGCTAATAGTCGTAATGTAGCATAGCATATACTCTGCTCGATTAGTGTAACCTTATAAGCAACTAGTCGAACGTTGTAGAGAAGGTAGAGGATGCGCTTAGCGACACTAAGTTAAGGGATAGTTAGTTGTAGTAGCATATGGCATTTACAGACTCGACCTTGTTAGAGTAGATTAAGGGCTATAGCGACAAGGTCTTTAATGATACGACCTTCAAGAAGCTACAGGAGAGGCGAAATAGTAGCGCTTTAGGAGAGTCGTTAGTAGTAAAGGTAAGCTAGTAGAACGGAATAGAGGATAAGGGCAAGTAAAAGAGTCATGTATGAGGACTAATACAGGATGTATGGATAGTATGTAGTAGCTATGCATTTGTTACTAGCTATACTAATTAAGGTCTTCAGGCATAAGGCGTAAGTCAGATATAGCAGCTTACTTGAATTTAAGAGGCGTTATAAAAGCTGCGTTTAAGCTATTCATGTGTTTAGTGTTAGCAAATCTACTTGACCTGCGTTATATGTCAGATTTAGTGTTAATAGTAAAAGAGCATAGTACGACAATAACAAGATTTGTAGTATTAACTAAAACTATGACTTGAACGTATATTACATGCAAATTGTTTTGACTTAAGTAGCTTGGCTTACGTGCCCGAGCTACTTGCCGCTAGTATACTACTAGGAGTAAGTTCCTTACTAATAGCACTCTTGCACTCTAAGCTACTCGCGTCCGTAACACGAGTAGCTTAGGAGAGGCCGAGTTTCTTAGGGGTACATACGAGCAGGCCAAGTTAGACGAGTAGGTAAGTAAGCTAAGTAACACAAGTTACTTAGTCTACTTAGGGCCTTGATTTTCGTGACGTAGCATACAACTCCTACTTAGGGCCAAGCTAAGCATCTATGCAAGAAATTATATGCCTAACATGACAATATACTTAAAAACTAGATTAGCCTGACTCTCCGTAGCTAGCCTATCAAGTATCTTCACTATAGTAACATGCTAAGTCGCAGGACAAGCTAGACAGATCTTAGGCTACAATGTAGAGTCTAGATATTACTGTCTATAGTTACAAACTCCTAAACAGACATCTGTAGCGAGGATCTAGCAAGTACGTAGTGTAAGACTAAGTGCTTGTAGAGATTCGTCTAGCGTTAAAAGTAATCTGTTTGATAGGCAGGAGACCCGGACTTAGCCAGGACTACTAACAAGCCTATAGTCTGTTTTTGTGTAGTGTTATATCCGCGAGGCTACTGCTAAAGCCTTTAACATTGTTATAGTAATACGTCTAGCTAACGAGCGCTTGCAAAAGACACAGTAACACTTAAGACGAGTCTGCAACCCTATAGCACAAGTTTCACGTTAGCTTGACAAGTCGTAATGTCTAGAACTTTAGCTAGATCTAAAGACTAAACGATCGTAGCAGTTACACGAATACCTATAGACAGCGACAGACATAATGTCGCCCTGTTTAAAGCCCTAATAAGTATGTCTGTAAGACTAGCTCCTAACCTACTAAGCTTAGTCGATCGCCTAGGACATAAGCCTGCAGGCAGACGACATCTCTATACACTAGAGCAAGCGGCTCTATGCCTCTATACTAGGCTCGCAAAATCCGCAAATACTCGTGCGATAATTAGTGTTTAATCACTAATGACAAGAAGCTCCTCTACTTGCCGTTCCTTATACTAAGTTTAATAGTAACGGCTTAGTTCTTAGGCCCTGAAATCGCTTAGATGAAGAGGAGTAAGGCGTTACGCGTGTAGAACTTGCCTTCTTAACCTTCTTTAATTGTCTGCTAGCAAGACACTTTCTTAACAGGTCATTTCATTAGATACCTTTTATAACAGTCTACAAGGTAGCCTCGTAGACACAAGTTATTAACCTTCGCAGACGCGATTTAAGTGCCAAGTATCGATTATGGTTAAGTGTCTAATACTATGTTAATATCATGTTGTTACTTGTTACATGTAGTGTTTTTAACATGTTATATAATCTTTAACTTTAACTTTGTAAGTTGTTAGTAGTGTTATAACACTACTATAGACCGCTTGTTAATAGATGACTATCTCCTGCTAGTGTTGTATAGTTACCTCATGCTTAGTCAGTAGTATCTGCGACGTTGTCGCTACTAGCTATGCGCTAGCTAGAATATACTAGCTCCGCTAGTTTTCGAGCCTAAGGACTTTACCTTAGACGACTAGCTAGTAGCTAATTACAAGCACAAGGTCAAGTATTAGTAACGTATAGTGTTGTTACTACTTATACTAACAGGCTATAGATGCTACTACAACAAGGTTAAGCGCTTAATAGCCGCATTCGATCTTAGCTCTATTGTCTTCCGCAATTGTATTAAGGCGGCACTAGAGATAGCGATAGTGTTAGTCCTTAGACAAATAGCAAGGCCTAGTCTTGTGTAGAGCGAGTACATTAAGACCTTTAGTAGATCTGCCTTAATACTCTCGATTATCTTTAATGACATGATTAAATATCTAGCGACTCGATTCAAGAAGATCTTAGCTTAGCATCTACGCCTCAGACAATATAATACTATCTAGCGGTTCTTATATGCCTTGTAGAAGCGTAGTTGTCAAGGATACATATAGGGCTTTATTAACAGCTACTTTATAGGCTTTATAAGGCCTAAGAAAGAGTAGCGTTTATATTATAGTAGTCATAACAAGGCTCATAGTTACAAGCTACAGGGTATTATCATACTAGACAGCCTTATATTAAGTGTTGTTAGACCCTTCTATAGTAAGGACAACGACAACATGATGTATTAAGCTTCACGCATGCTATAACATATTAGACGTATAATGAACTAACGCTACCGAGATAGTAGTAAGTGTAAGTAGCTATACTTGTATAGTAATCTAGCATATAAGAACGGCTTTAGTATCATGGCGCCCTTAAAACACACCTTAGGCTAGCGAGTACTACTACTATGACACAAGGCCTTTAACAGACAGATGTCAAGCTTCCGGATTAGTGTTAAGCACGGCTTTAGCAAGATCTAGCGCAGGTTTACCTTAGGGTTAGGGTTAGGGTTAGGCTTCTAATTTACTAGGACTTTCTTCCTCTGACTCGTCTTGCTGATCCTCCTCCTGCTAAGGGGACTCCGGAACTTCTCGAACTACTTCGAGCGCCTCCTCTTAAGGGAATGAAGTTCTCGGATCTTAGTTCTCTTCGTTATTACTAGAGCAAGACTCGTTAATCTCTTTAAGGCTTACGTCTTCTTATGTAAGGCTTAGTTATACATGCCTAGTTCTCCTTGCTATTATACAGAACTCTCGTTTCGTTAGAGCTCTGCATGTACCGTGCAGTTCTAGTAGAATTAGTAGCAAGCGTTCCTTAGGTAATATCCCTAACTTAGTAAATTCTAGTTTGATTTTGTTTTCATGGTTACGGAGTTCCTTATCTTCTTCGTAGATATTACACTATAGATCTATGCAGAGTGTCTAATCAAGGGCTCTACATAGTGATCTGTTACTTGTATAGGGGGTTCTTCTAGTAACTACCTCTACGTAGGTTCTTAGCGCTTCCTTAGTAGAGCTTGGCTTACTAATCTTTCTGTGGCCTTCTCTACTTGAGTCCTTCTGTTACATCATATTTAACTGTCTACATCGCACCTTATTCTTGTCATGATAGTTCCTTGCTATGTAGCCTTCTCTGCTATAGGCATAGTAAGTTAGTTTTCCTGATCCTTAGGGTAAACTCTTTCCCTGTCTTCCTTTTTCTTTAGACCGACCCTTCTAGATAGCGTTAAACTACTAGTCTATTACATTAGGATCACGCTGTTGTTTCTAATAGAATAGTCGAGACTATCCTCCGCGTGTTTTATCTAGCACAAATCCTGCTTTTCTAGAGATCTTAGAGTTATATTGTCACTCTATTAATCTTTCGTAAAGTTAGTCGTCTAGCTTAATTGCTGCCTTAACTAGTTCTCCGAGGTTGTTAATGCGTCCTCTGTAGCGCATGAGTTCGTCTTTAACATTGTCCTTAAGACCTCGTCAGAACATAACTTAGAGGGCTTCGTCATCCTATTCGGTAATCTATGCGTGCTCCTAGAATTTAGCCGCGTACTTGGCTACTAATGTCTTCTAGGTAATATGCTAAACAACTTAAACTATAGTCGATACTTCGTTCGAGACTCTATAGACAGTCTTCATAGCATTCTTTAAATAGTTCTAGGACTAAAAGATTCTACTTGAATCTTCCTTGTTATCTAAGTAGTTCCTAAGAAAGGGTTTGATCTAGTGCTAGGCTCTTCCTTGCATAAAGGTTGTCGCAAAGAGAGGTTTCTGCGCTTCTCCTACATCGTTAAACTTAAAGTACATGTCTACTTAGGTAAGCTAGACGTCAAACTTATCTTAGTCGCTATAGTAGTAGTCTAGCTTGCTAACCTTAAGGGCGTCTTCCTTAGTGTAGTTAGCAAGTGCGTTAACAGCTAAATAAGAAGTGCTAGATCGTTAGCAAGAGCCTCCTACATCGCTTAGGGCAGGAGTTCCCCTTCCGATTTGCTGTGTAGTGCTTATCCTAAGGGCGTTTAAAGTGTTACTAACCTCGCTATTAACTAAACCTAAAGAGGTATAGTCGAACTACATAGGGCAATTATTCTTTAGAGAGGTAACAGTAAACAGGAACAATGTAATCTAAAGGGAATAAAGGTTAAATTCTAATTAGTAAGATGATAACATAAGTTAAACGCATTTAAGCTATAAGGGCATCTTAGTGTTCCTAAATACATAAGAGACATTAGTGTATAACAGAGCACGTCTCTATTAGACTCTGTTAGAAGCTATGCTCTAATAGAGACAGTCTCTATTACTAAGCTATAGTCTCTGTCTTAGCTTCTCTAGAAGCTTCTAAAACAGAGACACATTATATGACTCAGATCATGTGACTTAGAGTATGTGACTTATAGTGTAACTTATAACTCTGCTGTTATAGCTATTACGGTATTCTATAACACCGTTCCGTAACACGCGTTAGTCATAAGTTTAGGGTACTCTTAACATATTAGTTTTCTCTGCTAGACTATAAAGCGGGAGAGAGAAAGCAGAATTAATATAGATATATATGCTATATGATATTAAAAATATCTCGTAGTATGACAGAGTAATCTAACCTTTTAGTTAGTACAAGATAGTACTACTTTCTGCTTATTGCAGAGGTAGCGCTAGTTATAACCCCTAACGCCTCTTAATTAGGAAAGCATGTCTAAGCCTAACTCTGCAGGGATACTATAGGGTTAGGAAACCCCTACAGGGATACTACAGGCTAAGTGACATAGGAGTATCCTACATTAGGTATTAATCCTACTTAGATAACATATAAGCTAATGTATGTACGAAGGACCCCCTTACTATGTAGTAGGGTTGTTACATGCTAAGGGTAGGCATTAGAACCCATGCGGCTCCTATAGCCCCCTAGTATTAACCGTATTAGATACCTATTACAAGTTTAAGATCTTTAGTATTAGTATCTACGCTACTACTAAGGTCTAGTCTTATAACATCATGTAGATCTATGTAGGTATCATTAGACAGACTAAGATAAGTATCCTTACATAATACGTAGTAACTATATAAGAGCACTTAATTATGCCTTAAATACTATATAGTAACAGGGGTCTTTAGATGCTTGATATTACTAATGCACATTTCTAGCTATTATAGGAAGCTTGTAGCAATGTTAGAGAGGCTTACATAGCAGACATAGCGTAGATTACAGATAGACTACTAGTAGGAAGGGTAGCTACAGAGGTAGCTATAGTAGCTACAGAGTACGTAGAGCCTATTATACTCTTTTACAAGTATAAAGACAATAAAGGCAACGACTTATAAGACAAGTACCTATAAAGACTAGACCTTTAGCACTGTTAGCAGGCCAAATAGCTTGTTTTTAGTCCCTAGCTACTACTAGGTAAGTAGCTGATTAATTACTATGCATATAGTACTAGTAAGATGAATTAACGCATTAAATAGTAGTAGGGACACCTTACTAAAACGAAGCTTAATCACTAGCGTGATTATTTTTAATTGCTACAAGATTACAGGTAACATAGTAAGGGGTTACTCTCTAATAAGATTGCCTTCTTAGTAATCTATATGCCTATTCTACAGATAGTAGCAACGGAGTTTGTTATTTTGTAGAAGAATTACTATATTTGTAGCTAGCTATGCTAGCTATACTACGTACCTAGTATCCCTAAAAGACTATACGGCTATCTAGAGCTCTATAAGACTATGCCTAGCTAACAAAGCAGTATGCAGATTAATCCTAATAGCCCTTATTTATTAGCTATTAAGTAATACCTCTACGACTTAGGATTTAGTAAATCTAATTACAGTGTACTTATAGAGCTATTTGCTCTATCACAGAGCTCTAAGAGCTCCTACTAGCGCTAATTGTGCAGTTAGCCTTAACAAGGGCACAAGCTAATTATTTGCAGACCTAGACAAATACCTTCTAGCTAAGATACTATAGTAGTATGCTAAGAGCTTATAGCAAGTTAATATTAATATCACTACTATTACTAGTAACGCTACCAAGCTAGTAACAGGCTAAAGGCTCTACATAGCTGCCTACTAATTAGGTAGGCGATAGCGTAGTAGGTTATGCGGGGAACTAAGGGGCGCGGGTTGCTATACCTCCGTAATACCGCAAAGGCCTATCTAGATGCTAGTAATACTATACTAACGTTAGCAGAGTCTAAGAAGCATCTTGTAGTAGCTTAATTTAGAGCTTACTACCCTAACTAACAGGTGTTAGAGGCCTTAGATGTACTAGTAATGCTATAGTAGGATTATCTAAGCGATTTATTAGACGGCTCTAATCTAATAGGATAGTGTCACATGAGACTGTTATAAGGGTACTTCTTCTATATCTGTCTGATTAATATAAGCTAGCCTATATCTGCTATTTTATCGATCTGTTCCCCTACCTTTTCCCTCGTAACTATTAACTTGCTATAGCTAATCTAGTATACATGGAGCGAATCTAAGCTTAGATAGTACTATGTCCGACCCTAGGAGGGCATAAGCACTACTAACAGCGCTAGCAGTAGTAGCTACAGCGTAGCGCCTAGCCGCTACACACCTATATGGCACTAGGGAAACTCTAGCAGCTAGTTAGTTAGTAGAGCTATAATTAATAAGCATATATAGTAAGAAGACTATTAACTAGGCACAAGATAAGGTTACGTTGCTTCGTTAGATCCATGCGTTCTTTTACGCCTTGTTAATATGGTTAATACTAGGGGGCTATTAGAGCCGCATAGGTTCTAATGCCTGCCCTTAGCATGTAGTGACCCTGCTACACATAGCAAGGGGGTCCTTTGTATATACGTTAGCTTGTATGTCGTCTAAGTAGGATCAATAGTTGACGTAGGATGCCCCTATGTCGCTAACTCTATAATACCTCTACGGGGATAGGCTCGGACATGCTTTCCCTAATTAAGGGGCGTCAGGGGTTATAAGCACCCTTAGCGCTACCTCTGCGATAAGCAGAAAGCAGCGCTGTCTTGTACCTATTAAAAGGTCGGATTACTCTGTCATACTACGAGATATTTTCATATTATATAGCATATACATCTATATTAGTTCTGCTTTCTCCTCCCTGCTTTACAGTCTAGTAGAGAATACTACAATATGTCTAGAGCACTACAAACTCGTAACTAACGCGTAGCAAGCGCTATCCTAAGCACCTATGATAGCGAAGCTAGCCTAAGTAACTAGCCTGTAGGAGTGCCCCCTGCGAGCGACCTGCGAGCGATACTACGTTAAACGACAGGTCTGCTAGAGGTTAATTACATAGTAGACAAGGTAATAGATCTCCTGCATAGGGACTACAGCTAACCCTAACTATTTACCTAGCCCTTGTAGCTATAATTGTTAACTAGGTTGCAAACTACCTTGAAAACTAGAGCTAGAGCCGTACTCCTTCTAGTAGCGACAACGGCGAGGACGACGAAGATGTCGCCATAAGTAGTACTAATGAACTAGCAGACGAAGAAATCTAGCGAGATTTTATACTAGGGACCTACGAAGACAACATACTAGTAGGCGTAGACTCTCCGCATGTGCCTGCGAATCTAGTGCCTAAATTCGAGGCCATAGTAGGCTAACTAGGAGGCAGTTATAACGCACGTAACCTAAAGCCGTTTAAGGGAGACACCTTGAAAAAGGCTCGAACTTTCTTGCAGGCATGTAAGGTAGTTTTTGTGCTTAACCTATGCGGATATTCTATAGAGGGCAAACAGGTTGCCTTTAGTGTAATGTAGCTCAAAGAGAATAAGGAACCTCGTAACAACTAGCATAAGCGGTATAACCTTATGCAGTTCTATAACAGAACATATACATAGGCGGACTTTCGCTAGTTCTGTGTTAACTAGATTAAGGATCTAGGGAACTGCGCCCTTACTATGTCTGTTAAGTATAAGAAGGCTAGGCAAGGGAAGGGACAAACTACCTCTAGCTTCGCTACCTATCTTGCTACTCTTAAGGGACAGATGCTACCCTATACTAAGACGTAACGCGTGCGGTACCTACTCGTCAAGCTTGACGATAATCTTCAGAACATAATCATGATGTTTCATGAACTTCCGATAACTTAGTAAGACCTTGTGTCCCTTATAACATGTATAGAGATTACCTTGAAGCGAAATAGAAAATTTAGCGGCAAGGACAATAAGCGTCTAAGCCCTGAAGACCTACTAAAGGGCCGCTACTACAAGCGCCCTAAGGGTCATGTCTAACGCAGTAGTTTATTCTAGAGGAGTAAGCCCTCTAAGCCTAAAGACAGTAGCGAGAGGCCTCTAAGTAGCTACTACATCTGTAGAGCAAAGGACTACTAGGCAGCTTGCTGTCCTAAACGAAGTAATAGGAAGAAGGTAAGCAAGGTGTCTAAAACCTCCCTAGAGGGGAGGCGAAAGAGGGACAAGCCTAAGACGACCGAATAGCTACTACGGGTATCTAAGCTGTCTGTTACTAATAGTGTAGACTCGTGGCCTGCCTAGCGCCTGTCTAGTACGGTCCGAGTTAATAGCTTGCTTAAGCTAGTAGACTATATGTTAGATAACCTTGCGGAGGTTAACATAATACCCTAGTAGGTAATTCTAGAGCTTAGTTTAAAGCTAATCCTAGGAGCCCTGCTGCCTACTATGAAGTCCTTTTAGGGCGAAGGCGTAGCGGCTTAAGGCGCATATAACGTGCGCCTTTAACTCGCGGACTCCTTAGGAGAAGTGCGTAAGACTAACGAAGTCTTCTACGCTAAAGACATTCCTAATAAGGAGCTCCTACTTAGCCGCCCTTAGCGCTACAAGCAGGGAGTCGTTGTTAATAGAGCTACTAACAATTAGTTCTATAGCTCTATAGGCGAAGTTCCTATAGTAAGGATACGTGACGCACACAGCTTCTACAAGGACATGAAGAAGGTCTAATGTATGTATGCGGTCCGCATACAGAATGTTAAGGAAGACGTTACCCTTCTGCCTAAGTTAGAGGAATACGCCGATATTTTCGACGTAGAGGCTACGGCTTATGCCTAGGCCCTAGACGCGGAGCATGCGATTAACCTCAAGGAACGTTACTATCCTCTATATTAACCTCTATATCCTATGTTAGAATCTTAGCTCAAAACACTTCGAGACTACCTCTACAAGGCCTAAAAGAACACGTGGATCCGACGAAGCGACAGCGAGGCTAGAGCGCTAGTCATGTTAGTCCTAAAGAAGGATATCACGCTCCGCCTATACGTTAACTATAGGGGCCTTAACGTAGTAACTTAGAAGAACTGCCTCATTAGCGAGACGCTCGACTACCTTAGTCGCGCTACTATCTTCTTGTCTATCGACTTGAAGGATGCCTACTACTAGATACTAATCCGAAAGGGTAACGAGTAGAAGACTACATTCCGAACATAGTATAGACACTTCGAGTATACAGTAATGCCATTTAGCTTAACTAACGTACTAGTGACATTCTAAGCGTACATTAACTAGGCCCTGTCCGGCCTCGTTAATACCTGCTACGTAGTATATTTAGACGATATACTAGTCTATTCTGACTTAAAGGAGGAGCATATTTGGCATCTAAGGATAGTACTCGAATAGCTCTACAAGTTCGCTCTGTATATAAACCTAAAGAAGTGCTTATTCCTAATAGATAGGATTAAGTTTCTTGGATACATCGTTTCTACAGAAGGAGTCATCATGGATAACTAAAGGGTGTCTGTAATTACAGAGTAGCTATAGCTAACTACCCTCTAAGAAGTATAGGTGTTCCTAGGATTTACTAACTTCTACTACAGATTCATATAATCCTATTCGAAGATCGTGGCTCCCCTCACGGCCCTTGCAAAGGGCGCAATTTAAGGAAAGAAGCTAGGGATAGTGCCTTAGGAGGAGGCTTAGAGCAAGGCTTTCTCTGAACTTAAGGCAGCCTTTTAAACTACACCTATACTTCGGCACTTTGACCCTACTACGAAGATCTAAATAGAGTCCGATGCTTTAAAATTCGTAATAGCCGCGATTATATTACAGCTCTAGTTGCACTAAGGTAGTACATAATAGTACCTGATTGCCTTCTAGTTACGGAAGATGCAGGGCGCTAAGCTTAACTACGAGACTTACGACTAAGAGCTTTTAGCTATTATTAACAGCTTCAAGGAGTACTAACACTACCTCGAAGGCGTAGCGTACCCTATTAAGGTGCTTACTAACCATAATAATCTCTGCGGCTTCATAGGCGTGAAGCAGCTAAGTAGTCGGCAAGTAAGGTAGGCGACTTTCCTCGCTAGCTTTAACTTCGTTATCTAGCATCGTTCTAGAAAGACAAATCTAGCTAACGGTCCTTTGCGACGACTAGACTACGACACTAGGGAGTAGGGTGACTAATAGCTTCTCCCTACGCTATAAACGAAGCTTGTAGTTTAGGGTAGCGATCTGTCGTTAGCTCCTCTTGTAGGTTAACTGCAGGTCTAATAGGGCCTCGTAGCCTCTACTAGCGACAAACCCTCTCATCTAGCGGTAATAGTAACCATGTCTAGCTTGATCTATGCGGTAGTTAACTAGCTTACATGTAGTAAGCATACAATGTCTAAAGAACCCTTCGAAGTAGTCTCGAGACTTATTTAGTAGTTACAAGAGCAAGAACCGGAGTTAATTAATGAGAGTGTAGCTCTCCAGGATACCGTAGGCAGTCCGAAGTACTAGACTAAGTCTAGCGACTTGTAGTACTTTAATAATAGGCTCTATGTACCTGCTAACTACGTACTCTGTTTGTAGCTCCTCTATATTTATCATGATAATGAAGTTGCGAGTCATTTTAGCGTAGAGAAGATAAACGCGCTTCTCGGACGTAAGTACTAGTAGCTAACACTAGAACAGGATGTTTCTGACTATGTCAAATCCTGCTAGACATGCTAGATTAGCAAATCTCGGCGCTATTACCCCTATAGCGATACGTAGGCGCTCCTACTACTAGAGAGACTATAGCAAGACTTGACTATAGATTTCATTACTAATTTGCTACTAGCAAAGTAGAGAGGCGATGTAGTTAATGCTGTCCTTATAGTAGTCGACTAATACTCGAAGATAAATGTCTTCATCCTATATACAAAAAAGTGCATAAGTAGCAAGCTTACGCGACTACTTTGCGACGAAGTTATATAGCGCTTTAGTGTCCCCTAAAGTATCCTATTAGATCGAGGCTCTGTCTTTACTAGTAAATACTAGCAAGAATTTGTGTTTAAGACACGTGTTAAGTACTACCTAAGTATAGCATTCTATCTACAGACAAATAGTTAGACTAAATGTATGAACTAGACTCTTAAGTAGTACCTTTAGTGCTACTACACTAAGAACTAGGATGCCTAGGCTAACGCAATTCCTATAGCGGATTTTGCAGTTAATAATAGCGTGTATACTACTATACGTATGTCGCTATTTTAGATTCTTTATAGCTTTGATCTAGAAATATACCTAGAACCGCCTAAGGACGAGTCTTCTAAGGAGAGGGTGCTAGCTACTGCGGAATTAGCGTGGCGTATGCGCAAGGTACATTTAGTGCTAATAGAATACTAGAAAAAGGCCTCAGAATCCTAGATTAAACATAATAACGCCTTTGCTAAACCGATGTAGTATGTAGTTAGTACGAAGGTGTTACTGTTAACGAAGAATCTTAAGCTAAAACTTCTAAGTAAGAAGATAACGCTAAGGTTTGTCAGACCCTTCTAGATACGTGACGTAATAGGCTCGCAGGCATACTAGCTATCGTTACTATCGTCATATTGTGTACACGATGTCTTCTACGTGTCTCTACTTAAACTATGGGTATAGCGTGAGGGTAAAGAGCCTGCGGACCTGATGCTAGTAGCAGAAGAGAACGAAGAGTAGGAAGTCGAGAGTATAAAGGATAGTATGTAGTGTAAAGGTATAACGTACTAACTAGTAAAGTAGAAAGGATACCTACCTAAGTATACATAATAGGTTCTAGCTAAAGACTATAAGAACGCTCTAGAAGCTATTTGTGAATTCGAAGAGTAGAGGAGGTATAAGCAGGGCTTAAGAAGGTCGATTTGTAGGAAGATAAGAGTTTTAGAGCAGAATTCTTAACACATGTATATATCGCATAACACGCGAAGTAATAACAAGAAGCAAACGCCCTACTTATACATCATTGATGCCTAAAGGCACACCTAGAAAAAACCCAAGGAGAACAAGAGACATGCTTAGATTAGCTTCAGAGCTAATGCTTAGCGACTACTAGTTAAGGGCTTCCTAACTAAACCCGAAGCAGAAGAGTCTTTCTTGTTATAGTCCGCTAGGGACTACCTACCTGTACGGGGTCTACTAAATACCCTAAAGCGACTATAAGTAACAGGAGTAGTAACGCCACAAAGAGAGGCTAGTATCTTCTTCTTTAGTAGGTTACAAGGGAGCTCGTCTTAAGAGCCTATAGTAGCTAGAGAGCTAGCGACATCCTTACCGCGCCTAGTCATAATAACTACCTTATCCTTAGCATTAGAAGGCGAAGAGACTTAGGCGCGCTTATAGCTGTCGCGCTCGGCCCTTAAGATTATCTTGCGCTTCTTGACATAAGTGTAGACTATATCATTAGACTCGATGTCTCCCTTAGGCGCAACTAGTATAGCAGCACTATAGCGCGAAGGGATCACGTTAGGACTAAAGGTATCCTAGATGTCGTCATCCTCCTCATCCTCAAAGATCTGGCCTAGAGGCTTGTGCCTTAGCGTCTTGGCGGACGTAGTGCAAATCGCAAGCAAGGAAGGTTCGGCTTTTTTGTCGCTAACCTCAATTTTAGCCCTAGCCTTCTTCTTCTTCTTAGATAGTAGCGTCGAGGCGGCGTAAGTAGTAGCGCTACAATGTGTTAGCTATACGTACGCGACAGGATTTAAGTAAGTAACTTACAGCTTAGTCCTTTAGACTAGCTTAGAGGCAGGCTGCCTCTTAGTACGGCGCTAGGGCGTAGCCTTAGCGGCAGGAACGGTAAATTGCTTGATAACCTTCTTATAGATTATCCGCGTCTTAAAGTTGTCGTTAATAGAGGCAAGGGCCCCGAGTTACTAACGCTAGCAGCTAGTCGGATATTTCTTAACGCTAACGTTAGCCTAGTAGAAGAAATGAGCATTTATACTTAGAGGGTACTCGCACTATATGCGTACTATAGCGAAGGTCTTAACCCTAATAGTTAGCACCTTCAAGATCTTCTAGACTAAGTCTGTAATTAGACCTAGATAAACGTTTTCGCCTGTTAGTAGAGAGTCGAAGCGAACACTGCTATGAGAATAGTTAGCAGTTACAGTAAAGCACGAGAGGGCGCTAAGCAGGTAGGCGAGTACCTCGCGGTACTTAGCCTGTAGCCTGTTTATAGTCAGAGTACCTTTAGTAACCCCCTTGTTACGCGTACTCTAGAAGTCATTAATGTTACGGCAGAGCTAGTTGTACTTGCTATACACCTCTTTAGGGAGGTCTTAGCATTTTTGATACTTGCTATTATAGTTAACATAATTGTAGTAGATACTGCCCTTATTAAATCCGCTAATGTAGATCTTGGCTACACTTCGGTTAGTATAAGCCACGCATACCTCGCGGGTAGGGGATGCCTTACTAACACGCAGAGGAGAGATGTGTGTAGCTTAGCTGCTAAGGTTGTCGAGGCATTGTCAACATAAGCGACAATTATAGGCAGAGCGAGTAGCGTTAAACTTAGTCTATAGCATATAAGCTATTATTGCTAAGATGAGTTAATTGATCTTAATTAATTGATTAAAGAAGAAGAAGCTCTAGTTTAGACCCGCAGACATAGTAAGGCGCAGGCTAAGCGAAGTAAGAGTAGAGGTCAATGTTAGTGTTTTAGAACAGGAAGTTTAGGAAAACGACGAGGTTTTTATACCCGCTAGCTAGCCCCCCTGTTGCCTACCGCAACCGTTAAGCTAGTAACTCGAACTACATACGCAGAGTACCTACCTTTAGTTAACTTATAAGGGGACTAAATGATGTAAGAACAGATAACGCGGCTGTTACGCATATAGGCTAACTATACTTATGCTAGTCTACTAGCATGAAATGTAACAAGGCCCGTACTAGGAGCGCGCTCCTACTGTTTTAAGTAGCGCGCGTAGAGCGTCCGCGTATATTCCTACTACCCTAAGGTTCTATAACATGTTCTTTATAGTCATGACTAAATAGGGACAGCTAAGCTACTTGGCAAAGCTAGCGCGTATGCTTGCCCTACAAATTTAAAGATTAATTGAAGTACGTACTCGTAGTTTCCTAATATCTCGATCTGCATGTAAAGCGAAGGTGTCGCGAAGCCGCCTAACATGTAACAGATTAAAAACCCGCCTAAGTTAGCAACCTCCGCCCTGTACTTACTACGAAGGCGTTAAGGCATGCGCATGACATATGTTAAGTAGGCTATCTACCTATTTACTCTTGCGTAGTGTAAGCGTACTATATCCTATACTCTATATGTTCCGCATATGTTACTTAGTAAGGCTAGGGACATCCTCATAGGAGGAGGGGCAGTGATACGGTTAATACTAGGGGGCTATTAGAACCGCATAGGTTCTAATGCCTACCCTTAGCATGTAGTGACCCTGCTACACATAGCAAGGGAGTCCTTCGTACATATGTTAGCTTGTATGTCATCTAAGTAGGATTAATGCTTGACGTGGGATGCCCCTATGTCGCTAACCCTACGATACCCCTACAGGGGCTTCCTGACCCTACGGTACCCCTGCGGGGTTAGGCTCAGACATGCTTTCCCTAATTGAGGGGCATTAGGGGTTATAAGCACCTTTAGCACTACCTCTGTAATAAGCAGAAAGCAGCGCTATCTTGTACCTATTAATAGGTCGGATTACTCTGTCATACTACGAGACATTTTCATATTATATAGCATATACATCTATATTACTTACTAAGTAACGCATAAGATACGTATAAGGTATAAGATATAGCATACTTTATAACTCGCGTGAGATTAAACAGGTAGATAGCCTATATAATCATATAATAGATAGTACTCTTTACATCTTTACATCAAATTTAGGATAGAGGTTACAGCCTATAATTATAGTGAAAAGGTTAAATATAGGGCTAATCTTTAGGATATACTAATAAAGGCCTATGTACATATTAGGCAGGCTTATAATACCTTCGGTTTACATGTAGATTAAGATATTAGGAAACTACAAGTATGTACCTTAGTTAATCATTAAAATTATATGGCAAGCGTATATACTCTAGCCTTAATAAATAGCTTAGCTATCCCTATTTAGTCGTAACTATGTAGAACATGTTATAGAACCTTAGGATTAGTATAAATATATATAAATACTCTATGTATACTACTTAAAATAGAAGGAGTATACTCCTAATATAAGCCTTGTTATGTTTTCATGCTAGTCTACTAGTATAGGTATAATTAGCATATATACGTACTAGCTACGTCATCTATTCTTATATTATTTAAACCCCTTATAACTTATTAAAAGGCAGGAGCCTTACGCTTGTAGTTTAGGTTACTAGCTTAGTAGTTATAGTTAGTACTAGGGTATAGCTAGAGGGTTATATACATACCTTTACTTTTCTAAACAGCATATCCTAAATACTAACATTAACTAAGCTTCCCCTTTACTCTGCCTTTGTTTTGCTATGTCTACTTGTCTACCCTAGAGCTCTCATCTTTTAATCAATTAACTGATCGAGACTAATTAATTAGATGCCTAGTAATAATAGTCCTTAAGACTAAGTTTAATGCTACTTACTCCTACTATAATTATCGTTCATACTAAGAATACCTTAATAACTTTAGTAGCTAGGCTACACATATTTGCTCCCTATGCATTAGTAAGGCGTCCTCTACTACTAAGGTATACGTATCCTGTACTAAGTAGAGTATAGCTAATATCTTTGTTAGCAGGTTTAACAAAAGTAATATCTACTATAACTATAAGAATTATAATAGCAAGCATTAAATGCTAGGATCTCCCTAAGGAAGTCCCTAGCAAGTATAATTAGCTCCGCTATAGCATCAATGAATACTAGAACTTACGTAACAAGGGTATTAGTAATAGGTCTCTAACTATAAACTAAATATAGGTTAAGTATTCTAAGGCACTTACCTACCTACTTAGTATCCTCTTATGCTTTACTATAACTATTAATTACTTTTATAGCGGTATTTGCTTTGACCTAAGTCTAGAAGATTTTAAGAGCATTAAATATTACGGTTAAGACTTTCGTAACAGTATAGATTAAGTTTACCTACCTTCTCAAAATATTTGCTTCTCTATAAATAATTAAGAAGAGTTATATCCTAAAAGGTAGCTATCTTATTCTTTCATCTAGTAAAGCCTTACGGGAACTACGTAATTAAGAATATCGCTTAAAAGTAGTAAGGGCTAGAACATTAAGAATCTATCTAAGACATCTTTAGAAGATAGAGCCTAAGAAAGTATATAGCTAGGCATTAGCCTTAGAATACCAAGTCTTTATAACTAAGCCCTATAGAGCGTACCTATTAAATACTAAGCGACTAAGTATAACGTACATTATATGCATGCCTAGTATAATAGACGCTCCTGTCTATAATAGATTAGGATAAGTAGATAGTTAATAGCATAAAAGCTATCATGAAGCATGTAATTATATTATAGTCTACCCTATAGCCTAGTCTATAATCCTAAAGTAGACAGGATAGCAAGTTATGTAATTTTAGCCTATTATGTTTTACTTAGATTTATACCTCTTATATAGCCTATCTCTCCTTACTACTAAACCTCCTCTCTATCCCTAAGCCTACTACCTATACCTAAATTACCTCTAGAGTACTAGATTATCTAATACCTTCTCTGCTATGCTTAAAAAGTCAAGTAAAGCTACTATGCTCTCTGCTGCTTTAATTGACTCTCTCTTTAGATCCTCTAAATTATCTTCTATCCTAGGGCTATAAGCCTATAATAGGTTATTTATAGCTTCAAGGGTAGTATTAATACAAGCGCCCTAGTAAAAGCAAAATCCTAAGTTAATCCTATAGAAGAGGGAGGAGGGCTTAATAGCTTACTAAGGTACTAGGCTATAGGCCCTAGCGCTAGCAAGTATGGCGTTCTTACTACTAATAGTAAGGTAGGGACTATAGACAGGTATAAGTATATGTTAATCTTTTTAAGACTTGAAGATAATAGAGAGCCCTACTATTCCTTTTCACCTTGCTATTAGTTAAGGATAGAGATAGCTAGTAGTATATAACAGGAATCTAAGATAGAATAAAAGTTATAATACTATTAAAAATAACTACTATAGGATAACTAATACTATAGAATCTTGTCTTTATTCTCGTATGTAGCGCTCTAGATAGGTAGTTATAAGAGGTAGTCCTAGGCTATTTGAAGGTCTAGAACAGGCATTAAGAGATTTTTAATACAAGTACTAAACCTAGGATCATGTTAGGGTTACTTTTAAGATACCCTAAGATCTTAGATATAGTGCCTATAGCATTAAAATTTAATCCTATCTTAACTAGCATCTTTGTGTTTATCTATTAATAACATGACAAGAAATTAGTAATAACATGCTATTTAGTATCTTACATATAAAGTAATGATTACTAAAGCTATTACTAACAAGGAGAGTTATCTATATATCCTATAAAAAGACCTAGAGGACAAATATAGCATTCTATCTTCTATACTTAATAATCGATTTAAGTACTAGTAAAAAGAAAGTTCTATAAGCTACTACGTAGCCTTATAAGGACTCCTTATAGGTAGTCATTAAGAGAGCTATTTAGTTAGTAGATTATAATTTTAGTTTTCTACTTACTAAGAATAGCGTAGAGTGTTTAGCATACTATCTACTTAGGAAGCGTAACATAGAGCACATATAGCCTAGTAAGATATAGTATTATCGATTTAGTATACACTATCCTTAACTAATAAGACAAGCTCTTATAATCTACCTCTTAACAAGCTACTTACAACGAATCTAAATTAGTAATACCTAGCCAGAGAACTAGCATAAGTATATAGTACGTTATAGGGTTAAGCCTAAGGATTAACATGATATAGACAAGCTTAGCTTCTAACATAGTAAGTATAGGGAGTAAGAGTATATTATATAAGGGAGGTATAACCTTAAGTAGATATTAGCAAAGGCGGATATATAACAGGTTTTAAGTATATCCTAGGAGCTAGTATAAGCACATGATACACTATAACCTATAATAGTAAGATCATAAAGGCCTTACATTATAATAAAAGTAGTAAGAACTACCCTTTCTAGTTTTAGAATACCTTTAATAGCTAGACTAATTTGACTATCTACTTCTAGTAGATAAAGTAATGCTTTAAGCTAGAGATAGATCCTTAATATAGTAGCGAGTAGCAGGTATTACTCTTAAATAATATAGCTTATATGTAATTTAACATACTAGGCTAGATATTAGACTAGAAAATTCTTGCTTTTAAGCTACTATTAAATACTACATATCTAAGGTAACCTCTTATAGTGTTTAGTCATTCATGTTACTACATTATAAGACATGCCTACTAAACTATTCAGAACATACTACATAAAGTAATAAAAAGAGACTAGTGTTACTAATAGTATAGTAGCTATAGAGTAGAGGCTATAGTTAGTATTAATTGTAGTTGAATATAACAAGAGATAGAGCCTGTACCCTTCTATTCTACTACTAATGTATCTTGCTAGTAGAGTAGAGATAATGCCATTATATAGATAGTTAATAGTATATAATCTAAGGAGTACAGAGTATACTAATATTACGTTCTAAGTACTTATAGGAGACTTAGTAATATAGTACGCGACTAGTAATTAATACGTAGGTATGTAGTAGCGTATAGAGCCTCTATCCCTAATAATAGGGTAAGGTCTGAAAAACTAATCACTGCCTTTCTTCAATTCTCCTGCGAAGCGCATAAGATACGCCTACGTGCGTCACATGCGGCTTAGCTTGTTAGCATGACCGAATAAGCCTATAGCTCGGCTGTCTATTATCATTTGCCCCCTTCTCCTATAAGGGTCGTCTTGACACTCGGAGAGCTTCCTTCCTATGCTAAGCAAGATTAGGTCCCCTACGGTTTACTCTGTAAGCAGGTAGCCTCCTTCTAAACCCCCTTCCTCGCAGAGGTAGGTTGTAAATCATGCCAGAGTCATGACTTAGGTAACATGACTCTTTGTCGCTACGTGAAGCGTGCTACGAACACGCTCGTTAGTTCTAATTAGTTCTAGCGCTAGTTGCTTGTAGTAACAGGGAGTTTATAGCTACAAGAAGCTTCTATAGCGTAAACAGCATGTAGGTATAAAGTCCGCTATTCACATGCAGTAATCCTGACTTTCTTTATTACATTAACCTTTTAACATGCCTCCTAAAGGTTCTAAGATTGCCGCTAGTACTACGCTAGCTATTCCTAAGAGGTTAACAGGCGCCTAGCCTGCTTAATTTACGCCCTCCTCCTGCTACAGTTATAGTAAGGAGCTACTTGTTAATGACTACGAGTGCTACACGTAGTACATCGGCCTTCCTAGTACGTGCCGCTTGCTTTGAACATACGTAGGGCGCTGTTAACTTGATTTTAGAGTACAGGTAATGCAACACATGCTTCAAGTTAGGACAGCAGAAGCATTACAAGTAGTATGCCTCTTTGTCTGCCTGAGGCTTACACTTCTCCTACTTGTCGTAACTACTAACTATGCTTGTAGCTATAGTAAGAGCAACTACGTGTGTACCCCTATAGACTAGGCTATAGCGGCTAAATATAATGTTATGCTCTACGCCTACGCTAAGGCCAAGCGTGTTAGGCGCGATCCTGATACTACTGACGAGGATTACGCCGTAGCCTAGTAGGCCTTCCTAGACGCTGCTACGAACTAGCGCCCGCTACTTAAGGTATGTTTTCCGCCTGCTTGTCATATACCTTAGGCATAGGTTTTAGGTACTAACTATCTATAGAGGCTATAGCGTAACCGCGACTCTATGCCTAAGCGATTCCCTGCTATTATAGCTAAGGCCAAGCGTACTGCTAGCGCCGCTACTAAGCAGAACACGTAGGCCTTAGTAGGCCTCTTTAAGCTTAGCCGCGCTATAAGTCCCCTAGCCTGTTATCTACTCGTTACATGCTAACCTACTAATAGTTCCTAGATGCCCGCGTGCCCTACGCGGATCTTACTCGCACCGACGCCGCTATAAGTAGGCTCTAGGCCCGCCTTAATGACAAGATAGAGGTAAGCATATCCCGCAAATACTCCCTGTCTAATTGTTGTCTGCTAACCCCTTGCTAGGAGCGTAAGGGCCTTATAGACCTCCTAGGTCGTCGCCCTAATAATGATGAAGACATAGAGGCAGAGGAGGATGCGAACATAGCAGTAGGGGATAATGCGGAGATAGTAGTAGAGGATAATAAGTAGCCCTAATTCAGGTACTCTTAGGGGGTAGGCAGCTCTAGCTGCAAGCATGCTTAGCTTTTGCGCCTCGCCTAGGGCTAAAATATAGGTAGCCTATAATGCTGTTTCCCCTAGGCTTACTTTCCCCTTTGTCCCCTGCCTGATCTCTTCTTGCCTCTCTCCTACGCTAGGTATGCTTCGATTAGGTCCTTCGCGCCCTTGTAGTTAGCTTCATTAACCTAGATGTTATAATCCTCAGGCTAATCCTTCTACTACACTAGGTATTAGCGTATACCGCCATGTACCCTTGTACCCCTAATAGCCTTAACCTCATACTCGCTACCCTCTTTAGCGAGAGGCATAGGATAGGCAGGCTCTTCGTCCGCTCGGCCCTTCTAAGGCTTAAGCAGCGAGACATCGAAAACATTATAGATCTAGTACTAGGAAGGCAGTACTAGGCGATAAGCCTGATTGCCTATTACGTCTAGCACGAGAAATAGTCTGACAAATCAGGCTGCTATCTTCCTCTTTAGCACTAGTAGTCGCAAGTTCTTAGTCGACAATAGCACTATATCTCCTACAGAGTAAGCTTGGCGCTTATGCTACGCATTATAGTACTCTACCTGCTAGTTTACTATTTGTCGCTAATTTTCTTTAAGCCTTTCAGTTATGTCGCGTAACTAATGCGCGCGCTCTATGGCAGCTAGTACCCTTCCTTTAGCAGACTCGTCCTAATTCGCTAATGTTAGGGAAGGCTAGAATCCTAATACTACCTAGAAAGGCAACATGCTAGTAGTAGTATTGTCGCATGCGTTACTCGTATATTTAGCTTGTAGTAACAACCTAGCGTAGTTACTTTGTTCCTTATTATAGTAATAACAGATGTATTATTCTAGAGTCTAGTTTGCCTACTTAGTCTAGCTGTTAGTTTGCAGATAAAAGGCTATACTAAGCTTATGCTTTAGTTACGCTTCGCATGTAAAGTTACTCTAGTATTAGCTAGTAAAGACACTACTATAATCTAAGGGTACTCCTTCTAGCATGCTAAAACGACATACGACTTTGCGTACTATAAGGTTTGCTAGTTCTATACTAGTACACATCTTGTTAGTTAGGACAAAGATTACTATCTTAGAGAACCTATTAACAATCACTAGGATAGCATCATACACGCTCCTAAAGAGCTTGCTTAGGGGCAGATCTGTAATAAAGTCTATAGTAATCTCTTACTATAGCCTATTAGGTAGGGGTAAGGCATATGCCTCGCTATATCTGTAATAGTACTTACTCTTTATTATCTAGCACGTGTAGTAGGTTCGGACGTATTCGTTAACCTCCTTTGTAATATCTAGCTACTAGTACTTTCGTAATAACAAGGCAAGGGTATAGTCTCTCCTAAAGTGCCTAGCTAACAGGTTATTATAGTACAAGCGTAGTAGTTACGCCTTTAATACTTCATCATTTAGGACCTAAATGCAATCGCTTTTATACTAGATACTATACTTGTACTCCTAGTCCTCGCTAGTGCTTTCAGGTTACTCTAAGGCTAATTATAGCTTGCGAAGTAGGGTCTCTATGTTCTCTAAAACGTCCTTTGCTAGAGACTCTTCCTAGGTTACTACCTTACAAATGAAGGCTAGTAGGGTTGTCATAGGTTAGTACTCTCTAGGTCGGAGCAGGAGCTCTATACTCTTCGCCTGCTATATACATGCAGCCTAGATGTAATTAACAATTAGGTTACTAGCTTGTTCTCTATCCTAGCCCTAGAACGACAGTTTATTTCTTAGGGTTAGGAGGAGCGTGTTTGCTACTAACATAGTTAGTATGTAGTCTACGCAACAAGAAGGCCTATCGGCTAGGTTGTTAGTTCCCTTATTATGCTTAATAGCAAAATCGAACCTCGACAAATACATGGCCTACTAAGCTTAGCGGCCGTTTAGCTGTTTCATACCTATGAATCCATGAATGTTATTATAGTTAGAGACTACGCAAATGGTCTGTAGCGCGCCTTCAAGATAGTAGCGCCATGTCTTAAAGCATTCCATGATTGCTAATAGCTCTTAGTTATAGGTCTCGTAGTTCTACTCCGCTAGGGTAAACTTCTAAGAGTAGAATGCGATAGGGTGCTAGCGAGCAGTGTCTTCGCCCGCGACAAGCTAGGAGAGAATGCTACCTAAGGCGAATCTAAAGGCGTCCGTTTCCATCTTAATTAGAAGTTTAGGATCATAATGCTAGAGGATTAGAGTACTAGTAAAGGCTACTATAAGCATGCGGAAAGTAGCCTCTTTAGCCTCTCCCTACAGGAACGGGATACCCTTTCCCTTGGCTATAGTAGTAAGTAGCGCGGCTATTTTAGAATAGTTCTTAATGAACCTCCGGTAGAAGTTAGCGAAGCTAAGAAAGCTCTAAACTTCCTTTAGAGTCTTAGGTACAGGCTACTCCTTTACTACGCTAAGCTTGCTCTTATCTATTAACACACCTGAGCTGTTAATGACGAAGCCTAGGAACTCTAGCTAGTAAGTATAGAACTCGCACTTCTTTCGGCTAGCGTATAGAGCGTATTTTTGCAGCCGTTCTAATACTAGGTATAGGTGCCGAGTATGTTCCTCGCGTGAGTCGCTATAGATTAGGATGGCGTCTAAATATACTACGTAACAAACATCTACGAGGCTAGCAAGGGCTCGATTAATGTATGCTTAAAAGGTTGCCAGAGCGTTAGTTAACCTAAAAGGCATTACTAGATACTTAAAGTGACTATAGTACGTGCAAAACGCAGTCTTCTAGCAGTTATCTTCCTTGATTAGGATCCTATAGTATGCATGCTTTAAGTCTAACTTAGAGAACCATGCTACATGCCTGAGGCGCGTAAGAGTCTCATCGATAAGCGGCAAGGGGCATTAATCCTTGACTGAAATCTCGTTTAGCCTATAGTAATCTACATATAGTCGCATAGTCCTATCCTTCTTTAGTACGAACAGGATAGGAGCACCTACCTCGCTAGTGCTACGCCAGATCTAACTATTCTAGAGGGCCTGATCGAGATATTCCTAAAGTAGTTTTAGCCCTACTCCTAATAGATTATATAAAGGGCAAAAAGGTAGCTTCTTACTATCTTGTAACATGATAGCATGCTCTACGCCGTTAACGCGCCTAAGCTTAGTCACGTCCTTTTCATTAGTAAACATGTTAGCAAAGTCCTTGACCTTATTAGGAAGAGGTTTTAGTCCTGCTGTTTTACTAGTAGCAACTACGAACACCTAGGATTTAGTTTTTAATAACCGATAGAAACGCCTGGCGTCAAGCACGCGTACTGCGGAGGGTACGCTACTATAACGCCACTTATCTGTGTTACTATACATAATAATAGCCTGCTAGCGCCTCTAGGGCCGCCCTAGCAAGACTAGCGCTCTAGACATATCTAAGGCGTAGAATATACTCTGCGTATGCTTCTCGTATCCTGTACTATCTGCTAGCCAGATCTTTAGCTAATACGCGCTATAATAATGGCCTCTCTTCCCCTAGAATGAATCCATAGTAGGAAGAGGCACGCTTGCGACTCGCTTAAGCCTATGCTATAAGGCGTAAGCTTAAGACATGACGTTAATGTCTATGTAGTTATCAAGTAACATGTCTGTCTTAACTTCGTCCCCTTCTGCAACAATAACAGCGCCATTTAGGCGCTTCGTAGGCACTAGGGCTACGTCTAGTCCCGAAGCATCTTCGCTTCTAGTCAAGGCTATAGAAAGGCTCCTTGACTAGTAACTAGCCATTGCCTAATGTACTACTACTATCCTCTTATGTAGTAGGCAGGCACAGACATAGCGTTAAGTCTTAGCTAGCTGTACTGTTTCTACCTTGCGGGTAGAGGCTATTACCTCCCTCTTTAGTACATAATAGTCCCGCGCCTAATAGCTAGGTTTACTACAGTTATAGCAGTTGTCATTCTTGTCGGCTACTCTGCTACTACTCTAAGCAGGTAGCGCTAACCTTTGAGAGTCTCTACTAGGCTTCTTACTATTACCCCTGTTAGGCTTCTTCGGGTCCCGTTAGTTTTAATGCTCGCTAGTAGTATGTTTATATAGAGCACGTAAGCCTCTTACTCCTAACTACTTAATCCGAGTTACTAGGGAGATTAATTCATCCCTAGTCTTAGGTGCCTAATAGTATACCGTGATAGCCTCGCTTAAGGTATCTTGTAGCTTTACGAGTAGGTGCTACCTACGCTATATAGGGGTATATAGTTCTATCTGCTCTTCTAGCGTAGCTAAATACGCTGCAAATAAGGAAGTACTTTGCTTCTTGCCTTGCTTAGTAGTCTCGTACTACTAGGCTACGGTTAGCCTGCAATTAGCGGGATCCTCGACTATATCTACTATCTCCTAGTAGAATATCTCCTACGTATACTCTGGCGCTAAATCAGCTACTTTATGCCTATTATGCTAGGCGTCTAATGTGTCTCCCTTAAGGAACATGCTTGCGTATATGATCCTTACATGCGAACTGCTATAGGCTATGCCTAATAACGCGAACACCTTATCTAAGTAACAGATAAACGTCCTTGCTTATTTCAAGGTCTTCCCTAAGAAATTAGGGGGTAGTTCGAGGCGTAGGCCGCCTAAGTTACGCATAGTTAGAGCTAGATAGTTAGCTGATTACGTCGAAGTCATCGAGGCTACTTCTAGTTGCTAGAAGCCTGCTACCTGCATGCGTTTACGCTACGCTACATTAGCTCGCAGATTGTATAGGCATTATGCTTTTACTAGCTCCGCCTACTCTTCCTCTAGGCGCGCTATCTCTTTGTCTTTAGTTTCCTCTACGACGCTATAGGCGTCCTCTCCTTCTCCTAGCTAGCTGTCGCGTTAATACTAGATACGAGCAGGCGTGTAGCCTGCTTAGCTAGGGGCAGGAATACCGGTCATTATGAGTACTCTATAGGCTACAACTAGGGTAGAGTGATTAGAATTAATATAGTACGCAACTAGTAATCGATATGTTAGTATGTAGTAGTATATAGAGCCTCTATCCCTAATAATAGGGTAAGGTCTAAAAAACTAATTACTGCCCTTCTTTAATTCTCCCGCGAAGCGCATAAGATACGCCTGCGTACGTCACGTGCGGCTTGGCTCATTAGCACGACCGAATAAGCCTATAGCTTAGCCATCTAGTATTACTTAGTCTTAGTAGTAGTAGAACTAGTTTCCTTGTATTATATTTAAGTTAGCTGTCTTATATAGTAGAGAATCATCTATTTAGGTATGTTTGTAGCGCTATACTTATAGCCTACTCTTATAGCTACGTAGCCCTTGCCGCTAATTCTATAACATAGATAGTAGAAGGCTAGAGTAAATATTGCCCTCTTTATGTTTACTACTAAGCTTGTTATACTCGCATATAGTATTACGTAGCTTAACAGGGCGTTTTAGCTCATCTAGCCGCCTCTTAGGCTTGCTATCTACGTAGCGTAAAGTCCTGTCAATATGTACAAATACTATGAGGCTAGTAAGGAGAGCAAGGTACTTAGGTTTTTATAACACATAGAGGACTATTATATTAAGCCTACTAGACACAGATGTTACAGAACATAATCGCAGTAGTAGAATCATGTGATATAGCTTACGACTATAGCAGTAGAGTCATACGATGCGACTCTGTTTTAGAAGCACCCGTAGGTGCCAAGACAGAGAACGGGATTTTTAGTAATAGTAACTGTCTCTATTAGAGTATAGTCTTAAGCAGAGCAGAACAGAGACATGCTCTATTAGACTAGGATGTCTCCCATGTATCTAGGAACGTTAAGATGCCCTTATAGCTTAAGGCATTTAACTTATGCTATTAACTTACTAACTAGAATTTAACCTTTGTTCCCTTTAGATTACATCGTTCCTGTCTACTATAGCCTCTCTGAAGAATACTTGCCTACATGACTTGACTATCCCTCCTTAGGCTTAGTTAATTACAAGGACAATAATAATAGAACATAAAAGTTAATGTATAAAGGGACCTCCTACTATGTAGTAAGGTAGAGTATACTAAGGGTAGGTATTAGAGCATATATAGCTCCTAGATAATCCTAGTATTAAGTATATTATTTTGTCTGTTATCAAGCTATTAGTAATAGGTGACTAACGCAAACGTAGATGCAGATTTCTATATATAAGGCTATACTAGCTTACTTTGCGAATATAGCTAGTTAATTACTAATAGTAGATCTTAGAGAGGATATCTTTACGTATATTAGTAGGCCTAAGCTACCTACAAGTTATATTTTAATGTATTAAGCTCTTAGTACTAAGTATTATAAGAATAGTTTTAAGTAGGGTAAGCTAAAGTGTCTAGATCTATAAAGGGAAAGGAACCCTGAATAATTATAAGCTAGTCATAGACCTAGTAATAATCTAGTAAGACTAGTAGGATAAGGACATAAATATCTCTATATAGATAGATATATTAATAGTAGCTTTACGTTAAGGCCCCTATAGTCTATGTATAGGCAGAGTGTATTATCCTTCTTTAGGATAAACACTACTAGCGCTCCTGCCTTGATATTGCTTTGTCGGATCCACGTATTCTTCTGCGCCTTGTAGAGGTAATCTCGAAGTATTTCAAGCTAGGATTCTGACATAGGATATAGGGGTCAATATAGAGGATTATAACCTTCCTTAAGGTTAATTACATGCTCTATATCTAAGGCCTAGGTATAGGCTATAGCCTCTACGTCAAAAACATTAGCGTATTCCTCTAGCCTAGGCAGAAGGGTAACATCCTCCTTAGCGTTCTATATGTAGACTATATACACACATTAGACCTTCTTTATGTCCTTATAGAAGCTATGTATAGCATGCATCCTTACTATAGGAACTTTGCCTTTAGAGCTATAGAACTAATTATGAGTAGCTCTATTAATAATATCTCCCTACTTATAGCACTAAGGTTAGCCGAGTAGGAGCTCCTCATTAGGAACGTTTTTAGTATAGAAGACTTTGTTAGTTTTACGCTCTTCTCCTAAAGAGTCTACAAGTTAGAGGCGCATGTTATACGCGCCTTAAGCCGCTACACCTTTGCATTAAAAGGACTTCATAGTAGGTAGCAAGGCTCCTAGAATTAGCTTTAAGCTAAGCTATATAACTACCCGCTTAGGTATCATATTAACCTCCGCAAGGTTATCTAACATATAGTCTACTAGCTTAAGCAAGCTATTAACTTAGACTATACTAGATAGGCACTAGGTATGCTACAAGTCTACACTGTTAGTAACAGACAACTTAGAAACTAGCGGTAGTCATTTAGTCTTCTTAGGCTTGTTCTTCTTTTGCTTCCCCTCTAGGGAGGTTTTAGACACCTTGTTTACCTTCTTCCTATCATTTTGTTTAGGATAGCTATCTGCCTAGTAGTCCTTTACACTACAGATGTAGTAGGTATTTAGAGGCTTCTTGCTATCCTTAGGCTTAGAAGGCTTACCCTTCTAGCCTAAAATACTATATTAGCCTAACCCTTAGGATACTTATAATAGCGGCCCTTTAGCGGGTCTTTAGGGCTAGAATGCTTATTATTCTTACTACCTAATCTTTTGTTTTGCTTCAAGGTAATCTCTATGCGTGTTATAAGGGACATAAGGTCCTACTAAATTATCGGAAGTTCATGAAAAGTCATGATTATGTTCTAAAGGCGGTTATTAAGCTTGACAAGTAGGTACTATATACGTTATATCTTAGTATAGAGTAGCATCTATCCCTTAAGTGTAGCGAGATAGGCAGCAAAGCTAGAGGTTATTTGTCCCTTCCCCTACTTAGCCTTCTTATACTCTATAGACATAGTAAGGGCCTAGTTACCTAGATCTTTAACTTGATTAACAAAGAACTAGCAAAAGTCCGCCTATGTATGCGTTCTATTATAGACCTGTATAAGGTTATACTACTCATGCTATTTGTTACAAGGTTCTTTGTCCTCTTTAAGCTACATTATACTAAAGGTAATGATATAGTTAATACTAGGGGGCTATTAGAGCCGCATAGGTCCTAATGCCCGCCCTTAGCATGCAGCGACCCTACTACACATAGCGAGGGGGTCCTTTGTACATACGTTAGCTCATATGTCGTCTAAGTAGGATTAGTGCTTAACATAGGATGCCCCTACGTTGCTAACCCTATAGTATACCTATAGGGGCTTCCTGACCCTATAGTACCCTTACGGGGTTAGGCTTAGACATGCTTTCCCTAATTAAGGGGCGTTAGGGGTTATAAGCAGCGCTATCTTGTACCTATTAAAAGGTCAGATTACTCTGTCACACTACGAGATATTTTTATATCATATAGCATATACATCTATATTAGTTCTGCTTTCTCCCCCCTGCTTTACAGTCTAGTAGAGAATACTACAATATGTCTAGAGTACTACGAACTTGTAACTAACGCGTAGTAAGCGCTATCCTGAGCGCCCGCGATAGCGAAGCTAGCCCGAGTAACTAGCCTGTAGGAGTACCCCCTACGAGCGACACTAAATTAAACGACGGTTCTACTAGAGGCTAATTACATAGCAGACAAAGTAATAGATCCCTCGTATAGGGACCGCAGCTAACCCTAACTATTAACCTGGCCCTTGTAGCCATGATTGTTAATTAGGTCGCAAACTACCTTGCGAACTAGAGCTAGAGCCGTACTTCTTCTAGTAGCGACAACGGCGAGGACGACGAGGACGTCGCTATAAGCGGTACTAATGAACTAGCAGACGAAGGAAACTAGCGAGATTTTATACTAGGGACCTATAAAGACAATATACTAGCAGGCGTAGACTCTCTATGTATGCCTGCAAACCTAGTACCTAAATTCGGGGCTATAGTAGGCTAACTAGAAGGTAGTCGTAACCTACGTAACCTAAAGCCGTTTAAGGGAGACACCTTAAAGGAGGCTCGAACTTTCTTGCAGGTATATAAGGCAGTTTTCATGCTTAACCTATGTAGATACTCTATAGAGGGCAAATAGGTCGCCTTTAGTATAATGTAGCTTAAAGAGAATAAGGAACCTTGTAACAATTAGCATAAGTAGTATGACCTTATGCGGGTCTATGACAGAACGTATATGTAGGCGGACTTTCGCTAGTTCTACGTCAAATAGGTCTAGGATCTAGGGAACTATGCCCTTACTATGTCTGTTAAGTATGAGAAGGCTAGGCAAGGGAAGGGACAAACTACCTCTAGCTTCGCTACCTATCTTGCTACCCTTAAGGGACAGATGCTACCCTATACTAAGATGTAACGTATGCGGCACCTACTCGTTAAGCTTAATGACGATCTTCAGAACATAATCATGACTTTTCATGAACTTCTAATAACTTAGTAAGACCTTGTGTCCCTTGCGACACATATGGAGATTATCTTGAAGCGAAATGGAAAATCAGGTAGCAAGGATAACAAGCGTCTAAGCCCTAAAGACCTACTAAAGGGCTGCTATTACAAGCGCCCTAAGGGTCACGCCTAACGCGGTAGTTCATTCTAGAGGAGCAAGCCCTCTAAGCCTAAAGATAGTAGCGAGAAGCCTCTAAGCAGCTACTACATCTGTAGAGCGAGGGACTACTAGGCGGCTCGCTGTCCTAAACAAAGTAATAGAAAGAAGGTAAGCAAGGTGTCTGAAACCTCCCTAGAGGGGAGGCGAAAGAAGGACAAGCCTAAGACAACTAAATGGCTACTACAGGTGTCTAAGCTGTCTGTTACTAATAGTGTAGACTTGTAGCCTGCCTAGCGCCTATCTAGTACGGTCTAAGTTAATAGCTCGCTTAAGCTAGTAGACTATATGTTAGACGACCTTACGGAGGTTAATGTGATACCCTAGCAGGTAATCATATAGCTTAGTTTAAAGCTAATCCTAGGAGCCTTACTCCCTACTATAGAGTCCTTTTAGGGCGAAGGCGTAGCGGCTTAAGGCGCGTATAATGTGCGCCTCTAACTCGCAGACTCTTTAGGAGAAGAGCGCGAGACTAACGAAGTCTTCTACGCTAAAGACGTTCCTAATAAAGAGCTCCTACTAGGCTACCCTTAGCGCTACAGGCAGGGAGTCGTTGTTAATAGAGCTACTAACAATTAGTTCTATGGCTCTATAGGCGAAGTTCCTGTAGTCAGGATACATGACGCACATAGCTTCTACAAGGACATGAAGAAGGTCTAATGTATATATGCGGTCTACATACAGAACATTAAGGAAGACGTTACCCTTCTGCCTAAGTTAGAGGAATACGCCGATATTTTCGACGTAGAGGCTATGGCCTATGCCCGGGCCCTAGACATAGAGCATGCGATTAACCTTAAGGAGGTTTACAATCCTCCGTATTAACCTCTGTACCCTATATTAGAATCTTAGCTTAAAACACTTCGAGACTACCTCTACAAGGCGCAAGAGAACGCGCGGATCCGACGAAGCAACAGCGAGGCTAGAGCGCTAGTAATGTTTGTCCTAAAGAAGGACAACACGCTCCGCCTATACGTTAACTATAGGGGCCTTAACAGGGTAACTTAGAAGAACCGCTACCCCCTACTACTTATTAGCGAGACGCTTGATCGCCTTAGTCGCGCTGCTATCTTCTTGTCTATTAACTTGAAGGATGCCTACTACTAGATACTAATCCGAAAGGGCGACAAGTAGAAGAGTATGTTCTAAATATAGTATAGACACTTTAAGTATATAGTAATGCTATTTAGCTTAACTAACGCGCTAGCGACATTCTAAGCGTATATTAACTAGGCCCTGTCCGGCCTTGTTAATACCTGCTACGTAGTATATTTAGACGATATACTAGTCTACTCTAACTTAGAGGAGGAGCATATTTAGTACCTAAGGATAGTACTCAAATAGCTTTACAAGTTTACTCTATATACGAACCTAAAGAAGTGCTTATTCCTGACAGATAGGATTAAGTTACTTGGATACATCGTCTTAATAGAAGGAATCATCATAGATGACTAAAGGGTATCTGTAATTACAGAGTAGCTATAGCCGACTACCCTCTAAGAAGTATAGGTGTTCCTAGGGTTTACTAACTTCTATCGCAGATTCATACAATCCTATTCGAAGATCGTGGCTCCCCTCACGGCCCTCGCAAAGGGCGCGATTCAAGGAAAAAAGCTAGGGATAGTGCCTTAGGAGGAGGCTTAGAGTAAGGCTTTCTCTAAACTTAAAGCAGCTTTTCAAACTACGCCTATACTTTAGCACTTTGACCCTACTACGAAGATCCGAATAGAGACTAATAATTCAAAATTCGTAATAGCCGCAATTATATCGTAGCTCTAGTTACACGAAGGTAGTACGCGATAGTACCTAATTGCCTTCTATTCGCGAAAGATGCAGGGCGCTAAGCTTAATTACAAGACTTACGACTAAGAGCTTTTAGCTATTATTAACAGCTTCAAGGAGTACTAACACTACCTCGAAGGCGTAGCGTACCCTATTAAGGTACTTACTAACTATAATAACCTTTATGGCTTCATAGGCGTAAAGCAGCTAAGTAGTTAGTAAGCAAGGTAGGCGACTTTCCTTGCTAGCTTTGACTTCGTTATCTAGCATCGTTCTAGGAAGACAAATCTAGCTAACAGTCCTTCGTGACAACTAGACTACGACACTAGGGAGCAGGGTAACTAACAGCTTCTCCCTACACTATAAACGAAGCTTGTAGTTTAGGGTAGCAATCTGTCGTTAGCTCCTCTTATAGGTTAACTACAGGTCTGATAGGGCCTTATAGCCTCCGCTAGCGACAAACCCTCCTATCTAGCGATTATGGCAACTATGTCTAGCTTAATCTGTGCGGTAGTTAACTAGCTTACTTGTAGTAAGCATGTAATGTCTAAAGAACCCTTCGAAGAAGTCTCGAGACTTATTTAGCAGTTACAAGAGCGAGAACCGGAGTTAATTAATAAGGGTGTAGCCCTCTAGGATACTACAGGTAGTCTAAAGTACTAGACTAAGTCAGGCGACTTGTAGTACTTTGATAATAGGCTCTACGTACCTACTAACTACATACTCTGTTTGTAGCTCCTCTATATTCATCATGACAATGAACTTGTAGGACATTTTAGCGTAGAGAAGACAAACGCGCTTCTCGGACGTAAATACTAGTAGCTAACGCTAGAACAGGATGTCTCTAACTATGTCAAATCCTACTAGACATGCTAGATTAGCAAATCTCGGCGCTATTGCCCCTATGGCGATGCTTAGGCACTCCTACTACTAGAGAGACTATAGCAAAACTTGACTATAGATTTTATTACTAATTTGCTACTAGCAAAGTAGAGAGGCAATGTAGTTAATGCTGTCCTTATAGTAGTTAACTAATACTCGAAGATAAATGTCTTTATCCTATGTACAAAAAAGTGCACAAGTAGCGAGCTTGCATAACTACTTCGCGACAAAGTTATATAGCGCTTTAGTGTCCTCTAAAGTATCCTGTTAGATTAAGGTTCTGTCTTTACTAGTAAATACTAGCAAGAATTTGTGTTTAAGGCATGTGTTAAGTACTACCTAAGTATAGCATTCTATCTACAGACTAATAGTTAGACTAAACGTATGAACTAGACTCTTAAGTAGTACCTTTAGTGCTACTACGCTAAGAACTAGGATGCCTAGGCTAACGTAATTCCTATAGCAGAATTTGCAGTTAATAATAGCAAGCATGCTACTATGCGTATGTCGCTATTTCAGATTCTTTATAGCTCTGATCTAGAAATACACCTAGAACCGCCTTGTACGAGTCTGCTAAGGAGAGGGTAATAGCTGCTACGGAATTAGCGCGGCGTACATGCGAGATACATTTAGTACTAACAGAACACTATAAAAAGGCCTTAGAATCCTAGATTAAACATAATAACGCCTGTGCTAAACTAATGTAGTACGTAGTTAGTACAAAGGTATTGCTGTTAACGAAGAATCTAAAGCTTAAACTTCCGAGTAGGAAGATAACACTAAGGTCGTTAGACCCTTCTAGATACATGACGCGATAGGCTCGCAGGCGTACTAGCTATTATTACTATCGTCATACTATGTGCATGACGTCTCCTATGTATCTCTACTTAAACTATAGGTATAGCGTAAGGGCGAAGAGCCTACGGACCTAATGCTAGTAGCAGAAGAGAACAAAGAGTAGGAAGTCAAGGGTATTAAGGACAGTATGTAGCGTAAAGGCGTAATGTACTATCTAGTAAAGTAGAAAGGATACCTACCTAAGTACATATAATAGGTTCTAGCTAAAGACTACAAGAATACTCTAGAAGCTATTCGTGAGTTCGAAGAGTAGAGGAGGCATAAGTAGGGCTTAAGAAGGTCGATTCGTAGGAAGATAAGAGTTTTAGAGCAGAGTTCTTAACATGTATATGTAGCGCATAACGCGCGAAGTAATAACGAGAAACAAACGCCCTACTTATATATCATTAATGCCTAAAGGCACACCTAGAATAAACCTAAGGAAAACAAGAGACATACTCAGATTAGCTTCGTAGCTAATGATTAGCGACTACTAGTTAAGGGCTTCCTGACTAAACCCGAAGCAGAAGAGTCTTTCTTGTTACGGTCTGCTAGAGACTACCTACCTACACAGGGTCTACTAAACACCTAAAGCAACTAGGAGTAACAGGAGTAGTAACGCCACGAAGAGAGGCTAGCATCTTCTTCTTTAGTAGGCTGCGAGGGAGTTTGTCTTTAGAGCCTATAGTAGCTAGAGAGCTAGCGACATCCTTACTATGTCTAGTCGTAATAACTACCTCCTCCTTATCCTTAGTATCAGAAGGCAAAGAGACTCGGGTACGCTTGTAGCTGTTACGCTCCGCCCTTAAGATCAACTTGTACTTCTTAACATAAGTGTTAACTACATCATTAGACTTAGTGTCTCCCTTAGGCGCGACTAGTGCGGTAACACCGCGGCGCAAGGGGATCACGTTAGGACCGAAGGTATCCTAGACGTTGTTATCCTCCTTATCCTTAAAGATCTGGCTTAGAGGCTTGTACCTTAGCGTCTTCAAAGCAGACGCTATGTAGATCGCAAGAAGGGAAGGTTCGGCTTCCTTGTCGCTAACCTTAATCTCGGCCCTAGCCTTCTTCTTCTTCCTAGACAGTAGCGTCAAGGCAGCATAGGCGGCAGCACTACAATGTGTTAGCTATACGCACGCGACAGGATTTAAGTAAGTAACTTACGGCTTAGTCCTAGGGACTAGGTTAGAGGTAGGCTGCCTCTCGGTACGGCGCTAGGGCGTAGCCTTAGCAGCAGGAACGGTGAATTGCTTGATAACCTTCTTGCAGATTATCGCGTCTAAAAGTCATCGTTAATAGAGGCAAGGGCCCTAAGTTGCTAACGCTAGCGGCTAGTCGGATATTTCTTGACGCTAACGTTAGCCTAGCGGAGAAAATCAGCATTCATACTTAGAGGGTACCTGTACTATATACGTACTATGGCGAAGGTCTTAACCCTAACAGTTAATACCTACAAGATCTTTAAGACTAAGTCTACAATCAGACCTAGACAAACGTTTTCGCCTGTTAGCAGAGAGTCGAAGCAAACACTACTATGAGAACATTTAGTAGTTATAGTAAAGCATGAGAGGGCGCCAAGTAGGTAGGTAAGTACCTTGCGGTATTTAGCCTATAGCCTGTTTATAGTCAGAGTACCTTTAGCAACCCCCTTGTCACGCGCGCTCTAGAAGTCATCGATGTTATGGCAGAGCTAGTTATACTTGCTATATACCTCTTTAGGGAGGTCTTAGCATTTTTAATGCTTGCTATTATAGTTGACATAATTGCAGTAGATACTACCCTCATTAAATTAGCCGATGTAGATCTTAGCTACACTTTAGTTAGTATAAGTCACGCATACCTTGCAGGTAGGGGACGCCTTACTAACACACGGAGGAGAGATGTGTACAGCTTGGCTGCCAAGGTTGTTAAGGTACTACTAACACAAGTAACAGTTACAGGTAGAGCAAGTAGTGTTAAACTTAGTCTATAGCATATAAGCTATTATTGCTAAGATGAGTTAATTGATCTTAATTAATTAATTGAAGAAGAAGAAGCTCTAGTTTAGACCCGCAGGCATGGCAAGGTAAAAGCTAAGCGAAGTAGGAGTAGAGGTTAATATTAGTGTTTTAGAATAGAAAGTTTAGGAAAGCGACGAGGTTTTTATACCTGCTAGCTAGCCTCCCTGTTACTTACTGCAACCGTTAAGCTAGTAACTTAAACTACATGCGCAGAGTGTCCGCGTAAATTCCTACTAGCCCTAAGGTTCTGTAACATGTCTTCATAGTCACGACTAAATAGGGATAGCTAAGCTACTTGGCAAAGCTAGCGCATATGCTTACCCTATAATTTCAAGATTAGCTCAAGTACGTACTTGTAGTTTCCTGATATCTTGATCTACATGTAAAGCGAAGGTATTACAAAGCCGCCTAACATGTAACGGATTAGAAACCCGCCTAAGTTAGTAACCTCTGCCCTATACTTACTACGAAGGTATTAAGGTATACGCATAACACATGTTATGTAAGCTATCTACCTATTTACTCTTGCGTAGTATAAGCGTGCTACATCCTATACCCTATATGTTCCGCGTGTATTACTTAGTAAGGCTAGGGACATCCTCATAGGAGGAGAGGCAGTAATACGGTTAATACTAGGGGGCTATTAGAGCCGCATAGGTCCTAATGCCCGCCCTTACTATGTAGCGACCCTGCTACATATAGCGAGGGGGTCCTTTGTACATACGTTAGCTTGTATGTTATCTAAGTAGGATTAGTGCTTAACATAGGATGCCCCTATGTCGCTAACCCTATAGTACCCCTGCGGGGGCTTCCTGACCCTACGGTACCCCTACAGGGTTAGGCTTAGACATGCCTTCCCTAATTAAGGGGCGTTAGGGGTTATAAGCACCTCTAGCGCTATCTCTGCAATAAGCAGAAAGCAGCGCTATCTTGTACCTATTAAAAGGTCGGATTACTCTGTCATACTACGAGATATTTTTATATCATATAGTATATACATCTATATCAGGTAACCTCTTTACTCTCTATAGCATATCTATATAGCTTAAGCATAAAAACTACCTTACACGCCTCTAGGAAAGTCTAACCCTCGTTTAAGGTGTCTCTCTTAAATAACTTTAGGTTACATGCGTTATAACTACCTCCTAGTTAGCCTATCATGGCCCTAAATTTAGGTCCTATGTTTGTAAGTATACGTAGTAAGTCTATACCTATGTTATAAGGGTAGGTACTAATAGCAGGAAGGGGATCAGGTATTAGACTCGCAGAGTAGTAGAGAATATCGACAATGGCAATTAACCTTGTAACTAACTATCCCCTAGGGAAAGGGAATTAGAATTAAGCACGAAGCTCCTAACTGCCTGTCCTAGAGCCATCCCTATATACTAGAGAGACAGGGCAGTTCTGCTAGATCTGTTAACAGACCCGTTAGACCTATGTCTATAGATCTGTAGACTAACCCTACAGATCTAGGTGTCTATCCTTACGTGACAGATCCTTTCTCCTATGTAAGCCTATAGATCTGTAGACTAACCCCATAGATCTAGGTGTCTATCCTCACGTGACAGATCCTTTCTCCTATAACTATGCCTATGACTCATAGCACTTAGGACCCTTATGATCCTAAAACCTATAGTACTCCTGACACTCATGACACTATCTCCCTCTTAGCCTAGCTCGTCCCTAAGCTACCTTATTAGTGCGGGGTTTCTCTTGTCATTTCCTTTGTGCTATAATGTCTTCTCTTTCTACATTACTACCTTGTGTTATCCTAGACACTAACACCCCTTTAACGCAGAAACGCAAACGCCGCGTAAATCGTATCTATCGTTAGGGCCAGGACAGCATGAAGTCCTGTACTTAGTGTCAAGAGTTAAAGCTCGTTTGTTAGGTGTACATTTCCTTAGGGAAATGTTTACAATGTCACTTTAGTAACTGTCGAAGTTACGACGCGAAGGTAACAGAGGTCGAATAGAAGAAGTTAGGTAATTAGCGGAAAAGACTAATTGCTAATCTCGATTATGCGAAGGCAGTCCTAGCTAAGGCTTCGCAGAAGATAATAGAGGCGCACGTAGAGGAGATACGTCTTCGAAAACAGTTAGACGTAGTCGACTAGGAGGTCGAGGATAGTCGCGCTCTCGAGGAGCGTGAGATTAGGGAGGATAAGGCCGAAGAACAGGCTCTCTCGCAGACTAGGTTCCTTCTTAACCTAGATCCTTTAGCGGGTCTCGCTCTTAGTCCTATAACATAGAGCGTAATAGAGGGTTTCGCTAACGCCTCGTATTAGGGTTTCCTGGATAGCGTGGTAGCCGAGCCGATCGACGGCGTCCCGTAGGAGTCTAGTCATAGCTTATGATCTTCTTCCTAGGTTCGTTCCTTTCTCGAAACTTCGTATCTTTTGCTAACAGTTTCGTAGATGTTCTAGGGGTTCCTAGGTGTTCTTAGTACTCCTATATCCTTCCTATTTTACTAAGTACTCTCGCTGTCTGTCCCGCTAGCGAGTGTCGACAATCTTCTCGACAGAGTACTTAGGCTCTTCTACTTTAGGGTCGAGTAGTAAGGGTTCCGTTTACAGTGTGGCGTCTAGCGCTGCTTGTTCTAGCAGAGAGACATAGAACACAGGGTGTATTCTCATCTGCTTAGGTAACTATAACTTAAAATTAAATGGTCCTTTCTTAGCCTTAATCCTGAATAGTCCTAGTTTTATAGCGTCTAGTTTTTTACTCGGTTTGTCTGATTTGATGTAACAGTAGAGGAGATACACTTTGTCCCCCTCCTTTAGAATTAGTCCCTTAATTCTCTTACGATTCGCATACTATGCCATGTTCTACTAATAGAACTGCAGGTCGAGTCGTGCTTCTGTTTGTAGTCGGCGTAGATGTTCTACTTGTCTAAGTGCTACTAGGTTCGGATTACTAGCTAAGACATCCGGGATGTCTTCTATAGCTGATCTATATGCTATCTAAAAAGGCGAGAGTCCTGTCGACTCTGCTAGTGTACTATTATACGCGAGCTATGCTATTAGTAACAACTCTACCTAGTTGTTCTAGTCCCTATTTACATAGGATCGAAGGTACTATTCTAACGTCTAATTTAGACGTTCTGTCTGTCTATCTGTCTAAGGGTAGAAGGAAGTACTTAGTCAATGTTTGACCTAGAATTGCCTTATTAGGGCTCTCTAGAAGTTAGAGGTAAACACAGATCCTCGATCTGTTACTAGGTCCTGTAGCATGCCGTGTAGTGCTACTACCTATTTGATGAAGACATGCGTAATATCTTTAGTCTTAAAGTCTTTACGGTAAGGGATAAACTTCCTAAACTTAGTGAATTAGTCGACTACTACCATGATCCTGTTAAAGAACTCATTCGTAGCGGGTTCTCTTGACTAAGGTAGTTTAACAATAAAATCCATGGCGAGCGATTCCTATGGCCGTTAAGGTACCTTAAGTAGTCGTAGTAGCCTATACAGTTTATGACGGTCATGCTTACTTTGTTAGCAAGTTACACATTAGCGGACGTAGTCCTCGATTACCTTACTTATCCTAGGGAAGTAATATTCTTGTCAGAGAATTTGCTTCATTTTAGACACTCCTAGGTGTCCTGCCTAAGGTACGTCATGTTAGAGTCATAGTAGTTCTAATCGTAAAGACGTTAGCACATATACTAATCCTTAAAACAGAAGGATTCCATCTTCGTCTTCCTAATCCTCCTGTCTATTCATGTCGTCGCGGACAGCGAGTACAGTTAGGTCGTAGACTAGCGCGTTCTTCAGGTCGTCCTGAAATTCACTAGTCTATGTGACAGTCGTGGCCGCGAGTTAGTTAACTCCTAGCGTGCTATCGCTATTTTCCTAGAGAACAGCATGTTTCTCCTGCTTTACGCCCTTCATGTAGTCTGTCTAGCGGCTAAGTGTATCGGCGCGTGCGTTATCGGTCCCCTTGCGATAGACAATCTTGCAGTTAAAACTAGAGAGCTCCTTACTCTACCGAACCTGTCGTTAGTTTAACTCTTTCGTCATTATAAAGTATCGCAAGTTCTCATGGTCTGTGTAGACTATGAACTAGTGCTTAGAACCTTCTAAGTAGACTCGCTAGGCCTTATAGGCGTCTACTATGGCTAGAAGTTCTTTGTCGTAGACGTCATATTAGAGTTTAGGTCTAGACAATTTCCTCGAGTAGTAGGCGACTAGCTATACTTAGCTACTCGGTCCTAGTTAACTTAAGCATGCCCCGAGTGCTACGTTAGAGGCATCTGTTTCGACTATAATAGGCTTATCTAGGTCAAATACAAGTAAGATTAGCTAATCTGTGAATTGTCGCTTAAGTTCCTTAAAGGCATTCCGTTAGGCGTCGTCCTACACGAATAGTGTATCCTTCGTAGTAAGAGTCGTAAGTAGTGCTGTAATCTTCGAATAGTTTGCCACAAATCTTTAGTAGAAGTTAGCAAACCTAAGGAAGGACTATACTTCCTTAACATTAATTAGCGTAGGCTACTCTTTTACGACTTAGACTTTCTTAGTGTCTATTTTGATTCTATTCTACGCTACTACGTAGCTAAGGAATTATACTTCCTGTTTGTGAAACTCGCTCTTCTGAGGCTTAACCTTTAACCGGTAATCCTAGAGTTTCTGAAGTACCTTGCGTATATAAGTTCTATGCTCTTCGATCGTCCGGGAGTAGACGAGGATGTCGTCTAGGTATACAACTACAAAGACGTCGAGGTACTCTCGTAGCACGTTATTAATAAATGCCTGCTATGTAGCTAGGGCATTTGTTAACCTAAATAGCATGACTATGTACTCGTAGTGTCTAAACCTAGTTTAGAACGCGGTCTTCTATTCTTCGCCTTCCTTAATTCAAATTCGGTTATACACTCTAGGTATGTCAAACTTCGAGAACTATATTACTCCTTGCAAGTAGTCCTGTAATTCTAAGAGTAAAGGAAGCAGATAACTATTCTTTATCGTGATGTCGTTTAATCTATGATAATCTACGCAGAGTCGCTAGTCGTCTTCCCCCTTAGGCACAAACAGGATCAGATATCTAGCTAGGGACTACGACTTGCGGATGAAGCCTTTCCGGAGGTTGTCTTCAAGGTACTTCCGGAGAATCTCTAGTTTCGCTGCTAATAACAGGCGAACTAATTGCTTCGTCAGTGTCTTGCTAGGGAGTAAGGGTATCCCGTAGTCCTACTCCTAGTGTTCTAGCAGAGCTTCTTAGTCGGGTTCTTCCTCGAAAAGAGTAGCGAACTCTTTATACTTATTAGGAACTATGAATTCGACCCTAACTTCCGTTTGCGTTGCTTTGACCTATAGGACATGCACTTCCTGTTCTAGATCCTTAATGGCAGCTACTATCTCGCTTAAATTCATAGCACATATTTCGATCTTGCCTAGTATGTCATGTACTATAGGTAGAGGTATTAATCTTAAGAGTTCTAGGAACTAGATCCTCTCATTCTTCTAGTCAATATAGGGGTTAGCGTTTCTTAGCCATAGTAACCCTAGTACTACATCTGAGCCTAGTGACTCCGTGAAGTCAAACTAGAGCATCTCTTAGTAGCGTCCTATCCGCAGAGGCATCATCTCGGTCTCTTTGTCAACTACTCCTTAGTTGTACGTAACCGGCTTTCTATTAATCGCTTATAGCGCGAAAGCATTCGTCTTCGCCTGTAGCTTTATCCTAGCTGTCCTAGCAAACTTAGGCGTCATGAAGATTCTAGTACATCCTGAATCTAATAAGGCCCTAGCTAGCGTCTCGTCGATGTGTACCTATACTCTAAGGTTGTTCGCGTATCTGGCGCTAATCGCGGCACATCGTTGTAGCCCTGTCTAGTCTGTCTGTAGGTCTAATTCTAGCGGACCTTGTCGTTTCCTGAATAACTGTCTTCATGGACTAGTTTAGGGATCATGCGGTCTTAGCTTCTTCTCTAAGCGTTACTGTTTTCTGGCCTAAGAGGTCGTTCTTGCCCTTAGCCTCGCTGTTCCTGCGTGTTTCTTGCGTACTCTATCTTTAAGTAATAGACTCGGAGTCGTAGCGCTTGTGAAATCTAAATACCTTCATAGGTTAGGTAGCCTCCCTAGGCCGTGAACTCTACCCTAAACAGTACAATTTCTTGGACAACTTTCTGATACGCGTAAGGTTAAGCTATAACTAGTAGTCTCCTTAGGTGTCGTTGCATACAGTCGGCTAGTTCGTCATACTAAAGCTAGTCGACATGTTGTACTCTATTAATCCATGGGCAAGCCTAAGCCTACTAGTTCTGTATAATTTAGATAATATCGAGCCCGATGTCATGCGGCGGCATAGCCTATCGCCCTATGCTCTCGTCTTCCTCAGAATCAGGAATGACGGCTTCGACAATCTCGTAGTTGTCGTCCAAACCTTCCTCTTCTTCTTGTAGCTCCTATTGCCTCAGGACTGTCGCACTAGAAGGTATACCCCTTAGCGCACAGATCGACTATGCCTTGTTTCGGCTAGGGTATTATCTAGAACCATCTTTATCACTCATGTGAATTCGACAATTGTCGTGGTAGCATGTAGTCTAAGTAAGTGCGGCATAGTCTAGTTCTCGAGTAGCGGCGGCCTTTTGCTAAGGCGCCGTTGTTGTCGCGCGAGCCTGCTCTATCCTAGGTAGTTCCTGTCGTTACTTCTTAGCAAAACACTCGCAGGTAAAGTGTCCTTTCTTTCTACAGTTGTAGCACTCGAGATTACTCTTGTCGAATGGCTTCTTCAGACCATTCTAGGGAGGAGAGCCCTTCCGCGGCTTTCCTTGGGGTCTATTCCTTAGACGCCCCTTAGTCGCATCTAACTCTATAGGTTAGAGACTATAGTAATCGCTTCGCCATTTTAGTGCTAATCGTTAGACCTTATAGTTAGCCTGTGCTAGCTTGCGATTTCCATGTTGTCGTTCTTACTGTCATTCCTAGATGCGATTATCGATTCTAATTGCGAGATCGCTTATTTCCTTGAATGTCGTTAGCTGATCTCCTCGGGCAATTTCGTCTTTAACTGTCTCCTTTAGTCCCTAGTAGAACTAAGCGGCTAAAGCATTATCATTCTAGTCGACTTAAGCAGAGAGAGTCTAAAAGTCCGCGTGGTACTTAATAGCAGAACCCTTCTGCTAGATTCCTAGGAGAGCTCTCTCGGCCTCTTGTTGCTTATTACCGAGCCTAAAAGCTTCGCGTAATGCCTTAAACAAAGACTTGTCTAAGTTAAGAATCTCCCTAGTTGTCGTCTTCCTGGCTTTAATGTTACTAACGTGATCTAGATAATCTGTTAGATAAGGCTAGATAAACTCGAACGCTAGTCCCTTTAGGTAAGAGATAATATACATCATTCGCTTATGATATGTCGTAAACCGTTCTGTATCCACGTTAAATGCTAACTAGCATTATAGGATAAACATCTCGACTTAAGATCGTTGTCCTGTAAACTCTGTAGGGCTTCCTATCTTAAAGCTATTATTGCTATGTCTATTCCTAGTAGTTGAACCTGCGACAGATGCTAGAGCTATCTCGCTAAGGTGAATAGATTCGAGCTACTACGTAATTTGAGGTATAGCGGCAACTTGTTCTCGTGGTATTAGTTAATTGTCGCTAGAAGTTAAACTAACAGCTAAAGAACTACTTGACATAGGCGTACGTTAAGCGCTCGACGAGTCCCCTAATGCTTCCTTAGAAGTAGTGCTTAAAATGTCATAAGGGTAGGTGCCAATAGTAGGAAGGTAACTAGGTATTAGACTCATAGAGCTATAAAGAATATCGACAATAGTAATTGTCCTTGTAATTAACTATCCCCTAGGGAAAGGGAATTAAATTGAGCACGAAGCTCCTAACTACCTATCCTAAAGCTATCCCTATATACTAGAGAGACAGAGTAGCTCTGTTAGATCTGTTAATAGACCTAATAGATCCGTGTCTGTAGATCTGTAGACTAACCCTACAGATCTGAGAGTCTGTTATCCCGTGACAGATCCCTTCTCCCCTATAGGCCTATAGATCTGTAGACTAACCCTACAGATCCGGGGATCTATCCTTACGTGACAGATCCTTTCTCCTATGACTATGCCTATAACTCATAGCACTTAGGACCCTCATGATCCTGAAACCTATAGTACTCCTAACACTCATGACAATGCAATTATCGATCCTAATCGCGAGATCGCTTATTTCCTTGAATGTCGTTAATTAATCTCCCTAGGCAATTTCGTCTTTAACTGTCTCTTTTAGTCCCTAATAGAACTAAGTAGCTAAAGCATTATCATTCTAGTCGACTTGAGCAGAGAGGGTCTAAAAGTCCGCATAGTACTTAATAGCAGAACCCTTCTGCTAGATTCCTAGGAGAGCTCTCTTAGCCTCTTGTTGTTCGTTGCTAAGCCTAAAGGCTTCGCGTAACGCCTTAAACAAGGACTTGTCTAAGTTAAGAATCTCCCTAGTTGTTGTCTTCCTAGCTTTAACGCTACTAACGTGATCCAGATAATCTGATAGGTAAGGCTAGATAAACTCGAACGCTAGTCCCTTTAGGTAAGAGATAATATACATCATTCGCTTATAATGTGTCGTAAACTATTCCGTATCTACGTTAAATGCTAACTAGCATTAGAGGATAAACATCTTAACTTGAGATCATTATCCTGTAAACTCTATAGGGCTTCCTATCTTAAAGCTGTTATTACTATGTCTATTTCTAGTAGTCGAACCTGCGACAGATGCTAGAGCTATCTCGCTAAGGTAAATGGATTCAAGCTACTAAGTAATTTAAGGTATAGCGGCAACTTGTTCTCATGGTGTCAGTTAACTATTGTCGCTAGAGGTCGAACTAATAGCTAAGGAACTACTTAGCATAGGCGTATGTTAAGTGCTTGACGAGTCCCCTGATACTTCCTTAGGAGTAGTGCTTAAAATGTCATAAGGGTAGGTACTAATAGCAGGAAGGGGATCAGGTGTTAGACTTGCAGAGTAGTAAAGAATATCGACAATAGCAATTAACCTTGTAACTAACTAGAATTAAGCACGAAGCTCCTAACTACCTGTCCTAGAGCTATCCCTATATACTAGAGAGATAGGGCAGTTCTGCTAGATCTGTTAACAGACCTATTAGACCTATGTCTATAGATCTATAGACTAACCCTACAGATCTAGGTGTCTGTCCTCATGTGACAGATCCTTTCTCCTATATAAGCCTGTAGATCTGTAGACTAACCCTATAGATCTAGGTGTCTGTCCTTACATGACAGATCCTTTCTTCCCTGCATATGTTATGACTTATGCTATAGTGCTTGTAACTTATGACCTTTATGACAACCTACTAGTATACTAAACTTATAGGTCCTTAGCGTGAAATTACGCTTGATTTCTTCTTTATTAGCTAGTCTATTAGTATTGCTTATAGCGACGTCTTTGTTATTCTTGCTGTTATCGCTACTAGGAGGGGTATAGCTATAGTAATAGTCTATAAGGTAGTTTGCAACCTAGTTAAAAATCATAGCTATAAGGGCTAGGTTAATAGTTAGAGTTAGTTATTACCCCTATATAGGGGATCTATTACCTTGTCTGCTATACAATTAGCCTCTAGTAGAGCTGTCGTTTCATATAGTGTTATTTGTAGGGGATATTCCTACAAGTTAGTTACTTAGACTAGCTTTGCTATTATAGGCACTTAAGATAATACTTACTATGTATTTGTTATAAGCTTAGGGTACTCTAGACATATTATAGTATTCCCTAACAGACTATAAAGTAGGAGAGAGAAAGTAGAACTACTATAGATATAAGTACTATATAATAATAAAAATATCTTGTACTATGACAGAGTAACCTAACCTTTTAGTAGGTATAAGATAGTGCTACTTTCTACTTATTATAGAGATAGCGCTAAAGGTACTTATAACACCTAACGCCTCTTAATTAGGAAAGCATGTCTAAGCCTAATCCCTATAGGGGTACTATAGAGGAAACCCCTATAGAGATACTATAAGGTAAGTAACATAGGAGAATCCTAGGTTAGGCCTTAATCCTACTTAGATAACATATAAGCTAACGTATATATAAAGGACCCCTTACTATATAGTAGGATCTATACATGCTAAGAGTAGGCATTAGAGCCTATGTAGCTCCTATAGCCTCCTAGTATTAACTATATTAGCAAGAGTTTAATATTTAACCTTAGAAAAGAAGTATCTTCTAATTAAGCTTACTAGCTTTAGTAAGAATACTCTATATAGTATAATCATAGTAAAGTAGATAGAATTTTGTAATATAATAGTAAGATAGAGAAAGCTATTACTAGTATAGTATAAGATATAGTTAGGATATCTAGAACCTTAGCTACTTTAAGTACTTTAAGTACTAAAATAGCTGTTAATAATAGTATTATTAGTACTAAAAGATTAGATATAAGGATAGCTATTATATAAAAGAAGATCTAATAGTCTTAGTATAAAAAAGCTTATATGTTACTATAGAGTCATAGACTAAAATCCTGCTAGAAGTACCTTAGTTTACTACTTAGAGGCATAGAAGTAGGCTACTACTATGTATAGTTATATTTAGTTACGCTATTATAAGTAGTAGCTATTTAAAAGATTTTGACATTATAGCCTTGTAATTAATGCCATAATTAGCAAACTAAGAAGGCACTTAAATACTATGCCTACTATTAAGGAATTAACATTTTTAGAGGCTTTAGGATACTAGAGAAAAACGTTTATATTATATAAAAGAGGATCTAATAGTCCTAGCACAAAAAAGCTAACATGTTACTATAGAGTCACAGACTAAAATCCTGCTAGAAGTAGCTTAGTTTGCTACTTAGAGGCATGTAAGCAGGCTACTACTATGTACGGTTATGTTTAGTCGCGCTGTCGTAAGGAGCAGCCGTTCGAAAGATTTTGACATCGCGGCCTTGCGATTGACGCCGCGATTAGCGAACCGAGAAGGCCCTTAGACACCGACGCACGCTATTAATGAATCAACATTCGCAGAGGCTTTACGATACCAGGGCAAAACGTTTAGGTTTGTTTGTGGTTGTCTAACGGCTAACGGATCTTGAGACAGGCGTTACAGGGAGGTCGCTTGCGATGTGCTGCACGGAAGACGAATTCGACAGCGGAGACACGCAGGTTGCCGTCCGGCGGAGATGAGAGAGCGGTGTCCGAACTGCGCCTAGATGGCGGCTTGTCCTCATGCATGCGATGTCCGGCGACAACCTGGAACGAGCGTAGAATGTCGACCTAGAGTCTTGTACTCACAATTCTGTTTGTCGTCCGGAGTATTTCAGCCTTCCGTTTCTGGCCGCATATGTCACCCATTCGTGCGCCGTGGTATTCCATCGAGCTTTTACATCGTCCTTTCATTCAACATCTGGACTACGTTCTAGCAAAGTCCTAATCTAACACTGACTGACTGTCAAATTCCATCACGACGATTGTTTTCTAGTCCGACGTGCGTTACTCTCCAGCCCTTCTACATACACAGACACTACATACTCTGCCAAACACTACCGCCACCATGCCGAAGAAGTACGATCTCAAAGTCATTCAAGCATACTTCGACAGCCTCGGTGTCGCTCAACTCGGCGAAGCCACCGGCAAGGAACTCGCAGACCTCCTCGGTAAGCAGTGTGATGGGTAAAGGCCTATCAATGACTCCATCGTAGCAGTTACAATGACGCTCGCCTTGATTGACAACGATCTCACCCAAGCCATCTAAAACGCACTTCATGGCGAGCTGGTTGTTTGATCGCATACTTACGAGCCTCGTTTCTCCTCTCCGAGCCTCATTTCTCCTCTCCTGAAACCCCAACTCATGCTGACCTTGTATCTCTCACTCTCAGTTACCCTCGATTGGCACACCGACGACGATCTCCATCGTACCGCGACTAATTGCCTAGCCTGGGTGCGCAAGAGAGTCAAGTTCAAGGAAGGTGAAGCGGCAGGGTTCAGTCCTTCGAAGACGGTCAAGGCTTGCGTGAGTCATATCGAGCAGGAAGTGTTATCGAAGGAGTTGGCCGGCTGCAAGGACGGCAGCACAAGGTCAGATGAAGAGGCCGGCCGCGCAGCGAAAGTGGCGGCGAAGACTAAGATTACGTCCGCCACCGCCGAGCACAGAATCCCACAGGCAGCAACCGTCACCACCACCGGCACTCTGAACAAGACCTCTCAGTCATCGACTATCACCATCTCCGCTCCGCAGAAGAAGATGACTCAGTCATCGGTCCTCACCACCAGCAACGAGGACAGGAACGACACGATTGCTGCGCTTCAGACCGAGCTCGCCACATGCCAGCAACAAATTATGGCTCTCTACTCGGAGCTGCACCGCTTGCATAATGTGGTCGAGGAGATGGCTTGGCTCAGCCCGTTCTGTCGCAACTTGTACGAACACATGAAGGGCAGCGGCCATGGGTCGGACGCCAGTGGTGGACAAGCTCAGGCTACGGAGATGATGGGGATGATCGGTCATGAGGCTGATGCGTGCGTCGGAGAGGCTGCGACTGCTACTGTCGCGCCGCTGAAGGTCGAGGATGACGAGGGTCTGTTTGTCTCCGAGGAGTATGAGGACAAGGCTGATGGTGAGGATGGAATCCTTGAAGTTTGAGCGGAGTGATCAGACGGCGTTTTCTTCTGTTTACTTGGTGCTTTCCTTGGCATTCGTCCAAGCCGTCGGTTGACATTGCATTCGTGGCAGCTTTTCTGGCTTGCTGGCACCTTCAGATCGAACGGCCTGTGATGTTTGTGGCGGTACATCGAAATCAGACTTCTTCATGTTCGCCGGAATGACATTTCTTGTTATTGGCTTGGCTCCATTGCATCATCAGCTGAGGGGGTTCGCACTCATTATGATGTTATTCAGACGGTAGGCAAGTGGTTGAATACGGATCAGGATCAGCCCAATTGCTCGACTCATGGAGCTAGTCGCCGTCTCCTTCGTTGGAGAGATGGCAGGCTTTGTTGCTTAGACGCCTGGATCTGCAGGTGTCGGCGAGGCTGTCAGTTGTCTGATGCGACAGGCTCAGCTTGTTGATCTCTGGTCACCATTGGGCTCGATTGACGCAGATCCGGGCGACAATGCGAACACCTTGTCTGTCCTCCTTCTTCCTGACTCTGAAGTAGGCGGTAGCGGTGGAATAGATTGTGCTCCGGTTGCGCTCAGGCAGAGTGCGAAGAGCCTGCTACGCGCACGATCCAGGTCGCGAACGAAAATTTCATTCGCGACCTGGACTGTGCGCAATTTACAGGCGGACATCTCGGGCGGGAGGGGCCAAAATGTATGTTCCATTGCGTCCGTCTTGCGCCCACCCCATTGTCTCGCGCTGCCGCCTCTTGCGGTGCTGCCCTGGCAATAGCGCTCTCGCGCAGGCGGCCTGATCTTGAAAGAGGTGCGGCATGTTGGGCAGAGGAGTCCATCATCTCACGCTCCGGCTCCTGCTTACATCTCCACCGTCGACTCTGGTCGTATGCACGCTCTTTCGAGGGTCTGCTCCTCGATGTGATCATGATGGGTGGCAGCTTTGTAGTCGTTGATGCGGACAAGACGCCCGTTCTCGCTTCGCGGGAGGTGTCGGCGGAGGGCGTCGCATCGCAATAGGCATTACATCCACATGCACGCATTCGCTCCCACACGAAACATCATTGAAGCGTGGGCGTACGCTGCAGTATCATGAGGCGGTCGCCGAGACGATGATCAGAAACAAATGTCCCTCACGATCACGGAGGATTCATCAAAAATTCCCAGCCTTTCCGTCCAGATCGAGCACGGCAGTCCCTGGTATAGGACTGCGCAAGCACTAGACCTCATTCTGAATGGTCAATCCGCAAGACGAATCACGCTACATTTCCAATTGCGCCAAGAATCAAGGGCATTCTAGGCTTCGATCTCCAATCGCTCACAACGCTGCGCGTACGCTCTATCCAGGTCACACATAACGTCACGGACCTAGCGTCGGACAAGGAGCAGACCTTGGTCGAACTCCTTAACGACAAAATCAGCCTCGGCCACACAAGCTGCGAGACTTCAGCGCATGAGTCTGTAACGGAAGACGAGGAAGAGGACCACAGGATTGCCGTTCTACCGCCGCCGACCACTCGAAGCTTGAAGCGGACGGCGCATAGGGAGATGCAGCGGACGCCGCGAGGGCCTGGACGCAGGGCTGCGCAGCTAGGGCACAATCTCAGCAGACCACAAGTCATTCATCCGAGCAGAGACGTCGACCATGTGGCCCGGACGGCGTCAGTCGGCAACACTAGCACTCCTTAGAGACAAAAGGAATGTAGGAGAATTGAATGAAAGGCTGAAAGAATCTCGGGACTAGCGAATGCGCGATAGTACAGGGCGCTAGTAAAGGAGTACAGGGCGGAGGCTGCTAACTTGGGCGGGTTTTAATCCGTCACATGTTAGGCGGCTTCGTAACACCTTCGCTTTACATGCAGATCAAGATATCAGGAAACCACGAGTACGTACTTCAGTTAATCCTTGAAATTATAGGGCGAGCATGCGCGCCGGCCTCGCCAAGTAGCTTGGCTGTCCCTATTTAGTCGTGACTGTGAAGAACGTGTCGCAGAACCTCAGGGTAGTAGGAAAGTACGCGGACGCTCTGCGCGCGCTGCTCGAAATGGCAGGAGCGCGCTCCTAGCGCGGGCCTCGCCACATTTCCATGCTAGTAGGCTAGCACGAGTGTAGTCAGCGCACATGCGTGACAGCCGCGTTATCTATTATTGCATTATTCGGTCCCCTTGTAAGTTAACTAAAGGTAGGTACTCTGCGCATGTAGTTCGAGTTACTAGCTTAACGGTTGCAGTAGGCAATAGGGGGGCTGTCAGAGGGTATAAAAACCTCGTCGCTTCCTAAACTTTCCTGTTCTAAGACACTAACATTAACCTCCGCTCCTACTTCGCTTAGCTTGCGCCTCGCTATATCTACGGGTCCGTACTAGAGCTCCTTCTTCTTTAATCAATCAATTAAGATCAATTAACCTGTCTTAGCTATAATGGCTCATGTGCTACAGACTAAGTTCGACGCTACTCGCTCTGCCCGCAATTGTCGCTTGTGTCGACAATACCTTGACAACCTTAGTAGCCAAGCTACACATATCTCTCCTCCGCATGTTAGTAAGGCGTCCCCTACCTGCAAGGTATACATAACTTATACTAACCGAAGCGTAGCTAAGATCTATGTTAGCAGGTTTAATGAGGGCAGTGTCTACCGCAATTATGTTAACTGTAATAGCAAGCATCAAAAATGCTAAGACCTCCCTGAAGAGGTGTACGGCGAGTACAACTAGCTCTGCTATAACATCGATGACTTCTAGAGTACGCGTAACGAGGGGATTACTAAAGGCACTCTGACTATGAACAGGCTACAGGCTAAGTACCGCGAGGCACTTGCCTACCTACTTGGCGCCCTCTCGTGCTTTACTGCGACTACTAACTGTTCTCATAGCAGCGTTCGCTTCGACTCTCTGCTAACAGGCGAAAACGTTTGTCTAGGTCTAATCGCAGACTTAGTCTAGAAGATCTTGAAGGTGCTAACTGTTAGGGTCAAGACCTTCGCCATAGTACGCGTATAGTGCGGGTACCCTCCAAGTATAAATGCTGACTTTCTCCGCTAGGCTAACGTTAGCGTCGAGAAATATCCGACTAGCTGTTAGCGTTAGCAACTCAGGGCCCTTGCCTCTATTGACAATGACTTTAAGACGCGGATGATCCGCAAGAAGGTCATCAAGCAATTCGCCGCTCCTGCCGCTAAGGCTACGCCCTAGCGCCATACCGAGAGGCAGCCTGCCTCTAAGCTAGTCCTAAGGACTAAGCCGTAAGTTACTCACTCGAATCCTGTCGCGTGCGTATAGCTAACACATTGTAGCGCTGCCGCCTACGCCGCCTCGACGCTACTATCTAAGAAGAAGAAGAGGGCTAGGGCCGAAATTGAGGTTAGCGACAAGGAAGCCGAGCCTTCCCCGCTTGCGACCTACACTACGTCCGTCAAGACGCTAAGGCACAAGCCTCTAGGCTAGATCTTTGAGGATAAGGAGGATGACGACGTTCAGGATACCTTTAGTCCTAACGTGATCCCTTCGCGCTGTAGTGTTACCGTACTAGTTACGCCTAAGGGAGACACTAAGTCTAATGATGTAGTCGACACTCGTGTCAAGAAGCGCAAGATGATCTCGAGGGCCGAGCGCGACAGCCGCAAGCGCGCTCGAGTCTCTTCGCCTTCTGATGCTAAGGATGAGGTAGTTGTCGCGACTAGGCGCGGTAAGGGTGTCGCTAGTTCTCTGGCTACTATAGGCTCCGAAGACAAGCTCCCTCGCAACCTACTAAAGAAGAAGATGCCAGCCTCTCTTCGTGGCGTTGCTACCCCTGTTACTCATGGTCGCTTCAGGGTGTTTAGTAGACCCCGTGCGGGTAGGCAGTCCCTAGCGGACCGCAACAAGAAAGACTCTCCTGCTTTAGGTTCGGTCAGGAAGCCCCTAACTAGTAGTCGCTAAGCATTAGCTACGAAGCTAATCCGAGCATGTCTCTTGTTCTTCTTAGGTTTATTCTAGGTGTGCCTTTAGGCATCAATGATGTATGAGTAGGGCGTTTGCTTCTTGTTGTCGCTTCGCGCGTTATGCGCTATATACATGTGTTAAGAATTCTGCTCTAGAACCCTTATCTTCCTACAAATCGACCTTCTTAAGCCCTGCTCACGCCTCCTCTGCTCTTCGAATTCACGAATAGCTTCTAGAGCGTTCTTGTAGTCTTCAGCCAGAACCTATTATGTGTACTTAGGTAGGTATCCTTTCTACTTCACTAGATAGTGCGTTGCGCCCTTACGCCGCATACTGTCCTTAATACCCTCGACTTCCTACTCTTCGTTCTCTTCTACTACTAGCATCAGGTCCGCGGGCTCTTCGCCCTCGCGCTGTACCCATAGTTCGAGTAGAGATATGTAGAAGATGTCATGCACACGATACAACGATAGCAACAATAGCCGGTACGCCTGCGAGCCTATCGCGTCGCGTATCCGGAAGGGTCCGACGAACCTTGGCGTCATCTTCTTGCTCGGAAGTTTCAGCTTGAGATTCTTCGTCAACAGTAACACCTTCGTACTAACTACATACTACATCGGTTTAGCATAGGTATTATTATGTTTAATCTGGGATTCTGAGGCCTTTTTCTAGTGTTCTATTAGCACCGAATGTACCTCGCGCATACGCCGCGCTAATTCCGTAGCGGCTAGCACCCTCTCCTCAGAAGACTCGTACAAGGCGGTTCTAGGTGTATTTCCGGATCAAAGCCATAGAGAATCTGAAATGGCGACATGCGTATAGCAGCATGCACGCTGTTATTAACTGCAAATTCCGCCATAGGAATTACGTCGGCCTAGGCATCCTGGTTCTTAGCGTAGTAGCACCGAAGGTACTACTTAAGAGTCTAGTTCATACGTTTAGTCTAACCATTAGTCTGTAGATGGAATGCTGTACTTAGGCAGTGCTTAACACGCGCTTCAAACACAAATTCTTGCTAGTATTCACTAGTAAAGACAGAACCTCGATCTAATAGGATACTTTGGGGGACACTAAAGCGCCATATGACTTCGTCGCGAAGTAGCCGCGCAAGCTTGCTACTTATGCACTTTTTTGTACATAGGATAAAGATATTCATCTTCGAGTATCAGTCGACTACTACAAGGACAGCATCAACTACATTGCCTTTCTACTTTGCTAGCAGCAAATCGGTAATGAAATCCATGGTCAAGTCTTGCCATGGTCTCTCTAGTAGTAGGAGCGCCTAAGCATCGCCGTAGGGGCGATAGCGCCGAGATTTGCTAATCTGGCACGTCTGGCAGGATTTGACATAGTCAGAGACATCCTGTTCTAGCGTAGGCTACTAGTATTTACGTCCGAGAAGTGCGTTCGTCTTCTCTACGCCAAAATGGCCCGCGAGTTTATCGTCATGATGAATACGGAGGAGCTGCGAACAGAGTGCGTAGTTAGCGGGTACGTAGAGCCTATTGTCAAAGTACCACAAATCGCCTGACTTAGTCTAGTACTTCGGACCGCCTACAGTGTCCTAGAGGGCTACACCCTCATTAATTAACTCCGGTTCTCGCTCTTGCAACCGCTGAATAAGTCTCGAGACTTCTTCAAAGGGTTCTTTAGACATCGCATGCTTACCGCATGTGAGCTAGTTAACTACCGCACGGATCGAGCTAGACATAGTCGCCATAACTGCCGGATAGGAGGGTTCGTCACTAGCGGAGGCCGTGAGGCCCCATTAGACCTGTAGTCGACCTACAAGAGGAGCTAACGACAGATCGCCGCCCTAAACTGTAAGCTTCGTTTGCAGCGTAGGGAGAAGCTGTTAGTTACCCTCTTCCCTAGTGTCGTAGTCCGGTCGTCGCGAAGGACTGTCGGCCGGATTTGTCTTTCTAGAACGATGCTAGATAACGAAGTCAAAGCTAGCGAGGAAAGTCGCCTACCTTGCTTGCCGACTACTTAGCTGCTTCACGCCCATGAAGCCGCGAAGGTTGTTATGGTTAGTAAGCACCTTAATAGGGTACGCTGCGCCTTCGAGGTAGTGTCAGTACTCCTTGAAGCTGTCAATAATAGCTAAAAGCTCTTAGTCGTAAGTCTCGTAGTTAAGCTTAGCGCCCTGCATCTTCCGCGACTAGAAGGCAATCGGGTACTATCGCGTACTGCCTTCATGCGACTAGAGCTGCGATATAATTGCGGCTATTGCGAATTTTGAAGCATCGGTCTCTATCCGGATCTTCGCAGCGAGGTCAAAGTGCCAAAGTATAGGCGCAGTTTGAAAAGCTGCTTTAAGTTCAGAGAAGGCCTTGCTCTAAGCCTCCTCCTAAGGCACTTTCCCTGGCTTTTTTCCTCGAACCGCGCCCTTTGCGAGGGCCGTGAGGGGAGCCACGATCTTCGAGTAAGATCGTATGAATCTGCGGTAGAAGTTAGTAAATCCTAGGAACACCTGCACTTCTCGGAGGGTAGTTAGCCGCAGCTACTCCGCGATTACAGACACCCTTCGGTCATCCATGATGACTCCTTCCGTAGAGACGATGTATCCGAGAAACTTAATCCTATCCGTCAGGAATGAGCACTTCTTTAGGTTCGCGTACAGAGCGAACTTGCGGAGCCGTTCGAGCACTATACTTAGATGCCGAATATGCTCCTCCTTCGAGTCGGAATAGACTAGTATATCGTCTAAATATACTACGTAGCAGGTGTCAACGAGGCCGGCTAGGGCCCGGTTAATATACGCTTAGAACGTCGCTAGTGCGTTAGTCAAGCTAAATAGCATCACTATATACTCGAAGTGTCTATACTACGTTCGGAATGCGGTCTTCTACTTGTCGCCCTTTCGGATCGGTATCTAGTAGTAGGCGTCCTTTAAGTCGATAGACAAGAAGATAGCGGCGCGACTAAGGCGGTCAAGCGTCTCGCTAATAAGTAGTAGGGGGCAGCGGTTCTTCTAGGTTACCGCGTTAAGGCCCCTATAGTTAACGCATAGGCAGAGCGTGTTGTCCTTCTTCGGGACGAACATAACTAACGCTCTAGCCTCGCTGTCGCTTCGTCGGATCCACGCGTTCCTTTGCGCCTTGTAGAGGTAGTCTCGAAGTGTCTCGAGCTACGACTCCGACATAGGGTACAGAGGTCGATGCGGAGGATTGTAACCCTCCTTAAGGTTAATCGCATGTTCCGCGTCTAGGGCCCGGGCATAGGCCGTAGCCTCTGCGTCGAAAATATCGGCGTATTCCTCTAACTCAGGCGGAAGGGTAACGTCTTCCTTGACGTTCTGTATGCGGACCGCATACACGCATTAGACCTTCTTCATGTCCTTGTAGAAGCTATGTACGTCACGCATCTGTACCGCAGGAACTTCGCCTATAGAGCCGTAGAACTAGTTGTTAGTAGCTCTATTAACAACGACTCCCTGCTTGTAGCGCTAAGGGCGGCCGAGCAGGAGCTCCTTATTAGGAACGTCTTCGGCGTAGAAGACTTCGTTAGTCTCGCGCACTTCTCCCGAGGAGTCCGCGAGTTAGAGGCGTACGTTGTACGCGCCTCGAGCTGCTACGCCTTCGCCCTGAAAAGACTTCATGGTAGGCAGCAGGGCTCCTAGGATCGGCTTCAAACCGAGCCGTACGATTACCCTCTAGGGTATCACGTTAACCTCCGCAAGGTCATCTAACATACAGTCTACTAGCTCGAGCGAGCTATTAACTCGGACCGCGCCAGATAGGCGCCAGGCAGGCCACGAGTCTACACTATCGGTGACAGACAGCTTAGATACCCGCGGTAGCTATTCGGTTGTCTCGGGCTTGTCCTTCTTTTACCTCCCCTCTAGGGAGGTTTCGGACACCTTGCTTACCTTCTTCCTATCGCTTCGTTTAGGACAGCGAGCCGCCTAGTAGTCCCTCGCTCCACAGATGTGGCAGTTACTCGGAGGCTTCTCGCCACCGTCTTTTGGCTTAGAGGGCTTGCTCCTCTAGAATGAACTACCGCGTTAGACGTGACCCCTAGGGCGCTTGTGATAGCAGCCCTTTAGTAGGTCCTCGGGGCTTAGACGCTTATTGTCCTTACCGCCCGATTTTCCATTTCGCTTCAAGGTAATTTCCATACGTGTCGCAAGGGACACAAGGTCTTGCCAAGTTGTCGGAAGTTCATGAAAAGTCATGATTGTGTTCTGAAGATTGTCATTAAGTTTGACGAGCAAGTGCTACATGCGTTGCGTCTCGGTATAGGGTAGCATCTGTCCCTCGAGCGTGGCAAGATAGGTTGCGAAGCTAGAGGTTGTTTGTCCCTTCCCCTGCTTAGCCTTCTCGTACTCGACAGACACGGTAAGGGCGCAATTCCCCGGATCCTCGACCTAGTCGACACAGAACTAGCGAAAGTCCGCCCATGTATACGTTCTGTCGTAGACCCGCATAAGGTCATACCGCTCATGCTAATTGTTGCGAGGTTCCTTATCCTCTTCGAGCTACATCACACTAAAGGCGACTCGTTCGCCCTCCGTGGAATATCCGCGTAGGTTAAGCACGAAAACTGCCTTACACGCCTGCAAGAAAGTTCGAGCCTCCTTTAAGGTGTCTCCCTTAAACGGCTTTAGGTTGCGTGCGTTACGACTACCTCCTAGTTAGCCTACTATGGCCCTGAATTCAGGCACTAAGTTCGCGGGCATACGCGGAGGGTCTGCGCCTCCTAGTAAGTTGTCTTCGCGGGTCCCTGGCGTGAAATCTCGCTAGATTTCTTCGTCTGCTAGTTCGTTAGTACCGCTCATAGCGACGTCTTCGTCGTCCTCGCCGTTGTCGCTGCTAGGAGCGGTGTAGCTCTAGCTCTAGTTCGCAAGGCAGTTCGCGACCTAATCGACAATCATGGCTACAAGGGCCAGGTTAATAGTCGGGGTTAGCTGCGGTCCCTATGCGGGGGGTCTATTGCCTAGTCCGCCGCGTAATTGTCCTCTAGCGGAACTGTCGCTCGATGTAGTGTCGCTCGTAGCGGTTACTTCTGCGGGCTAGTTACTCGGGCTAGCTTCGCCATCGCGGGCGCTCGGGATGGCGCTCGCTGCGCGTTAGTTGCGAGTTCGTAGTGCTCTAGACATATCGTAGTATTCTCTGCTAGACTACAAAGCAGGGGGGAGAAAGCAGAACTAATATAGATGTATGTGCTATATGATATGAAAATATCTCGTAGTGTGACAGAGTAATCCGACCTTTTAGTAGGTACAAGACAGCGCTGCTTTCTGCTTATCGCAGAGGTAGCGCTAAGGGTGCTTATAACCCCCGACGCTCCTCAATTAGGGAAAGCATGTCCGAGCCTAACCCCGTAGGGGTACTGTAGGGTTAGCGACGTGGGGGCGTCCTACGTCGACAACTGATCCTACTCGGACGACATACGAGCCAACGTATGTACGAAGGACCCCCTTGCCATATGTGGCAGGGTCACTGCATGCTAAGGGCGGCTATTAGAACCTATGCGGTTCAAATGGTCCCCTAGTATCAACCGTATCAGCTAGCTAGCGCTTACAGACTCTTTTTTTCTATTAATCGCTATATAGTAGTAGCACTACACTAGCTAAGCATGCGCTCCTAGATCCTTAGTTGCAGGCTAGTAATAAATTGCTATCTAATCTGTTATAAGGAGCTTCGCCCTTAGTAATAGCTACTAATTAATTGATTACTATACCCTCTTAGCTGTAATCTACACTAGTATAGGCTAGTGTTACTACTATAGCTGCAGCTAATCAAGTCACTATATCTCTAAGTCTAGCGACAGTTATGTTAAAGCTAAAGCGCATTTAAAAGAAGGTAGATAAAGACAAGATACTAGCTACAAAGATTATGAAGTAGTCGCGGACATTAACGCTAGTAGTGTATAGGACATCTCTAGTTCTCCCTACAACTAAAGAATTAGAAGAAGGTAGTGTTAAGAAGGATAAAGACAAGAAAGTTATTGTCTAGTAGACTAAGGTAATAGAAGATAAGTTAGTAAAGTCGTTACAAGATTTAATCTTAGCTAGCGAGTGTCTAGATAACTCATATAAGCTACAGGCGCTACAGAGGGCGTTATTAGAGGTAAAGGTAGCATGCGAAGATCCGGACATAGCAAAGGCGCTTACTATTAATAAGCTAAAGACGAAGATTAGTAATCTCAAGTGTAACTTGCGTAAGTAGACTAACCTTAACAGGTAATCTTGTTAGAGCATTAATGAGGATACTAAGTGTCCTACTACTCCTGAGGACATGATGAGGCGTTACTTTAAGGCATATGAGGACGCGAAGAAGTTCGCAAAGACGCCGCTCTATATAGCAGACATACTTAGGGAGCTATTTAATAGTATGTTAGCTACTAGAGCAAACGCAGAGGGCCTTTTAGTAGTAGATAGTAGCAGTGATACCTCCTCTAGTCCTTCTGCGCATATAGAGCAATCAGATTCGAGCCTGTTAACAAGGCCTAGCAGAAAGATCTTAAAGCGTAAGGTAGTAGTGTTATAACTAGCAGAGTTACGTGAGACTATGTAAGCCTTTAATGCTAATACTATCATGCCGCCGCTGCTAGAGCTGCTACTAATGCTAGCGATGCTAGAGAGTAGTGTGAGCCGCGCCGCAGACATCCTCTTTTATAGTAGCAAATTTAACCTCATACTAGACAAAGTAGCTATTATTATAGATACTCTAATAAACAAAGCAAAAGCTAAGATATAGCTTAAGGCTCTGCTTGCTATTAAGAAGCTCATGTGTACGCGCTAGATCACAGCTTCGACAGTGATAGTGCTAAGGTAAATTGAGTTAGAGGTAGTCAAGGGGGTAGGGGGGGGGGGGGGGGGTGGTATGCTTGGGGCATTACTAGCTAGACAGTAGGTTCCGGAATATCGATAATAAGGGGTCTAGAACTATGCGATGAACGCATTGTTAGCTTAGCGGGCATGAAATGTAGAATGCCTAGAAAATATCCAAAATTATATACAAAAAACATCTATATGTAGGCACATGCCTATGTCCTATACTCCTACTACATTCTCCCTTTCTCCTAATTGCCTTGCCGCAGGAAACAACTCCTATAATACCTCGCTTGTTACCTATAACACCGCACTAATCAATTAACATGACGTATACCTTGTTACCTATTAAAATCTACTATACGCGCTTAGCTCTTATACCTTAGGTATGCAGACTACATATCTTCTGCAATAATCTCACACTTTTTAACTATCGTGAAATCGCTAACAAGAGCTTGCCGCTACACCTCAAGCATCTCGTGCTCGTCTATTAACGTACCGCGTTAAGTGCCCTTATAGTAGTTATAGGCGTTACGCTTAAAGGGTACTATGTACTCGCGCTTGTCTGCAACTAAGCATGTGTTAGTTAGGAAGTTGTAAAGAGTAGTATAGGTATATACTAGTCAATTAAGGTCCTTCATATCATATAGCAAAGGCATAGTTTAGAAGATCCTAAAGCGGTTTTTAAAGATACTAAAGTAGCGCTCTATAACATTGCGAAGCGACAAGTAACGAAGGTTAAAGAGCTCCTTAGGTATGTGCGGCGTGTCCTTCGCGTTATACTGCTCCTTTAAGTAATACCTAATACCCCTATAGGGAACCAAAGTCATGGCGGAGTTAGTATAGCTAGCATCTGCCAGATAATAGCATCTGACTAGTACCTGTAGCCTGTCTGTTATTAACGACTTAGTAGCTACTAACACACAACTGTCATGAGCAGATCCTTCCTACCTAGGGTATATAAAGGTAAAGCGCCTTTTGTGATTAACTACTACTAACACGTTAATTGACAGGAACCCCTTGCGATTACAGTATAGCGCTTAATCTCCTGACTTGACAAAGGTGTAGATATGCAAGCTATTAAGAGTACTAACTACTCCTTGAAACCACGGCTAGTATTTACCCTCCCTCTTATCTTTTACACTAATCTCGTCCTTTACTACAAGCTCTTTAACGTCTAACGTAACCGCTAGTTTGACAAGCTGCCTATGTAAAGGCACTATTGCCTTAAGCACCTCGTAGAAGACCGCATAGATTATAGAAGATAAGTAATAAAACAGCTCTATTACAGTCGAATAATTGCAGCTAGAGCTAACGATATACAGAAAGATGATAAGCTTCTAAAGGTGACTAATCTAGCGACTATCCTCAAGGCTAGTAAGCTCTAACAATGCCATTAATTAGTCTAGCCTGCATCGCATGTGTTTAAATAGGCAGCCTCATTACGCTAGCAACTACCTCGTCTTGCATTTACTGTGCTCTGCGTCCTTATAAACACTGCGAATACTAAGCGGTATTAACTAGATGTACTCCTTAAGTAGTATCATAGTAGCTTTAAGGAAGAATGCTACTTGCTACTAGTAAAGAAAGAGCTAGCGCTAGCGTAGCACATAGTGCGATTAGAATAACTACAACTGTAGTAATCGATAGTAATAGAGTAGGGAAGACTAATACTACAACTAGCGCTAAGAACAAGTGTTTAATAGCATAGTTATAAAATTAGTATTATAAAGAATAAGGTAAATAGTCTTATGCGCTAAAGCGTAATCTAGCTATAGACTAACATCTCAAAAAGCATGCCAAGACTAGCTAACTATACTACTTCTAGATAATTAAGTGAATAACTATAATTAAGCTAAATTATACTACTGCGATTAAGATTTAACTAAAAGGATCTGCTAATTACGCTAATACCTTAATCGCGCTACTACAATTAAGGCGCGATTAAAGCAACTAAAAGGGCCCTAAGGCTACTCATAGAAGTAATATGTTAGCGCTATAAAGCTTTCCTAATAACCCTTATACTTAAGGCTAAATTTATTGCTATCTTGAATACTATCTTGTAGTGACATGTTTTACACTCATGATGCTACCTAAGAACGATTTAAGCGGCATGTTAGCAGGTAGAGAGTCGAACAATGTAAGTAATAGTCAAGTATTATGGATTTCGAACTTGTAGATACACTTAAAACTTCGACATCTACTGCCCTTCTATACCCTTCTAGATTGTTTTTCTACGCATCAAACTATGCGCAGAATGTACTATAGTGTTACAAGAGCACGACTAAGTAAATGACTAGTTCTGCTTACAATCTAAGCTAGAAAAGCTGCTTATATTAGAGTTCTATTAGCGCGGCCTAAGCCGCGCTTTGCAAGCCCTATACTTTTACCTTAGCTATATAGGCAACTAGGACGTCAACCTGCGGAATTAAACTAAGAAGCTATAGCAATTCCTAGAAAGACAGCGATGCCTTAGCATCTCTACCTTAGGACATAGCTTAAAGTCGTCAGGCTAGCTATTATGCTTAGTATGCATATTATTATGTTTAGCTTGTAATTACTTAACCTAGGCTTACCCCTTAGCTCGCATCTAATCGCGCTTGTGCTTACTACTACTCGCTAAGCACTAAGACTAGCCCCTAGTCTTAGGAGGGAGCGCTATTGTTAACATTGTCTACCCCTAGAATAACCAAATGTATTTCTAAGTAAGCCTTAGAGATGTTCTAGAATAGACTAATGCCTTATAACGCTAGCAGCATTTGAAATTAAGATGCAAGAGGTCAGGCATGTATAAGGCAAGCTCGTGATCTATATTAGACATCTTCTAGCAATCTGCGTGCAAGAGTATAGGCATAAATGCAGTTGTATAATTTGACTAAGTTAATTGCGAATGTCTATGTATATAGCGTACTATACTATGACACTATTATCTTGGCAGCTACTATAGTTAATGTGTCTAAAGGGACTTCGCTAATCCATCCTAACGCGGTAGGCTGTAATCTGCGAGAGTAGTAGGTTGTAGAAAGTCAGACGTATAGGCAGGTATAGTGGCTCTTTGTGCTCTCCTCATGCCTAGCGCAAATATCTTCCCTCGCAAGATCGTTCTGCACCTTGGTTCCTGCCTTAGCAGCAGCTCGCCTTCTAGGTCTGCTGTACACGGGTGCTTTGGACTCAGGTGCATCTAGAGTGTGTCTAACCTGTCCTCGCGTTGTCCTTAGCTTCTTCACGAAAGTGTCCTCTACGGCTTGTATCATGACTTCTACAATCTCATAGCCTACCGAAAACCTGCGCGTTGCTGTCTTCATTTTATCCTCTGACTGCTAGCTTCCTTGCGGTTGGCTTCGCGGTCTTAGTTGGTTGCTGTTCGGGACCAAGGTCTCCTCAACACCGCGTCGATGGCTCGATCGCCCCATCTTCGCCGGCAGCTGAATCATCGATACCGATGCTGACGAGAACATTGGCGCAATAGCTACCGATACAATGTAGCATTGAGGCTGGTATCTATGGCTCTATAGCCGGCGTCTGGCTGGCGTAAGAGATGGCGCTCATGTCGAGTCTGCTCCATCAGGCGGAGACAGCCTCGTGACCATTGCATTAGAGGTCCTATCCGAGTATCATGTCATGGTGATCCGCCGTGCTTAAGAGATGAAGCTAGTGGACAGGAGTGGGAGATGAAAGACGGAATTCAGAGTTGGCCTCGAGACGGTCTCGCGGGTTCACGTCGAATGCTTGTCTTCTTACTCACTAGCGCCGGTGCTACTACTATCTCAGCTATCTGAGTGGCAGATCAGTGTAGTGCACTGTCACTGTTCACCCTTCGCCTCATTTTCTCAAGTGGCGAGGCGACTAACCCATGAGTAGATGTGACCTCTATGCAGTTGCGATTGTCGAGTCGAGCAAGCGGACCTTCCTGACTGACGTCCGCCCTGCTCTTCAGCGTGCTGGCAAGTGTTCCCACGTAGTCATCGTCTCATCGAGGAACAGACAATGGAGATCTCCCATGCGGCCAAAGTTGACTAAAAGAAGGCAATCGGGCAGACCCGAAAGGACAAGGCGCTCAGAGCGCCATGCTAGCATAGTCCGTAGGCTTCTCCATGCCATCGACAATGCTGCTACGCTGCCACATGGATGAACTGCAACACATCATGACGCTCTTCCTTCTCTGACGCCGTATCCGCCACCTCCTCGAACGCCTTTCCACTCCCCAACCCACCTTCCTTCACCCAAGTTGGCGCCAATGGCATCGCATCGAGATCTGAGCCCAGGGAAATTTACAGCCAGACTAGCAAGGATGTGCGTGATGCACAAGATAGCTTGCGACGACATGTTGGTGTGCTGTAAGCAGCTGACAGAATGGATGCATAGTCAGGTAAAGAGCATGGGCAGCTTTCGACACGCCTCCGTCTGGCTCTGCGCCTGCCGACACCATTACCGCGGTGTGACGACTCCTCCATGCCCTCATCAGCACCCTTACAAGCAGCCGAGGAGGTCTCTGCGTCCAAGCCTTGGTGGAGACGACGATTTCATGCCTCGTTCTGTGCACCGCAGAGTCCGGCTACAGCGCTTCGAGCGGAAGCAGGCCCCCGTTGCAGTAGAGATAAATACCAGAAGCCGAAGTCCGAATGGCTCCCTGAATGTGAGAAGAGGTCAGGATCCTCGATTTGCCCATGAAGCTGTTCGCTGCTATTACAACCAAAGGTACTGAACCTGTCCACTCCATGAGCTCCGACAATACCATGCGCATCGCAGAGCTCAAGGACTTTAGCCATATCAATTACAACGTCGACAGAGAACATCTGTCCTTCACTGCCGCTGCTCTTGATTGATCACAGCAAGGGTGTAGGCGAGCAGGAGGGCGTAAGCGAGCGAGAGAATCAGAAAGTAGACGCGACAGTCAATGCAAAAGAAGGTGCAAGGTCATAGTTTACACAAAGGCAGCCAAAACTCTGTCACGCCGACATGAACAACAGCATCCCCGATTAGTTTGAAGTGTTCTATCTCCCGATATGAAGGACGTCTGAACCGGATCAGACAACGACGATGTCACGATCTACCCGCGCGATGCTGAAGAAGGCCGGGATCCTGACGCCGATGAAATGCTCGATGAGCGAGTATGCGGCATGTTCAGGCTTCCGGGGAGGCAAGTGCGTTTCAGCGTTCGCCGTACCAAGCAGCTCGTCTTGGCGATACCGGTGTACTGGCGACATTATTCAATTCCAGAGGAGATGGGTTGAGAGCGTTTGAGGGATGAGTGGAAGTGGGTGAGACGAATAGAAGCGGGCTGGTGAATTGATGAGAGAGTGAATCTCTCCTTTCGAGTATATGTCATCTGTTGAAATGGCGTCTGGGCCTCTCTTCTGCCGCGGACATCTCGTCTCACGCGATCCGGTCCCGTGCGAAGCTTTCTCGTGAAAGCCTATCTCATGTAATCCTACCTCATGCAATCATGTCTCATGTCATTCTATCTCATGCAGTCCCATCCACCCGATCCTACCCCTCCATTCCCATCTCATGCAATCCCATCCCAAGTAATCCCATCTATTCAATCCCGTCACCGATCTACCCATGCAATCCATCCATCTGATCCCGTCTCATGCAATCATGTCTCATGTAGTACTATCTCATGTCATTCTATCTCATGCAGTCCCATCCATCCGATCCCATCCATGCAATCCCATCTCATGGCATCCCACGTCACCCAATCCATCTCATGTCATCCCGTCTCATCCAATCCATCCAATCCCATCAAGCGTCACAGCCCGACAGCGCGCACTGTGCCATTTCGCGCGGTCGCAACCGCCCCAGACATCTGTCCGAGCCCTCCCGACTCACTACCGAACAGCGCCCTCGACAACCCTCCCCAAGACCTCCACAACACCCCCTCTCAACCCGCTGACCCCTGCATGCCACGGCTTCTGCGAGCCCCAACTCACGCGACCTGTCCACCCCACCACACTGTCAAACACCATCAACCATCCCGCTTCCTCGCTCTTCCCCTCCATGATCAAAGGCGGGAGCAGCCTACTCACAGCCTCGACCACTCCAACCGCCCCATATCCGTACAATCCGGTGGGGTTAGAAAGAGCGCCAGAAGCGAGATACCCATCAATCGCGCCGATCCACCCATCCAGAGCGAACGTGGCGCGTTGCGAAGGTGGGCAGCTGGCGTGCGAAGCCAGGAGGAGGTGGGCGGCTGTGCGCAGGGTTGTGAGTTCGGCTTGAGTCCCGACGGAGGAATTGGTCGTTGTGTATGTGGGCGGCAGGATGGTGTGGGACAGGCTGGTGTGCGGGAGGTTGGACGGCGTGCGCGGACAGAGTGTCAGGGGTGTGTGGGTGAGGAGGAGGTGGAGGATGATGTAGAGGATGGTCAAGAGCGGGAGGAGGAATTTGATGGCGCGGAGGAGGAGGCCGCCGGCGAGTTGGGCGTAGGTGCGGAGGGGTTTTTTCGGAGATGGGTTGGTAGTCGCGCTCGTTAGGTCGACTGGATCGGGAGTCGGGGCGTCGAGTGTTGGAGCTGATGGCTGACTTTCCTCCGTGGGCCGCCGGGGTCTGACGTCTGGAGCTGAGGGGTGAGACTCAATGTTCGGGATCGGGAGGACTCGCGCGTAGATCTTACCTCCTGCCGAGATGGGAGCCAAGATGTGTAGCTGTTCTCCACTCGCGACGGGAGATAATGATGGCGCGTCCTCATGCATCGCAGGAGATGACGGCTGGTGCTCCTCATCTTCCGCCGCATCCAAGACCGAGACTGCCGCCATGTCCGGGAGCGATGCTTGCGGTTCATCTCCCGTCGTGTCCATACGTGTAGCTTCCGTCGCCTCCCGATCTTCACCTTCCTCCACGTGCGAAGGAGCTTCCTCAGGCACTTGTATCTGTGGCTGGTCTGTCTCGGCGGCGGATGCATGTGACTTGGTGGTGTGCTGGGCTTCGTTGGCTTCTGCGGCTGTCATCTGGCGCTCCAGCTTCGCGATGGCGGTCTGGTCGGTGAGCTGAGGCATGAGTAATTGTCGGATCTCCTCCCTGCCCTCTGCCGTGAGCAGCAATGCTTCAACAGCGCCCGCGCCCGCGCCCGCGCCCGCGCCCCCGACCCCTCCATCTGCCATGCTGCTGGACGGGAAGTAATAGTATGCGGAGCTGCGATCTCGCTGAGTCAGCAGTGCTTTCCACCTCGATCCAAACAAAATTTTGCACGCGCCTACACTTTGTATTCTCGATCTTCAACAACACAATTCAACTCCATTCACCGCCATCCATCAATTGCATCACTGGCACACTACTACCGAATCCACTGAAAGCTGTTTAGGCCTCAATCAATCATGGACGACGACCGTGGTAGCGAGATCAATGGAGTGCAACGCTTTGTTTGCTCCAACCACGGAGCACATCGACGTCGACTCACGGCGAAACTAATGCAGGATGGCGATGCCCTGTACATACCTGGGGCTCTGCAGGGCGCATGAGATTGCATGCATCCTGCTATCGTCGTGCACGTTGTCGACACGAATCAATGCATCCACTCTGCTGCAAACAACGGAAGCCGTGACATCCTCTGCTGCGGACAACGCAAGCCCTGGCATACTACTCTCCTGCGGACAACACAAGCCGTGGTATCCTCCCCTCCTGCAGACAACACAAGCCGTAGTATCCTCCTCCCCTGCAGACAACACAAGCCGCGGCATATGCTCTGCGGACAAGGCTTTGCAGAGGTCTCTGTAATTCTTGCCCTCCTCTCCCAAATCTCTTCACGCTTCCATTCATCGATCATCTCAACGCATTCAACACTTACAGCATCTTTGCCATTCCCAAAATTCCTCTCAGCAACCACCATTACCAAAACCACATCGACAACGGTCACGGCCCAACCATGCCAGCAGCCAAGGTACGTCTCCGTCTTCTTTCACATCTTCGACTCCACTGATCTCTCTCCCAGATGTACGCCAACCTCACGGCCACCTCCGCCAAGGATGGGAAGGGCATCCGTTTCCAGCCCGCCCTCAAGCACAAGATCTTCGTCTTCTGCGCCGGCAATGATCTTTCCAAGCGTGCTCTCGACCCGGACAAGATCATGAACCTCATGGTTCACCTCGACTGGAATCCACCCAACGACATCGAGCTCACCGAGATCCTTGCCAGAGCTCTCACCAACTTTGTCAAGAACAATGTCCACGACGGCAACTCCATCCTCAAGGATGCCTTGGTCGAGCACACGACCACGCCAGGCAAGCAGTTTGCTACATATACGGTCCGTTGGCGCGCCTACACTCGCAACTGGCCAAAGGACTTCACCCCGGGCATCATCTACACTCCGCCTCAGGGTACCGATCTCCAGCAATTCCGTGGCGAGGGCGTGACTCTGTCCACGCCGTCGGTCGAATCGGTTGTCGAGGCTATTGTGGAGGTGCATGAGGCCGAGGAGGATGTGGATGAGGACTTTGGCGGTGATGGTGGACGTGGGCGTGTGACGGTGAGGGAGGTGGAGAAGGTTGTCGAGGTGCCGGTGGAGGTGGAGAAGATTGTCGAGGTGCCGGTGGAGGTGGAGAAGATTGTCGAGGTGCCGGTGGAGGTTGAGAAGCTTGTCGAGGTCGAGAAGCGCGTCGAGGTGCCGGTGATCGAATATGTCGACCGCCCGGTGCCCACTGACAAGATCCAATACATCGATCGCCCAGTGGAGAAGATTGTCGAGAAGATTGTCGAGGTCGAGGTTCCGAGCAGCAACACCACGGGCGACCAGCAGCAATACGAATCCTTCGTCACGACCTTCGCAACGACCTTCGCCAACGAGTTCGCTGATCACGCCAAGTTCACGCCTGAGAGCGCGCTTGAGTACATGCTTCTGACTGCCGACGCTCCGAGCACACTGGCTACGCTGGTCAGCCAGGGTCTCGCAGCCGCGAAGCAGACGGCGCATCTCAAGCGCGAGGTTGAGAATGCCAGGCAGGCGGAGCGCGAGCACGCTATGGCGGAGTCGACATTGCAGGAGAAGGTTGCCAAGATGGAGCGTGAGGCATGTGAGGCGCAGGGCAAGACGAAGGATCAGCAGCAGGAGATCCAGAAGCTAAATAATCAGTTGTGCAACGCGCAGCTGGAGCACCGGCGCGAGCTCGAGCGCTTGAGGGAGCAGTCGGGCAAGAAGACCGCTGTCGCTGCTGCTACGCCGGCTGTGAGTGAGCAGGCGAAGGTGCAGCCGGGCATCAAGCAGGAGGCGGCCGCCGCCTCTATCGCCGCGATCGTCGGCTCTTATCCTTCTGCCTGCCAATCGTCGTCGCCTGTCGCGGTCTTGTCGCGTGGTCAGAAGCAGAAGCAGGAGGCTGCTGCTGCTTCTCTCTCGGAGATCTTGGGCTCGAAGGCCGCCTCGGGGACTCCGCAGCGCCCGAATCCAATCCTCAATCAGCCGCGTCCGACCTCGTTCGCCACGACCTCCCATCACCACCAGCAGCCAGCTGAGCTCTTCTTGCCTCAGCCGCAGCGTCCTGCTACCGTCGCCTCCATCGACAAGAACGTCGTCAGCTACCCGAACCTGAACACCACCTTTTCCTTTCCGGCTGTGAACTCGCCGTCTCCCATCGCCGACACCATGTCGACCGAGCAGCTCGCGAAGATTGTGCGCGGGTTTCCTTCTCCTCCGCCAACCCAGCGTCGTCAGCAATCGCAGGCGCAGCTCGATGAGATTTTGGACCGCTATTCGGCACGTCAGCAGGAGTTGGTGTCGCGTCCGAGCCAGCGTGAGGTGCAGCAGGTCCAGGAGATTGTGGACATTGTGGACAAGTATCCCAACTTTGCTGTCGGGGAGGCGCCGCAGGGTAAGGGCAAGGTGGTGGATGGTAAGGGCAAGGCGAAGAAGACCGCTGCTCCTGCGACTGGTGGCGGGACTGCTGGTGGTGCGGGTCTGGGTGCGAGTGCTGGTGCTGGTGGAAGGTACAGCACGCGCTCGAAGGGGAGTGAGGGTCTGTATGCCCGCCGTGAGGACTTGCCGATGTGAGTTGTGATGTGCTTCAGGACGTTGTGGGTTGGGTGAGGGATGGATGGATGGAACAGGGATGGACGAACAGGCTTACACTGCTGACTTCTTCGCCAAATGGTCTTGGCGGGGGTTGAACCAACGACGATGGTATACTACCGATTGTGGTTGTGGTGACGAAGTAGTCGACAGAAGCCTGCGATGAAGCCGAGCCACGATGGAGACATTATTGTTTCTACATACAATAACAAAGTCTCTGCTCACTGACGCCCTCGTGTCTTATCTCCCTACCTGCCTGCCTGCCTGTCTGCCTGTCTGCCTGTCTGCCTGTCTGCCTGTCTGCGTCTGCCTGTCTGCCTGTCTGCGTCTGCCTGTCTGCCTGTCTGCCTGTCTGCCTGTCTGCCTGTCTGCCTGTCTGCCTGTCTGCCTGTCTGCCTGTCTGCCCTCCCGCCCGCTCGTCCGCCCGTCCGCCCGCTTGCCCGCCCGTCCACCTGCCCGCTCACCTCCCTCCTCGACGTCCCTTGGTCTCGTCGCCATCCACATCCGGTCAGCGGCTGGTTCCGCTCTTGTCGCATTCTGCGCCATATAATAACAACAATACAACATCAATCGCTTCACAGCCCATCAAGTTGACAGAGCATCTCGAGAGCCTGCCTGCTGCAACGAGCATGTGTATATTCTTGTCCTCATGCCGTGATCTGGTCGACTGCTTGGTGAGAAATCGCTTCTCGAGACTTGTGTGAACGCTCATCGGGGAGCGAATTTTTTTTTTCTTTTTTTTTTTCCCTTTGGAGATGTGGATTGGTATCGTTCCTGCGTTGTCGCCGTGGCTATCTCATCACTGTGGAGAGAGGAATTTGGCTATCTTATAACCTGACAGGAGCGTTATCTTAGCATGGAGTAGGGTGTTGATTATCAGTGGAAGGATAGATGGACGGAATTACTGTTGTCTTTGAAGCAAGCAAACTGCCTGGCTCCGTGCTCCCCTCTGTCATCTCATCACTGTAGACATAGGAGCTTAGCTATCTTGACAGAGTAAACATCTCGTATGGGGCATTCTGATGATTGTTGATAGACAGATGGATGGATGGATGAACCACCCGTACAGCCAGCCACTGCCTCTATCTAAATTCCTTTTGTTTTCTCGAATCTCGCAGGCCGGCCTTTGATGCGACAACTGTTTGGGGAGAAACCCCCGTTGAGTTTGTCAACTGGATGGGATTTTGTTCATCGAAGGTATCTCCAGCTTTTCATTCGAACGCTTGAGCACCGACGAACATAGCCGTGGTGTATGTCGTGCCAATCATCCATGCGAGAGGGAGTAGGCTGCATCCGCCTTTTGTGGTATGATTTTTTTCTTGGTCCGTACACGCGGCGTCATCACTGCATTGCTACTCGTTATGCAGTGATTGAAAGACATTTTCAGACTCGACACATTGAACGAGAAGAAGGCCTTTGACTAGTGGCAGCTGGCCCGAGGCCTCATCAGGCATCATGCCGACTATTTGGCGGCGGGGTGCTAATTCGTTGGTCATTTTCGTCTGACTGAATGGACATTCATGGGGTGATTAATTAGGCTAGTTAATCAATCAATCTCATTCGCTGCGTGCTCTGGTGTGCCTCGTGATTGCTGGACTTATTAGTCAAATTCGCGGGGGTTTTGAAGGCTTAATGAATGACTATCACTATCATCCTCGTTGACATGTTAGTAGCGTGGACCCGGTACTATCTTCACAGTTGCGATGTCGAGAGAGCAGAATATTTGGTACCTTGGCGGAGAAGATACGGGTATGAGTTCGAGGAGTTTGTTTGAAGCATGACGCGTACGATTCATGGACGAACGTTGAGAGATTAGTATGCTGCGCGTTTTGACGGCGGGCTATCTCTTGACTATTGAACAGGAGTGTGTGACGAGTGAGGGAGAGGGAGTGCTGTCGTCGATCAGACTCGAACCTTCGTGGTTCTGGTAGTGTCGCAGTCGAGAGTTAGGAGACGTGCAGTACTGCTGCTGCGGACAGATACCACTCGGATCATGGAATTCTGCTCCTGATCACGTCTTCATAGAACGCGGATTCAGTATTACACTGAGTCCTGCCGATCTTGAGGGCACGGAGTAAAGTCCTTTGCCCCTCCGAACTATTAGTCAGGCTCTGATACGCAAGGCCGTGGAGTTTTTGATTGCTCAAGAGAGTGAGTGCCCTTCCCGAGTTTGCGCGGTCTGCTTGTCTGCTTGTCTGCTTTGTACATTCATGAGTGGGAGTTTTGGCGAGTCAATACTGACCCCGAGCAGGAAGGTTTTGCCGTGGCTGCCAGTATCTCGTTAAATCCATTCCCAACTTTTGTAACTTGTTTGTGCCACCAAAATCGCGTCTTCCTCATCGGACAATCTTCCAGCATTGCCAGCAACGACAGAAGCAGACGTATCGGAGGAAATGGTGAGCTTCACTTCGTTGTCCGATTAGAGAGGAGAGGTGAGAGTCGGGACATCCTTTATCGTGTCCGCAGCCGTCAGGTGCACCGACAGCAACCGTGCTTTCTCTCGCATCCTTACGACCCGAGCGCCCTTGGCTGACTTGGCTGGAAGGTAGAGATGACAGGTCGTCAGAACAGTCTACATACCTCCCTGACTTCGCGGAGCTAGATGCCTTCATGCATAACCGACGACAGCTAGGCTGTATCTCCGCGTCAAGTCTATAGGGCAATAGATTACATATCCTCTCTCTCTCTCCCTCTCTCTCTCGACGAAGGACTTCTCCCCCCCCCGCGCCTCCGCATCTCCGTACATGCACAGCGGCTTCCCCCTCCGCGCCTCCGCATCTCCGTACATGCATAGCGGCTTCCCCCTTTCTACCATTGACGTCCTGCTCTAGCGAACACCGTACCCGAAAACCCCTAAGCCACCGTCTCTCGCGATCCTAGTAGAAGAAGGAGTGTCGATCCTCTCCCCCTTCCACCAAACCTAGACAACAACAACAACGACGTGCTAACCCTCTTCCCCCTCCCCTCTCACAACCAAAGAAACCCACAACCACCCTAGCCACTCCACCCCGCTAACCTGCGTCACACGACTGACTTACAGAAGCACGAATGTGAAGCGCAAAAAACCTCGTGCGAGTAATGTTTTTCTAATGCCGAGCCCGTCCCTCCTCCTCCCCCCTCTCAACCCGAACGACGAGGTCGGACGACGAGGTCGGACGACGAGGTCGGACGACGAGGTCCGCGCACGTCGTGGTGTTGTTAGGGGCAGGGAGATGGCTCTGATAGGAAGAACGAGGGGAAAGCCCCCGGCTTAGATGAGGTAGGCGGGTGTTATAGTCTTGTTAGAGCAATAGATCGGTAGATAGGGAGGGAGGGATGGCTAGCTCTGGTGGAAGGACGGAGAAAAAGTCCCTGGCTCGGACGAGGTGCGCAGACGTCGTGGTCTTGTTAGAGAGAGGGAGGGAGGGAGGGCTAGGAGGACGGAGAAAGATTTCTCCCTACCCTCCTCTCCCCTGCCTCCCCGCGGGTTATAGGGAATGAGGTAGGTCTACGGTGTTGGGTTATTAGGATTTTGGAGGAGCGGAGAGGAGAGGAGAGGAGATGGGCTTGTAGGGAGCATGCGTCAGCTAGGTAGGTAGATAGGTAGTTAGATGGACCGGGTGAGTTTCGTATAACAGCTGGTGTTGGTATAGGAATAGGGATAGAAAAGAAAAGACGAGCTTCGATCCACAAGCTTTGCTATTCGCTCTTCGCGGTTTTTTTTCATGGAGGGAAGTTCTAGAGGTTTCTGTCCAGCTTCAAGAAAGAAGCCTTGAAGACTTTTAAAATCCACGGGCCGCGAGATAAAAAAAAAGAATCAGCACGAATGATTTTACCTCAATGCTTTCTTTCTTTCTTCCTTTCTTTCTTTCTTTCTTTTATACACCAAGGTTTGTCCGCGCGCGGCATAGGTATCTATTTGATCCTCATCAAAGCACGCCCGCCCACCCGCCTCGCTCTCCCCACTGCTCCGCTCGGACTTCCATCAACCTCTTCCGACAAGGCCGCCACTTGGTAATAGGCACCGCGCTGCCGAATTTCAGTCTCGCTGGCGGCACAGGGGCAGAATCAGCACTCGTTTCTCTCTTCCCTTCCATCCCGAAGCAAGAGAAAAAAGGGAAGAAAAGGAGACTCACCGTCCTCGTACCTCTTGTCCGGGCCATCTGGCACCTCGAGCGCCATTTCCCAGAACGCGGCGTCGACGCCCCTGTCCCACCAGGCTGACCACACGGCGTTTTCGATTTCCCGCTCTAGGATCGATTCGACGGTGATGTCGTTCTGTAGACGTTGAGATGCGTCCAGGGGGGTCAGATTGGGATCTGGGATGTTGAAGGGCGCGGTGTGATCGAAGAGGAATTCGCACGAGGCGTTGCGGACCGCGTAGTCGAGGAATGTCGTGAAGGGGGTGCGGGCGCCTTTGTTCGAGGGCGCGTAGTCGTTGGAGAAGGGGAGACGGAAGAAGGGGTGGCGGGTGCGGTCGATGGTGGGGAGAGGGGTGGTGGTGTGGTCTTGAGGGCGGGAGAAGGGGAGCGGGACCGTTTCGAAGTAGTGCTTGATACGGCGGAGATAGGCGATGAGGGTGAATGGGTCGGGTTCCTCTTGTCGTCTTCCCACTTCTCGTGTTTGCTGCTGCTGCGAGAGATTGAATCGACTCGCCGACTTCGCTCGCGGCACCTCCTGGTCACAGGCCTCGACGACCGCGTGCGCCATCGCGAGCATACTCGAGGCCAGCATCTCCGTTGCCAGAGCCTGTGTGTAGACGGCCATCCAGGCTTCGAGTTCTTCTTGCGCGTAGTCTGTTGGGACCACGACACCATGGATGTGGCCGGCGCGCATTCGGCGGAGGTGTTCTCCGTCGTCGGAACCGTCGCTGGGAAGTCGGTATGGAGTGCCTGGCTCGTTGGGGGGCAGGCGCTTGTATGTTTCGAGAGCGGCAGGATGCGCAGAGAATATGCGTCTCTGTTGTTCTGCTGAGACGAGAGCGGGCCGGAAATGGGTCCGGAGGAGGTACTTAGACTCGAAGCGGGCGACGTCGGCCACGGATTCCAAGGCGAGGTGTTGCTGTTCTTGGGCAGAGATGACAAGATCCTCGAGAGCAGCGATGAAGCCGGCCGTGAGTGGCTCCATCTCGCTGCAAAAGGATGGGATGGCGCGCGCAGTCGGAGGAGAGTCGTATCGAGTATGGTGTCTCCAGATGCAGGAGAGATATGTGAGCAACGTCGGCGTGGACGAATCACATTCTTCGCTGCTCCCTCCGAGGAGCCGCTCGCAGCACAGACGCCGCTCCGCCTCGCTCCACTGCTCCCGAATCTCCGAATTCGCTCCCGCCACACCTGTCTCCAGGGCCGACACCCAGCCTCGCCACATCGCATCCAGCTCGTAAGCCCGCCTCTGCTCGGCGAGATTGGCGTAGAGGGCCTTGGCGCTGGCCGGCCCGGACCTCAAGTCCCGCATGGGAAGGTGCTGGAGCCACTCGGAGATGTGGGTGGGCAGGGTATACGCCATGACGGCGAAGTGGGGCCGCTGGATGGTTGGAATGGGAGGGTCAGCGAAGTTGGCGTAGACGGGACTTGGAGGGATGAGCTTGTCGAGGGGGACCAGATTTGCAGGGTGGACTGGGCGGTAGGCCTCGGGATCCTGGAAGCAGGAGCACATGAAGATGGCGATGCAGATGAGCAGGAGCCAGGGCGCGGGCGTGTCCCGGGCGCGTTTGATGCGGCGGACCATGCGCTTGAGTGCGTCCATTGCCGCATCGACAGGGAGGCGATGCGCGTCTGTCTGAGACTTTGAAGGGGAGAGTGGTGGTGAAAGGGTGGAACAAGCGGCCATCCCGCTCTGCGCTGCTTTGTCTTTTGTTCAGTCCTTTCCGGCGTCGCAGTGCATGTTCGCTTGCTGGAATGCCTGAATGGAATGTTTATTGTTTCGATGGTACATGTAAGCAAGCACCCGGTCTCGCCAAAACCAATTCATTTTTCGATGTGTTTGCGCGGCCAAATCCGCGGCATTCGGGTGGTCAGGTGTAGATGAATGGATGCATGGCAGCGGGACACTCGAGATGGAGGTGAAAGGAGGAGGTGAAGGACAGAGCGGGCGTGTGGCGAGTCTTAGACACGCAATCAATCAATGGAAGAATGTCAGACACGAGTGCTGCGATATATCTTGGATGATGGAGATGATTCCTTCCTCCATCCTTCCTCCATTCAGAAATCATCATCATCATCATCATTCGACACAACAACAACAACAACAACAACAACAACAACAACAACAACAACAACAACAACAACAACAACAACAACAACAACAACAACAACAACAACAACAACAACAACAACAACAACAACAACAACAACAACAAAAACAACAATAACAAGAGACCAAAATGTCCGAAGTTCCAGGTCGTGAGCTACGGCCCGGCAAGGGCTACCGCGGTCGGCCTCGGCAATCCCCAGCCCCGCATCACGTGCTCGCTACAAAGAAATCCTATTCTCCGCATCATCATCAGCCAACAAAGCGGGCAGAGACACACCCATCTCCCGTACCATCGCCCTCGCATTCTCCAACACCATCACCCTCACCATTACCACCACCACTACCATCAGCAACCGCCCCTCCTCCAACAGCACACCCACCACCCTACCAGATCCGCACCCACCCCTCCCTCGCCCTCCTCGCCCTCTCGCTCCTCCCCCTCCTCCTCCTCCTCCTCCTCCTCTTCTGCTCTTCCTCCTCCTCCTCACCTCCCGCCCCCCATCCACCCACCAACCCAACCACAACCCCACCACCCCCCACCCACAACGCCATCACCTGCACCGCGCAGCTCCCGTGCCTGACCTCCCGCACTGTAGACTTTGCGCGCGTGCAGTTCGGGATGGGGTGGTGCAGCACGGCGGTGACGACGCGGTGGGGTGGAGCGGTGGAGACGGCGCGGGTGTGAGGGCGGAGGGGAGATAGATGGGGATTCATGAGGAGGGTGTTGGCTATGGTGTTGGGTGGGAGGACCTTTTCGACGTCGTTTGCGACGGGCGGAGTACACGTGATGTGGAAGACGGGTGGAGAAAGTAGGTTCAGCAGCGTGACGAGAATACCAGAGACACGAGAAAGCAGTCCTCTTCTTCTTCTCCTCCTCCTCCTCCTCCTCACACATCACACCCCCCTAACTCATCCCCACCTCCCCTCCCCTTCCCACATACATCTTCCTCCTCCGGCACAACCCCCGCAACAACCCCCAACAACTCCTCCGCGCTCCCCGGCGCATCCCACCCATCCCCACCCCTCGGCCACGCGATCCCCAAAGCCCTCACGCCCATCGCAAACGCACACGCCCTGTCCCTCTCCCACTCAATCAACGCCCTCCCAATCTGCCCGTGTGCCTCGGACGCCGCTCGGGCGTTCGAGTCCTGCAGGCTGGAGAGGAGACGCGGCGCGAGCTCTGCGCGTAGGCGCGCGAGGAGGGGCTCGGTGGAATGGTGGGAGAGTTCGTGCAGGCGGGTAGTGAGTGGAGTGTGCGAGGCCTTGTGTGTGTGTGTGTGTTAGTGGGCGTCTTGCTGTCTTGGCAGGGGAGAGAGGATGCGTGCTCCGCTTACCGGCTGCTGCTCAGCGGCTGGCTGTGGTGCTGCGGATCGAGACGAGGAGGTAGAAGTCGGGATTCGTTCGAGAGGAGGACGCTCTCGCATTCTCTGCTGCGTTTGCTGTTCATCGATCAGTCTATCGAACGTAACCTCATATTGCAGATACCGCTGCATGAAAGAAGCCGTGCATACCATGCTCTCGTCTTCAAAGTGCACGCGTAGTCTACTGCCGCCACTGCCGCCCTGTTCTCCGTCTCGAATGCGACGGCGGCCGCGGGCATCATCGTTGTCGCTCATGTTGGCCTGGGATGTCCGCTGTGTGGGTCACAAGGTACAGGAAATAGAGCAAAGGTTGTTGTTTGATGGGGAAGAGAACCTCACGAGGATGCGGTGTGAGAGTGGACGACACATCGCAGGTCCACGTAGCGACCCGGGTGTCTGCATGAAGACTGTGCGTGCACCGCCGCGAGGTCTACATCTCCTGACTTGACATTGATGAGCTGGGGAACGGATGTGCTGATAAAGTAGAGGCCTTTGCGAGGGCTGGCATTTGTGCACTCGACCTCGGTGTATTATTAGTATCGCACTTGGTTGTTTGAGAGAACACAGATACCGAGGCCAAACATCACGGGGAAGAATAAACGGACGGTGCTAAATCAAGGAAGCAAATAAACAGGTCATGAAGCTGGCGCCGTGTTCAGCATCGGAACATCTTTCGCAGTGTCCGCATCTCCAGTAGACCGAGTAAGGGACGCAAGGACGTCGATGAAGCCGTGGGCATCACGCGCCTCGCCGACAGCTGGCTCGCACTTCCAATTGCGCCGAATTGTAGACAGGGAAAACTGTCGTCGCCGCTCGTGATGCTGCAGCCGAGTGATAGCTAGGCGACACGCGGCGGGACACGCTCTGGCGGATTCGGCGGTGCACACCTCCATACACGCTCAGTCTTGATCAGCACCAGGAGCATCACCCTCCTCGTGGGCCGCACGATCCTCTTCCTCGGCGTTGCTATGCCGTTCGGCCGCTGGCGTCTTGTACGTATTGAATAGAGTGTCAGGGTCCTCTTCTTCCGTCTGACTCTTCTTGGCACTCCTAAACCTGAAAGCAAGATCCGGAGGCGGTGGTGTTGTATTCTGTGTCACCGGTCTCGCGATTAACATGTATTGATCCTGTGCCTGAGAGGGTTGGGAGACGTACAGCTCTTCCTTCTTCGCTCTTGTCGCTGTGATCGTCCTCCCGACCACGCTCCTTCCATTGTCTGACAAGACGTGAAGTAGGGTTGGACTGAGGTACTGCGCAAGAGAAACGTCGCATGGCGCGGCCGAGGAATTGTCGAGCTGCCCGAACTCGTCTCTGCGCCGCTCATCGTCGCTGCTGACGAACAGCCTTTCCATGTTAATCGTGCAACGAGTTACGCTTACGTGCGACGAATTACGCTTACGTGCAACGAATTACGCTTACGTGTAACGAGTTACGCTTACATGTGCATGGCGGATCAGCCACGTAGTCATGATATTATTCCATCGAGCGCGTCTCTTAGGCGAGAAGAAATCAATGCACATGTCAAGCCAAAGAGAATACAATGTCGATGTTTTGCAGCTACCCCGCAGCCTTACAGCCTCAGATCGCCGAGGTCTCGAGGACAGCGATACCTACATCGACAGGTTTGGAACTCCACTCCCGATATACATAGCATACAATCGCAGCATCTTATCACTCTTACACAAGACCGGAGGCGGGGAGTAGAGATGCAAGTACCAAGATGGAGGCATCTAGCATGGAGGCATAGAGAGTGATGGCGATTCTGCGGTGGGAACGAAGCTCGCGATCAGAAGCTCGTGGTCTCTGTCATTGTCGCCGCCGATATCGAGCTCGAGTCTTGCTCTCCAAATGCTGCCACTCCTAACCCTCTCCTCCCGAACAAGCTCTGCTCATGTGGTCCAGTGGTCTAGTGGTCCTCATCAAGAAGCTCCGAATGCTCCCGCATGGCCTTGATGCCCGCTTGGCTGAGGGAGGAGGTCCATGATACCTCTGGCTGGCCGCTTAGGTGCCCGACCGACTATAACGACTATAACATCGGACTGCTACCCAGATACGCCAGACTGCACATCCGCTTTTGCTTCGCAAGCCAAGGGTTTTCATGGTGACCATGAAAACCGTCACCTACGAATACTGAAGCGGATCGATGCTTGTTCTTTGAATGTCAATGCATCCAGATCACGATCCTTCATGAGGGCGGTGCCCTCGGACCCGCCATCGCAACACCAGACCCATCTGAACCACGTCAAGCAATCATTTGATGGTCGAGCTACCCTCGCAATTACTTGACAGGCTCGGAATGCAAGCAATCGAACAAGCACCGAACTGACGCGCACGCTCCACCTCACGAACGAAATTTCGTTCGCACGGTGGACCGTGCTCAAGCATTCTCCACCGCATTGTCAGCACGTTTCATCCCGCTATCAGCAAAGATCAACCACTGCGACCGGCATGCCGGAGCCACACCCATGCGATACTACTTGATCAGGCCAGCCTGACTAACAAGCTACTTATTACGCTTGGTCCTGCCTCTCCTTGCCGATCAGAACAAGACAATGCGTTGAACATGGCATTGTCAATGCTCACCCACAATGAGCGATGAGTCAGCAGGATTGCCTACCTAGCAACGCAGACTAGAATCACCATTCACATTGAATCTCCACTCCACCTTGCAACCCCACCTTCCCGTCCAGGCCCACACAGGATGTCGTCCGTCCTGCTCACCATCCTCCTGATCTGCCTCACGAACAGCATCACCGCGCTCTTCCTGACCTGGAAGCAGAACCAACACCTGCAAGAGCAAACGCAGCAACCACGCATCGAAGTCACAGACCTGGAAAAGAGGATGCGTGAGCTCGAGGTCGTGGTCAAGGAGTTATGGAGGGACAGGGAGAGAAGGAGGGGTATTCAAAGCATTGCATAAATCCTCCTATCGTGCATCCGGCCATGCATTCGATCCGTCCGCATCATCACTATCCTCGTCATTCACGACACATCGCGCCTCTAGCTTCGCGCTGCTAAGAGACACCAAAGTGCACGCCATGTTCAGTGACCAACAGCGCATGTAGCCTCCACTTCGGCATGGCGAAAGCGACATACTAGACCGGCAGGCCGGCTTTCTTCGATACCCGGATCTCGTCAACAGCACTACTCTCCAACCCATCTGTTCCCCACACACAAGTCGATATCCTCCGGCTGCTGGACGACCACGGCGATCACGAAGGCAACACCAATGATCACGCGGCGGCTCGGGCATCGACGGATGTTAGATTCACGGCTGCAGGAGGATTCCTTCGCCTTCGTTGGAGCCACAGAGGTATGCCGAAGTTCTTGAATACTCCAACATTGTTCGCCGCTCGAGCGGCACACTCTGCGATGGGGCTCGGAGATCTCGCAGAGGGCTGATGGTCAGGCGGAACTTGGGCCGCACTGTGGTGACGGCAGTCTCTCGCCACAGACTTGGACCGGTAGACGTCACAGTCACATGTACCTTTGAAAACTCGGCCTAGGCTACTGCTTAGCCTGACCTCAAAGCAGTTTGCTTTGCAAACGTACCGTGCACAATTATGCATGCAATTCATGTGCACTCGTTGCTAAGGCCGCACTCAAGGCCTGCCTAGCTTTCCTTTCTAACCACAGAGCCGACATGGAGAGCTAGACAAGTGTACATCTGGAACACACATGCGATCAGCATGCTAGAAGGGATTCATAACTCCCCATCAAACGCTCACGAAAGTGACGATGCATCCTCAAAGAAGGTCGGTCCCATGAGAGCGCCAAGTCTCCCGTCTAGCCATCCGATCAAGAAGGCGAAGGCGACAGCGCGGCTGGAGCTGGCGGGCTCCTAGTGCTTGACGAAAGCGTAGATCTACTCGCGACTATTGTCAGCGGACGTGTATAAGGCCCGACATATTATGCGGTGACGGCGTCTTCTGGCTCGAGCGCACGCGGACGAGGCGAGAGTGGCGATAGGGCATGCTATCGCCGCTATGCTCGTGCTGACATCCTCGCCGTGGCTCGTTAGGGGTCCATGGCATTGACGGGAGCGCGAGAGGTTTGAGGGGAGTATTGCTTGTTGTGACGGGTTAATGCTAAGTTATTCGTTCTTGTTGCTGTGGATGGAGGATGGATGGCAGTACGCGGTGAATGTTAGGCAGAAAGATGCTCTGGCTGCTGCGGTCCTCGCGACGGCGCGGGTGGAGTCATGTTTGATGGTACGTCCGAGAGGTTAGAAGTAGAGCCGGACGCTCGTCTAGCTTCTATATAGCGAGTTTGCGCTTACAGTCACTTCGATGTCGTAGATTAGAGCGTAGTAGCTGCAGGTTCTGACAATGATTCCTGCTAAGGGCACTGTCCACGGATTATGAGAGCACCATTTAAGTCGGAAAATGCGATAATACCACATGGTCGGACGAGAATTGTAGCAGATTAGAAGCATTGTTGCGACCAAATCTTAATGCAGATCTTCTGCGCTCATTCTGTAGCAGGCATTAGAGTCTGCTTGCGGGAGACCTGATAGTGTTTCTGCATTGACGGCTCTGGAAGCTCTACTTGCGCACTTCACCGCATGAAATTGCGATCACGCTCTCCTCTCGATGTAGCTACATCACTCTGCGGCATCTCGAGGGAGACGGCTGCAGGCTGCAGATTGTGAATAGAACCTAGCAAGAAGCTGCCGCATGCGCGAAATCCGGTGGAGAGAGTCGAGTCGTGCCGTAGGCGTCGACCTTACAGTTGAGCAGCGCGACGAAGCGATCAGGATAAGCGATTAAGCTTTTATGTTTCACGTCTTAAGCAACGTGGAAGTAGGCTCTGAAACTGGTTCAGTAGATCTACGGGTGTATCTGTGCCTATAGCTCACATTTGAAATATTGGTTGAGAATCACGACATGTCAATGTGAATGGATTTTTCTAGCCTCCATCAGACCGACCATGACGCACGACGCGCTGGCCTGCATGGCGCACTTGTAGTGCTTAGGACAGCATGATCATGATCGTTCCAGGCAATGCTGACAGGCTTGCGAACGTCGTAAAATGGCTTCAAATAATCGCATCTAACGTCTCCACAGCCTAGCATGCCGCGATCGCTCCGAGGACTTGAAGTCTTCGAAATACCTAGGTAGACATCCGACTTGCCGCAGCAGTCTCATGTCTTCCAAAAAAAGGCATTAAGTCGGTCTAGCAGTTTTCCGCAACGTTCGCGTCAAGATTGCGCGATATTTCATACGCCGGAGAGCAAGGAGCGACAGACAGCAAGAAGGAAACGTCTAGGAGTATGCGCACAGCACGTATATAGCGTCGTAGCTGATCGGTAGATGTGCTGATAAAGTCAATCACGCCTAGTCGCTCGCGCAGGCTCTGTGAGTGACGCACAAACTCGGCAAAAGGGACCTGGTGAAGGCGCCAGCACTCTCTAAAAGATGGACGCGTGACATGCATACGTCCGGCGCAGGACATGACCTGGCAGTCTAAGCGCTCATCAAAGTATGTTATCTGCGCAGGATGTGCGCTAACTGACGCCTCTCCTGCTTAGCAGCTCCTCGTACTTTCGCGGCATCTTCGAGCAACAAGTCACCGAGACGAGCGCCAATGGCAATCCATGGGATGACTATGCTGATGGGGAGCTTGCGCAAGACATCATAAGAGCGAGGGAACCATCGACGGACACGAGGAGTCTCCGTTGAGTCTCCAGCGGAGGGTGTAGCAGGCGTGTCGACGTCCTTTGGAGCTGGCTGGCGTGCACCAAGGAAAATGCGACCGGGCTCAATGTGGCCATGTGGCTCACGGATGATGCTCCTCCGGCGCAGGCGTCAGTGCTGGTGGACGATGGATATCTGCTGCCACGCGCACATACTTTCCCTCATTCATGCTCTGTAAGCAGGGTACATGAGGACGCATTTGCAAAGCACAGCAAACCGCAGCCTCATCGTCTCCGTCTTGCGGTGACATGGTGCGCACTTCTAGCATGAGAACAAGCAAGTTGTTTTTTCTCTCTGGCCTGCTTCAATGTAGGTGAAAACAAGGACAAGACCACCGTCGGTGGAATTGATTCGTTGGGGGATAAACGGGATCATGGAGAAGGTATTGCAAGGCAGGAAGGGTCCTGCAGTATCAAGAGATACAGTGGAGTGGTCAAGCCCGACAACTTCCGGTTGGGATCTGGCAATGAGATTGTGCTGCCGAATGAGCTGGATATCAAAGCGAGGAGGACGTTGCAAAGATCGACGAGCGAGAGTATTATGGCGCCGTCACATACATGGAGAAGAGCCGGTTGAGAGGCACGCTGTCTTGTGTGAATGAGATCGTGAAATCAAGCTACAGTGCCGGCGTTTCTCTATCTGAGTCCATGTGCTTGCCACGAAGTGCTAGTTATCTCTACCTTGAGGATCACATATGAGACGGCCCAAGATGTCAGGCATGTGGCTGATGACTTCTCCAGTCAACATGCAGTCAGTACATTCGAGCGACTCATTCTGACAATCGTCCGTCTCATTTAATCATTGAAGATGATCAATCACAGACTCGTGCCAACAATGGTCAAGCATGCCTACCCGTCGCTCCGTCGGGAGTCACTGGCGTCATGCGCGTTGACGAGCTGTTGTCCCTGTCCACCAGTCAATCGGTCGAGGAGCTGATGAGGTCATTTCTGATCGTCGTCGCGTCCTGACACAACCTCTAGCTCTGCATCCCGGGCTGCAGTGTTCGTGGTAGCCTTTAGCTGGAAGATGGAGTCGCATACTTCATGTGAGTCAGCGATTCAGTGGACAAAGGGATGGGATGCCGAGCTTGCACGGTCATCCGTATCATACAAATCCCTTTGCTTGCAGGTGCCATTGATGCTCCTGCTGTCTTTGACACTTCCGCCGTAGGCCTCGCACGGCTGTGAAGCAGCGCGCACCCGGATCTCGATGCTGACATGATGGGATCTGAGCGCCAAGACGCACTCTGCGACTCCTATAATCGAGGCTGAGGACAATTATGGCGGGTATGAGCAGGCGCTCGGATGCTGCGATGTGGGCTCTGTATGCTTCGCGGGTGTCTTGATTCCTGCGGCACCACAAGCGAGGGAGATGTGAAGAACCTGCGGGGCATGGTTCCTGAATCAATTTCAATCAAATACATGTACCTGATCTAATACGCCGCGGTCGGAGAGCCAGACGACTTGCTCGACGCAAAATTCCTGCAGATATTGACTTGCAGCGCCGACGAAGCTGATACATCTCCTCCTCCCTTGTCCTCGCCGCCCGTCCTCGCCGCCCACCTTCATCCATTCAGTCTGTGGTGTTCTGTTGCAACCCGGAATGTGCCCACGTCAGCAAAGCCATGCCCAATCGTTCATACACAGCTCCAACAACATCCTCCTTATCGCACCACGGCGCCCGATCTGCACGCTCAATCGCCCCCACTAAATCTTCGAGGGCGGCATGCACGGCGGCGTAGTCTGCCACGAACTTTGGGACTCGAACAATCAGCATGAGCAGGAGGATATCAAGCTAAGCGATGCGAGACGGATATACCTTATCTGCTCCGGCGACCAGGACATCGATCTGGCGGGCGCGTGCCATGCGCCTTTCGTGCTTGTTGGTGGCCTGTTCGATGACCTGGTGCAGCCTCTGGACCGAGGGGACGCTGAGTCCTGGGTGTGAGGCCGGAGTATCAGTCACTGGTGGGCTCGAGGGAAGTTGAGTGGGGATGGTGGGAGATGCAGCGCTATGTGGATGGAAACTTCCAGGCAGCATGGTGGATCAGGGCGCTGGGTCTTTGGCGCTGAGCTGCGACGGTTTCGGATGTGTTCGTGGGCTCCAGAACGCAATGAGTGCACGGGGCTGACCTGTTATCCCAAAAGGAAGAGAAGTATGGATTCTTGGGCTCGAATGTCAACGCTGAGTAGGCTTTTCAAAGGATGATTGATGATGGGACCAGAAACGTGCAGCATTTTGCTGCTGTTCTCTGTTGGGCAAACGCCTGCTTGGAGTCCCAGCCGGGTGGCTGCAGCTTTACCACGCCGCGCTCGGATCTCTCCTCTCTGCTCTCTCCCGGACTACGCAACATGATACGGCGTTGCTGCTAGCCAGCTCAACAACACCAATCGCTTGCTCTGTCTCGCCTGACAGTTGCTCATGGAGAAGTCAGCGCCAACACACGCCACTCTCCAAGTCCCGAACACACCCCCATCCCCGACCATGTCTCGTCTCACCGCCGTCCAGATTCCGACCGAAACCCAGCATCTTGACTCGGAAACCTTCGCGCAGTTCTCCTTGGAGGCGATGGCGTCGAGATTGATGGGGCTGCACGAGCTGCGCAAGCATTTGAAGCAGCAATACATGATCAAGGTGGAAGCCGAAGAGGCGGAAGGTCTCAAGGCGGAAATCCAAGAGCTGAGGAACAGGATCTTGGTGTTTGATAGGATACTCAAAGAGAGAGTGGAGAGGGAACAGGCGGGAAAGGTCGGTGAGCTTGGACAGTGCGATGTGGAGGAAGAAGACGAGGTGCAGGATGATGAGCCAACTGTGCAGAAACAAGACGAGGTGGAAGAGGAGGTGGGAGATGTGAAGGAACACGACGGAGTGAAGGAGGAGGCCGGAGATGTGAAGGTATACGACGGATTGAAGGAGGTGGACGAGTTGGAGGACGAGGAGGGAGATATGAAGGAAGACGAAATGAAGCACGAGGAGGCAGATGTGCAGGGAGAAGCCGGGGAGGCTTTCGATAAGCAGGCAGATGTGCAGGAAGGAGACGAGGTAAAGGATGACGAGCCAAATGTGGAGGAAGGAGAAGCAGAGGTCAAGGACAAGGAGCAAAGTGTGAAGACGGCAGGAATGGAGAGCGAGCATCACTCTCACGCCGTGGGTTGCAAGGATGTTTCGGCGCCCACCGTCTACCCTCCTGTCACCTCCAACAGCAGCGACCAAGGCGAGGATCAGTATCTCCACCCTTTACGTCGCAGCCGCCGCCGCAACTACTTCATTCTGGCCTTCCTTCTCATACCGATGTTTGTCTGCTTCCTCGGTCTCTCTGTCATCTCAATTCCCACGACATCGACGCACCCACTACGCCGTCTCCACCAGCATCAGCACCGTGCTCCTGGCCTCCTTGTCTCTGAATCCTATCCCAACACCTCGACACCATTGCCTGTCGTGCACGAATCACTTGAAGGCCTCGTTACCCAACTCCGGCAGGCACAATTCTTACCATCCGCGGATGACGGTGACCTCATGCTGCAAATCCAGCCGCTCCAACTTCCGCCTCAGCTGAAGAAAATGCTGGTCCAGGCGTCGGAGCGTCTTGCTGAGCACGCGCAGCCTGAGCTTCCGCTCGAGCATAGGCTTATGCAGTGCGTGTTGCGATTCGCCGAGGCCGAAAAGAGTCTGCCTTCATTCCCGGTCCGCGACACCGGCTGTCCGCTTCTTTGTTATGTCTTGCGTTGGCGGCGTGTGTGTTTAGGCTGCTTGTCTATGCCGACCAGAATCTCGCTGCCCGACCGTATCGCCGCAGAGGGCGAAGCGGCACGCGTTGAATTCGAACAGCGCGCAGTGTCCGCGGGCTTGATCAGGGCGTTATTGCAGAAGGAGGTGCTGGCGGGTGCCGGCGTGGATGGTGTGTTGTGGGCCAAGGGCGGAGAGGCGGTGGTGAGGGACATTCAGCTGGCAGCGTCAAAGGTGGAGCAGTGTGCGCTGGCGGCGATGGGAGAGGTGGATGAGGTGGTTCGCAATGTCGCGGAGTGGGCGTCGGGAGAGTCGCGTGTGGGATTGTGAACTGCAAGAGCGGGAGTCAAACACCCATCATTGAGCCATGCGCTGCGACGGATCGCATGGCGTCGCAGCTTGCAGGGAGCGGGCAGCACCGGCCGCAGATTGAAGTCGGTCTGTCGGGCGCCACAAGCTCCATCACGCTGAAGCTATTGCTTCGACAGATCGTGTGCACCTTCGTAGCCAGCGGCAAGCAGCAAGCAGGAAACAGAGGCAGCGAGGCCTCAATCGGTCTGCTGCAGCGAGCGTGTGCGCAACAAGCACGATTCATTATCACACATCATTGTCCATAACGACTCTCTTATGTCACCAAGGCACTGAGCACAATCAGATCTTCTCATTCTCATGTATCCTACGTACAAACAATCCCGGTACGCCAAACCACCACAGATTTCCCCCAGCTTGGCCACAACGGCGAGTGAACCTCTGCACACCTCGCGCGCATCCCGGAATCATCATCCACCCACCCACCCCTCACTTGTCCCTTGCATTCATCAAAAATTCCCGCAGCTTCGCAATCTCCTCATCCGCCGTCTTGGCATCCGCCCTGTCCTGCTCCGCAGCCCTTCGGGCCCTATCGATCGCCTCCTGCACCGTTGTCTCTCTGGTCAAAGTTTCAAGGGTCGGGTGGCCGGTGTCTTGGAAGGCCTTGAGGAGCGAAGGTGGGAGGCGGAGAGTTTGCTGCGATTGCTGGTCAGGCGGGGATGGCTGAGGAGGACAGGGAGTGTGGAGGGTGGTACGTACGTAGAGATTGGTGGTGGGTGTGGAAGTCTGGGTTGGTGGGGGCTGGCGTGGCGCCATATGTTTTTTTTTTCTCTTTCTGCAGAGACGGTGTGTTCGGGATGGATGTTGATGGTGTGTCGGTGTGAGGGGCGACGACGCAATGGCAGAATGGTGAGATGCGGCGAGTGTGGAGGTTTGTGTAACCCTGCTGTTTGCGGACGAGGCCGGTCTGCGAAAATGCATGCACCATCGATTCATCACATCAGCAGTCTCCAGCGGCGTTGTGCTCGCCAGGCGCCAAGTGTTTGATCGCAACGCCCGCCTCCAGCTTCATCACAACGTCCTTGGTGCTCGCAATCGCCCCAGGACGCACCCATTCGCGCTTACTGGACGGCGACGACTGGAAATCTCTCTGGTCAAGGCCTTGTCTCAGGTACTCCGCCAGGCCTTTCGTGGACATCCCGCGGATTTCGGCGGCCCAGCTGCCAGTCGTGGCTGTCCCGTTTGCCCAGTCGCAGCCCTTGCGGAGAGCTTGCATGCCTTCAGAGAACTCAAAGTCCGCTACGCCGAGCTTTGCTGCCTGATCGATAGTTCGGTCGATGCTGGCGTAGCAGAGGCCGCTGAACTTTCTGAGCTCCTCAGTGAAGGTGTCGAGCTCGGTGAAGGCGTGTAGCCGCTTGGCGACGGTCGGTACTTCTGTGGCGACAAGGTCGAAATACAGGGGCTCACCAAGCCACCATGGGAGCAACAACTTATCCACGAGCCAAGGGCCCCGGAGCATTCCCACCCACAGTCGATACCAGATGCAGCCTGTGACGGCGTCGGGGCTCTCGAACACCCGAATCGCGCGTCGGATTGGCGACGAGAGTGCTGCTTCTTGCCGTCGAGCCATTTGCAGATCCCTATGGAAAGAAGACAGAGATTCGTGGAGATCTCTGAACTTCTGCTGGAGGTCGATGGAGATGTTGCTGGCCACGGTGTGTCCCTCGTTCATTGTCTTCGCGACGTTGGACAGATACCCTTCCAGACCTTGCGCGTAGATATGGCCTGACCAGTCGGCTCTCGTGGACTCACACCTGAAGTTGGGCGGGCCGTCAGTTGTGTTCTGGATGAATGGCTCGTAGCCTTCGCGGTACCAGGCGGTACCTCGGCGGACGTCGGCGGTACCTCGGCGGACGTCGGCGGGTTGGGGTATACTGCAGAGCAGGTGGTAGGCTTGCCATTGACCTGCCCAGAAGGCTTGAAGGTTGCCTAAGTAATCGTCGAACCAGCCTTGTTCTGACGTGTGCTTCAAGAACTCCAGATCGCGAGCCAAAGGCGTGGATTGAGCCGGGTTGAAATCAGGATCGGAGACGGAGTAGAACGGCAGCACCAGTGCGCCGATTGAGAGGCTGAGCAGCAGAAGGACAGTCAGGCAAGCAGACCATGCGTCCCTGGCTGCCTGGAGCTTCTGCTGCTGCTGCTGCTGCTTTTTCTTCGCCGCCGCATATTTCTGGTTGATGTCATCCCATTGTTCTTGGGTCAGTATCGGCGTCCAGTCTGTGTCGTTGTCGTTTCCTGTCGCCGGTAGCGCGACAGCATCGACGGCGGGGTGGTCTGCTCGCTCATCGCCCATTGTTGATGCAAGATCAGGTAGATCAGAGAGTTGTCGGGGTTGTGTCGACTGACGACGCTGGGTGTGCTCCTCCACGAAAATCTGGAGGTCTCGCGGGCGGAGTGCCCTGTCTCTCGAGAAGTGTGCGGAGCGGGAATGGGAGGAGTTCAGATGCCGATGCGCTGGAAAAGCCTGCTCGTCGAGCACCTCGACGAAGTTTGTAAGTTGGGTGGGCTTGAGTGGCTTGTTGTGTGAGGAGCTGGTCATGATAGGATGGGCTTCCGAATTAGATGGTTGAAAGAATCAACGAGAAAAGTCTACGTGGGCGCGAGAGGTAAATATACCGCATCGTGCTTGCGATCAGGGGAGTAGGGAGAAGGAATCGCACAGGCAGAGAAATGCATTGTGGTGGAAGAAGTCGATTGTCTGTCGCAGAATTTGCTGATGTGAATTTGTCTTGTTATTACTGTACCCCATGTGTGACGGTGCCAGAACAAAGGTCTTGCATTCACCGGTGCCTGTCTCACACACAAAGATTCGCTGCCAACAGCAATGTGCGCTAACAGCGCTGGCGGAAGAAGAATTCGATGCGCTCATCACGGAGCGACCAGACGGCATCAAGATTCCCCTCATCCCACACGATTTTGCGAATGATCAACAACAAGCACGAGTGCGCTCGCGGCAGACAGACGCTTGCGAGCACTGCTGAGAGTTCTTGTGGGCAGTCTTGATTGGATTCCGTTCACTGCATGAGCGTGGCCGGGTTGGTTCGACTTGGTTGCCCGAGGTGCGCTATACATTTCTCTCGAGCCTCCAGATCGGGCGAAACATGACGAGCGTTATCGCTCAGACCTTTTCGGGCGCAGGTGATCGTCAGGAAGAGTACCAGCAAGTCGGCGCTTCGTGACCAGTCCTGTCCCGAGATCGTGCGCCGGCACTGGTTGGCCTGCAGGAGGCGAGAACATCTCTCGGGCGTCTCTCTGATGCCTGAGCCTCACCCGCTTCATTGATTCCGAGCTCGACGCTGGCCCGATGCCGGATCCTTTGCCTCAAATGGCGAAAATCTTTCCACCAGGCGGATGATTCTGTGGCTCTCGCCGACCCATCATTTGTGTCAGCGATTCAGCCGCCCTCATGGATTCTCGCAGCTCGAGTGTCCCAGGATCAATCGCGGAGACTTTCAGTCAGCCCCATGGCCTCGACACTGCTCCTCTCCCAACTCCGCCAGCCAGCAAGGCGAGTTGACGGTTGGACAATCATTCGGCATGCGATGTTGACACGCACGGGCTCGGGAGCCGGCTTCAGCGGCTGACTGGTATGCCCTCGTGGTTGGCGTCGTGTCGATTCAGGATGTCAAGCGCATGAGTGCTGATGCTGCCGAGGAGAGGGCTAGGCGGAGACGGGTGTCGACGGTGAATGCGGGCTGGACGGTTTGTCTGGTCAAGGCTATCATGGAGTGTGAGGACTGTATGCTCTTTGGCGGTTGCCGCGGCCTGCTGCCGCGTTGGGATGTCATGAGAATTCCTGCCACAGAAACGGTCAGTGATGGAAGAGGGACTTCTGAGACTGTGCAAAACAGAAAAAGAAGGGTTGGCAGAAGGCCAGACGGAAAACTTCTGATGGCATCATACCATCACTCGATCTCTGTTCGACCACGGCGGACGCCAACTCACCGACTTTGTACACCTACTTCATCTCGCTCGTTCCTCATGTACTGGTTCTATCCGTTTTGCCAAGTAGTCCTGTTGCGAAGCTGGCTGGGCTGTTGAGCCTAACAGCGTACAGGCCGGCATAGCGAGCTGTCATTTTACTTCACTGTCCTCTGACAGTTTTGTACAGCATCACTGCCGAGAACGCGGTGGGGGCGCTCTACATCGTCGTACATCCCATCAAATTTGACCCTAACCCGAAGGGCTCTGCGCTTAGACACTCTGCTCCCAAGGTCAGTGATGATTTGAGGCTCGCAACCATATGAGTTTGTGGACTGACCTTTTCTCTTCAGAAGGCTCACTCTCTGCGAATTCTTGCCTGGAAAATCGTAGGCAGGCGTTAATTACTCCGCGAGTTCGTCCGCCTCTTTCTGCCCACTTACCATGTCGCCATTTGGGAAAGTCCGTCCTGTCACCAAATTGCATCTGTGATCCCGGCGGCCACTTAAAGAGGCAAGCCAGGGGAGTTGGGAAGTTATGTCCCTTTCTAGAGCACATCTTGGATTATTTTGATAGTTTGGAGCTTGGGTGTACAGCAGTGGATGATGGGGCGGAGCTTGGGTGTAAAATGGTAGGTGAAATGGCTCGAGCGGCTGTAGTTCGCCCCGGATGGCCAAGGAATGTCAAATGTAGAACGGCGACTGTCATGCCGGTAGGGCGGCTTTCGACAGAGAGTGCAGGACGCGGATGACTCGTCTCATCGGAGGTAGAGAGGGCCATCGATGACTGGTTAGTAAGGCCTCGGTGCTGCATTGTCATGCCGAAACGTGGCGATATCCGTTCCTAATGTCGCACCAGGGGAATGCCGATGCAGATTAGAACGCTGCGGTCTCTGATGTAAGTTCCTGCAACCTCGTGACAGACCGGGCTATCTGGAATCGATCGACGATTGAGAAAGACGACATGTTGTACACAGTCTGCGAGCACCCTCGTACTCTGGCGTCACGTTCGTAGCCTCATGGACTCGAACATCTCTACTCCTGCGCGGTACCGACGTAAACCATCCTGGCGAGGACAATGCAAGCTCACTCGCATGTGACAGGCGCCGAAAGATTGCGTAGTACGACAATCCGAGTCTCGCATTCCTTTGCATGGCACGCAGCTGTGGAAACCGAATCGCAATCACTGTCAAGCATTTGGCGGGTCCTGGAGACCATGAATCACTCAGCGAGGCTGGAGCCCAGGAATGTGCTCACTACTCAAATGATACTGCATCAGCGTACCTCCTTCTAGAACGCAAAACAGTGCGCCTAGTGCGCTGCTTCAGGCATCTAGCCCGAAACCCTTTCCTACTGCTTCGGGCTTACAGCGCCCTTCTGTCTACCCCTTCGTGATCAAGCAAGCTAAATCAGCCTGCAAAGGCGCAGCTAAGTCTCTTTACTAAAGTAGGTACTATTATTAGTTAGACTTTATAGTAGCAACTTAGCGAAGACTATACTTGCTATATGCTATAGATATAATGTATAAAGGATTAACTGTCTAACTATTAGCCAGTTAGTCTGCTATGCTGCTTTTAGCATACCTGACTAATTAGTAATAGAAAAGTATAGTATTAATTCATTCTGTACTTAAGTGCCTAATACATAGCAGTAAAGTCTAAATAAGCTATTAGGCAACTTAGCTGTCTTGCCTATACTAATAGTAGTTAACTAACTAACTGTACCTCTCTACTAGAACAGAGTACCTAGATATTAGAGTAGTAGCTAATAGCTTCAAGCTAGGTCTAATACTAGAGTTAGTAGTCTATGAAGTTTGTTCCTATATTCCTTTGCTATTAGACTCTTTTAAAAGATAGTATAGACTAACTGTAATCCTTTATACCTGCAAGCTAACTCCTTGTCCTTAAAACTCGTAAATAATGCTATTAATCCCTTACATGTAGATAGGAGTAATCTGCTAACTTATTTGCTTAACTACTAGGCCTATCTTAAAGCCAAGATCTAGTAATGCTTAGGGTCTGTAGTGCTATGATGTTAGCTACTTAGTTCATCTGTTATAGTAGTAGTAGTAGTAGCTTAATGTGTTAGCATATGTTTATCTTTAGCTCCTAGGCTTTGCTTTATACTCTTACATATAACTACATACATTATTACCTTCTAATGCATGAAGTATATGCCTTGCTAATCTTAGAAGCACATAGTATTAACTATCTTTAGTTATAGACACTATGTATGTACTCTAGATGTAATAGAATGTACTAGCTAATTTAACACTCTGTAACGCCCTTCCTATATAGTTATTTAGCTTTAGAAGCATGTTTAATAGCCTCTATGTAGGGAGTAAAGAGCTTATACATAGTCCTATGCCTACGTATAGGTTACGTATAACACTTTAGACCTACTAGTTAAGTGCCACTTCTATAGTCATGTTAATTAATCTGTGTAGCGTAGGATGTAGCTCTAGAGTAGCTAATGCCTGTTTATTGCTATCTATAGGGCAAATTTATGCAAATTTAACTTAGGATCTACGAGACTCTAGAACTAGGTCGACGTAATTTTATTACTAGCTGTACTAACATTAACTATTATAAGCGACTAGGTAACAGCTTTAACCCTAACATGAAGTATAGCTAAGCATCTGCCTTTATTAATACTGCTAAAGTCTATAGGGCCTACAGAATAGGCTAATCGCTAGAAAGTATAGCAAGACTCGCCTAATCCCTAGTTAAATTACACCTATGACTACTAATGTTACATCTAAGAATAAGACTTTATTACCCTACGCTCTGTAATAGAGGTTACGTATAGGGGGGAGCTAGTATTCTAGCAGACTTAGGAGAAGTGTAAAGCCTTTCCTTCCCTGAGATATAACTCTTACCTACTCTACTAAGCGTATAGTATTAACCCTAAGGCCCTTCGCTCTGCTAGTACCTATTCCCTAATGCGCTGCTATGTCTGCCTCCTTATTACTAACCCCTTAGCATGATTGTTACTTCTAGAGTAAACCTGCTACTATCTCAGGAAATTAGCAAGTCCTCTAATTCCTTGTTAGCTTGCTCATTTAATGACCTTCACGTAGTTCGAGTGCTCTATCCCTGTAGTAATAGCGTAAATTAGTCTACTTGGCAGACATTAGAGGTAGTAGTATAACTTGCTAGTAAAGAGCATGCTAGTCTTACATTATGCTTTGTACTAACTATCTCTTTATACAAGAGAGGACTCATGAATAATCGTCACATCGTTTAGGGTTATTACTATAGAAGTTCAAGGCAGGCTTAGAGAGGCAATTGTCATCAGAAGCGTTAGCAGGTCGATTCCTTTGTAGTAGTAAGAAGTAAGGAAGTACTACTAACCTATGTAACTACAGGGCAGATTTTTGTTTTACTTAATCCTTCGCTAAGGTACTACATAGGAGTCACTTAACCTCTATGCTAAAACCTCCGCTACTACCTCCTGTCGCCTATTCCTACTATCGCTACTACTAATGCTAATGTTAATATCTAATGTCTAACGTTCGATGTTTGATGTCTTATTCCTTTTTTTTAGGTAGGCCTTACATAGAGACAGCATAGACTGCTTCGACGTTGCTATAATAAGCATCTCTGTGAAACAGGTAACAAATCTCGATAGCTACAGCAGAATTATCGACAAATGCTTGCATTAGCTGCCCTATAGGCTTGCGCTAGTAGTTAGTCCAATCTAGTCATTAGGTGTTCGCGTCTAGGTTAAGAAAAGAGACACTAAGTCTACGTAGTATGTAGGTAAGATTTAGTGAAGGATGTGTAAGAGAGACATCTCTAGTAATACGGTTAATACTAGGGGGCCATTAGAGCCGCATAGGTTCCGATGCCTGCCCTTAGCATATAGTGACCCTGCTACACATAGCAAGGGGGTCCTTCGTACATACGTTAGCTCGTATGTCGTCTAAGTAGGATTAGTAGTTAACGTAGGACGCCCCTACGTCGCTAACCCTACAGTACCCCTGCAGGGTTAGGCTCAGACATGCTTTCCCTAATTAAGGAGCGTCAGGGGTTATAAGCACCCTTAGCGCTACCTCTGCGATAAGCAGAAAGCAGCGCTGTCTTATACCTACTAAAAGGTCAGATTACTCTGTCACACTACGAGATATTTTCATATCATATAGCATATACATCTATATTAGTTCTGCTTTCTCCCCCCTGCTTTGTAGTCTAGTAGAGAATACTACAATATATCTAGAGTACTACAAACTTGCAACTAACACGTAGTAAGCACTATCCTAAGCGCCTATAATGGCGAAGCTAGCCTGAGTACTGCAGAAGTACCTGCTATGAGCGACACTATATTAAGCGACAGTTCCGCTAGAGGCTAATTACGTAGCAGATAAGGCAATAGACCCCCTGCATAGGGACTACAGCTAACCCTAACTATCGACCTAGCCCTTGTAGCCATGATTGTCGATTAGGTTGCGAACTACCTTGCGAACTAGAGCTAGAGCCGCACTGCTCCTAGTAGTGACAACAGCGAGGACGACGAAGACGTTACTATAAGTAGTACTAATAAACTAGCGGACAAAGAAATCTAGCGAGATTTCACGCTAGGGACCTACGAAGATAACTTACTAGTAGGCGCAGACTCTCCGCGTGTGCCTGCGAGTCTAGTGCCTAAATTTAGGGCCATAGTAGGCTAACTAGGAGGTAGTCGTAACACATGTAACCTGAAGCCGTTTAAGGGAGATACCTTAAAGGAGGCTCGAACTTTCTTGCAAGCGTGTAAGGCAGTTTTCATGCTTAACCTACGCGGATATTCTACAGAGGGCGAATAGGTTGCCTTTAGTGTAATGTAGCTCGAAGAGGATAAGGAACCTCGTAACAATTAGCATGAGTAGTATGACCTTATGTAGGTCTATGACAGAACGTATACATAGGCGGACTTTCGCTAGTCCTGTGTCAACTAGGTCGAGGATCCGGGGAATTGCGCCCTTACTATGTCTGTCGAGTACGAGAAGGCTAAGCAGGAGAAGGGACAAATAACCTCTAGCTTCGCTACCTACCTCGCTACACTCGAGAGACAAATGCTACCCTATACTAAGACATAACGCGTGTAGCACTTACTTGTCAAACTTGATGACAATCTTCAGAATATAATCATGACTTTTCATGAACTTCCGACAACTTGGCAAGACCTTGTGTCCCTTGCGACACGTATAGAGATTACCTTGAAGCAAAATGGAAAGTCAGGCAGTAAGGACAATAAGCGTCTAAGCCCTAAGGACCTACTAAAGGGCCGCTATTACAAGCGCCCTAGGGGTTACGCCTAACGCGGTAGTTCATTTAGGAGGAGCAAGCCCTCTAAGCTAAAAGATGGTAGCGAGAAGCCTCTAAGTAGCTGCTATATCTGTAGAGCGAGGGACTACTAGGTAGCTCGCTATCCTAAACGAAGTAATAGGAAAAAGGTAAGCAAGGTGTCTGAAACCTCCCTAGAGGGGAGGCGAAAGAAGGACAAGCCCGAGACAGCCGAATGGCTGCCGCGGGTATCTAAGCTGTCTGTTACTAATAGTGTAGACTCGTGGCCTGCCTAGCGCCTATCTAGTGCGGCCCGAGTTAATAGCTCGCTTGAGCTAGTAGACTATATGTTAGACGACCTTGCGGAGGTTAACGTGATACCCTAGAGGGTAATTATACAGCTTAGTTTAAAGCCGATCCTAGGAGCCCTGCTGCCTACTATGAAGTCCTTTTAGGGCGAAGGTGTAGCGGCTTAAGGCGCGTACAACGTGCGCCTCTAACTCGCGGACTCCTCGGGAGAAGTACGCGAGACTAACAAAGTCTTCTACACTAAAGATGTTCCTAATAAGGAGCTCCTACTTAGCCGCCCTTAGCGCTACAAGCAGGGAGTCGTTGTTAATAGAGCTACTAACAACTAGTTCTACAGCTCTATAGGCGAAGTTCCTGTAGTGCAGATGCGTGACACACGTAGCTTCTACAAGGACATGAAGAAGGTCTAATGCGTGTATGTAGTCTACATACAGAATGTCAAGGAAGACGTTACCCTTCTACCTGAGTTAGAGGAATACGCCGATATTTTAGACGTAGAGGCTGCGGCCTATGCCTAGGCCCTAGACGCGGAACATGCGATTAACCTTAAGGAGGGTTATAATCCTCTACATTGACCTCTGTACCCTATGTCAGAATTGTAGCTCGAAACACTTCGAGACTATCTCTACAAGGCGCAAAGGAACGCGTAGATCTGACGAAGCGACAGCGAGGCTAGAGCGTTAGTTATGTTCGTCCTAAAGAAGGATAACACGCTCCGCCTATACGTTAACTATAGGGGCCTTAATGTAGTAACCTAGAAGAACCGCTGCCTCCTACTACTTATTAGCGAGACGCTTGACCGCCTTAGTCACGCTGCTATCTTCTTGTCTATCGACTTAAAGGACGCCTACTATTAGATACTAATCCGAAAGGGCGACAAGTAGAAGACTGTATTCTAAACGTAGTATAGACACTTCGAGTATACAGTGATGCTATTTAGCTTAACTAACGCACTAGTAACGTTCTAAGCGTATATTAACAGGGCCCTAGCCGGCCTCGTTAACACCTGCTACGTAGTATATTTAGACGATATACTAGTCTACTCTAACTTAAAGGAGGAGTATATTTGGCACCTAAGGATAGTACTCGAACAGCTCCGCAAGTTCGCTCTATACGTAAACCTAAAGAAGTGCTCATTCCTGACAGATAGGATTAAGTTTCTTGGATACATCGTCTCTATAGAAGGAGTCATCATAGATGACTAAAGGGTGTCCGTAATTATAGAGTAGCTATAGCTAACTACCCTCCGAGAAGTGTAGGTGTTCCTAGGGTTTACTAACTTCTACTGCAGATTCATATAGTCCTACTCGAAGATCGTGGCTCCTCTCACGGCCCTCGCAAAGGGCGCGATTCGAGGAAAAAAGCTAGGGATAGTGCCTTAGGAGGAGGCTTAGAGTAAGGCTTTCTCTAAACTTAAAGCAGCTTTCTAAACTACGCCTATACTTCGGCACTTAAACCCCGCTACGAAGATCCGAATAGAGACTAATGCTTCAAAATTCGTAATAGCCGCAATTATATCGTAGCTCTAGTCACACAAAGGTAGTACGCAATAGTACTTGATTACCTTCTAGTCGCGGAAGATGCAGGGCGCTAAGCTTAACTACAAGACTTACGACTAAGAGCTTTTAGCTATTATTGATAGCTTCAAGGAGTACCGACACTACCTCGAAGGCGTAGCGTACCCTATTAAGGTACTTACTTACTATAACAACCTTTGCGGCTTCATGGGAGTAAAGCAGCTAAGTAGTTAGCAAGCAAGGTAGGCGACTTTCCTTACTAGCTTTGACTTCGTTATCTAGCATCGTTCTAGAAAGACGAATTTAGCTAACGGTCCTTCGTAACGACCGGACTATAACACTAGGGAGCAGGGTGACTAATAGCTTCTCCTTACGCTACAAACAAAGCTTGTAGTTTAGGGCGGCGATCTGTTATTAGCTCCTCTTGTAGGTTAACTGCAGGTCTAATAGGGCCTCACAGCCTCCGCTAGCGACGAACCCTCCTATCTAGCAGTTATAGCGACCGCGTCTAGCTCGATCTATGCGGTAGTCAACTAGCTTACATGTAGTAAGCATGCGATGTCTAAAGAACCCTTTAAAGAAGTCTCGAGACTTACTTAACAGTTGTAAGAGCGAGAACCGGAGTTAAATAATAAGAGTGTAGCCCTCTAGGACACTATAGGCAGTGATACAGTTGATACTAGGGGACCATTTGAACCGCATGGGTTCTAATAGCCGCCCTTGGCATGCAGTGACCCTGCCACATATGGCAAGGGGGTCCTTCGTACATACGTTGGCTCGTATGTCGTCCGAGTGGGATCAGTTGTCGACGTAGGACGCCCCCACGTCGCTGACCCTACG